>OY754333.1:120927071-121527071 GCA_963573305.1 Pyrrhosoma nymphula
TGAAGTATACCTGTATATGACAATTTTCCTGGAATCTTATTACTTCACTATTAACAGACTTTTAAATGCCAGCCCATTTATTTATGTTGTTAGAACTATGTGTTAATGTCTCATTTACTCTAACTTACTTGATTGTTTAAATGCAATTTTACTATAGAAGCTGGAGGCAATTCAGAGGCTGAAAGAACAGAAAGAGAGTGGGAAAACTCTTGAGCTCAATCAGTTGGAGAAGATACGTAAGGAAGCAGACCTCATTCGGGAGTTGGAAGATCTTGCTTTGTGATGAATTTTGTGGGTGAGATCCCCCAGTCATGTTTCCACGCTGTGTTTTCGTCCCCTGTCCTCGGGAAAAGTGACAGCAGTTTGTCAAAAGGCTTTTGTGCCAAAGGTTGTGAAGAGATGCAGTTGATGGTCATAAGTATGCTCCTTACCCAAAGGGACTCCTTAGAGCCATTCAATAATTGTTATAATTTGCTGTGATGGAGGTGCACTAATATTTGAGGTTGGCATCTGTAAGTGATAACCTGGCCAACTTCTGATCCTCAAATCAAGGCCAAAATGAAGTATTGATTGTATTCCTGGAGGTGGTGAGAGTTACAGGAAAATGTTGAATGACAAGGTTTTCGTATTGTCTATTGAAATGTTTAACATTGCATGTTTTTCCTGGTCTGTCTTGCATAATGGATTCACTTTTGTTTTCAGCTGAATTTTTGTATTGGTTTTATTTTGTACTCGTAGCAATCCATAATTACTTGTTTTATTAGGACTATGTCATAATGTTTGACTACATCAACTTTTAACACAAAAAGTTACTTCTTTGCCAGTACCATATCATATTTTATTTCAATTTAATTTTTAAGAGTTTTTGTGTTAATCCTTGATTGCTAGCGTCTCATATTCATGACTTAATTTTGTCTGATTTCTGTTTATTATAAAATTTCAAGTCTTGTAGTGCAATTTTTGAGTGTTTAAAGAAAAAAGTAATGTGGCACTGCCTGTGATGCCAAAATTCATCCCATATGCATCTGTACTCAGTGGTTCCTTTTGTCATAGTACTTTATTATTAAATGTATCGAGAAGGTAGCTTTATTCATTAAGAAAACTACTATTTTACTCCACGTACCAAATTTTTGTATGTACTCTAAAAATGTACGATGATGTTTCAGAGAAGAATTTTGAGATTATGTCGTATCCTATCTTATGATTAATGTCATAAACCTACTCCCGATTTGGATACATTAATGCATTTTTGTGTTTTGGGTAGCTGTTTAGAATTGCATATTTCATGTATTTGGCACCAATTATTTCTGTTTTGGTGTTCAAGTCAAGCTCCACTCATGAGTTTAATGTAGGGACAATTCACTCTGTATGGAGGTCTGCATACACATTGAAGTATGATTATTAGTAAAAATATTGCTAGATTATCATTTATGATAATGAGGGCTGGTTTTAATCGAGCTATTACTCAAATTAAAGGTGCATAGCATATTGTGAAACTTGGCATAATCAAGTATAAGCACGACCTCTTCTGATGTATTGTGATTTGTATTCTGCTGTTTCCATCAGTTAACCCTGTTGTCAAAATCAGTACATGAATTGTTAGGGCACGTAGTTATTTCATATTTGTAATATATACCTTTTGAGTAATTATTCATATAACGGACTATAGTGGAGGCAGATTAATGAATATCCTTGGTAGATAATTTTGATGGAGCATTCAATATTATTTTATTTCTGGTTAAGTTGCTCAAAATACTTTAAGCCGGTTGTATAATGCCAACCAGGGGAAACAGGTGTGCCCTAGGCACCTTTGTTTGCTCTGATTTGAGTGAAAAATTTACTTGCCTTCTGAGTGTGGAGTGGTGTTTTTCTGATTCATTAAAATGCTGTGAATCTCTGAAAAATCAAAATTTGGAGTGTATCTCCATTAGTATAGCTATCATATTTGGTCATAGTGCTGGTAAATGAATTTTTGACTTCATTTTAGGCTCAAGAATCCAGGAAATTTTTCATCTATACTTTTGAAGAAAGTAATCTCCCTTTGTGAATATTGGTATATGATAAGATACTGAGGTCATGTAAGAAGCAAAGCCTTTGTTTCAATGTTGCACACTTATTTAAAAAATTGTACAATTGCCTATCATACACACAGCTTTCAGGGAGTCGGCAGTTACTATGAAAAATGATAAATATGAATTTTGATTTTTGTGTTCATTTCTTTTGACATACATGCTTTGAGAAGATGAAATATTGTCCTTTTATATTCTCTTTTCATGCATAAAGTCGTGTATAAATAACCAACATTGACTAAGAATGTGCTACAGACATGTATTTTTGAAGATATATTATGGTGCATAAAAAATGAACAATATATATAATGTGATTTTGCATTTCAATTATGTTTTTTTTTATCCTTAAGCATGGGGATTTCAAAGTTTAATGGGAAACTGATAGTTTACACCTTATAAGTCTGTTGGGTTTTTTAGCAGTATTTGATTACCTTTGCATTTTTCATGTAATTTTACTTCATTGCCTGTTTTATCATTGCAGTCTGCTATCAAAACAATGTAGATTCTCATACCTGGTGGGTATATAATTTGACTTTATACTGTTTCATTCTCCTTCCAATTGTAACTTTTCCTATAACCATTCATTGTCGGCACCAGTTCTTGGAAATTTCAGTCCCCAACTGTCATTGTTTATTTCCTGTGCTTCCACACGTGAACTTCCTCTTTCAGTTACTTTTGTCTGCTGCTGATCTGGTTTGTTTATTAGGTTTAAGTTCATGGATAAAAGTTAGTTTTCTTAACCTTTGATTTAATAATCTTGCATATTTGCTTTAAATATAATCAGGAAAAGTTTTCACTGTGGCAATATTATGCGTTATATTGAGAGTGTAACTTAATGAGCAATGTTTTGCTCAATTAGACTTGAGATATTCTGAAATTTGTGGTCCTGCTATCTTGTCCAATCACAAGTCAAATGTTGAAATTGCTTTTGGCTCTTATTCCCACTGTTCTAAAATAACTTTATTCATCAATTCATGTTCATCCTCCTTTTGCGATGGTTGATTCAATCCACGTTTGCTACATGGAGTGCAAAGAGTACTTACATTATCTGTCTTGTTTGCCAGATGCATTCTTTTGCTAAGCAATCAATTGGTGGCTGTCTTATTTCAGATGGAAAGCTATTAATACCCGTGTAATCTAAGAATAATAACGTTCGATTGAAGGAGAAGAATTACGAAGGAAACCAAAATGTCGAATTGAGGAGAAACAAAGCAGTTCGTTTAAAGGAGAATGGAGTGGAGAGCTGCTGCATAATAATCTTTGGGTTAGGGAACGCTAATGATGATATGGAGAAAATATAAAATAAGGAAGGGGATGGAAAAGACAGTAATCCACTCCTGAAGATGCTAATTAAAGTGTTAAGTTATCCTAAAGATATTAAAGCTAATTTTACAGTAAAGCTTGGTAGACACCTCGGTGTTTTGTGACATGTGAGCTATGAAATACCTTGCCATATTTCAAACCACTTTTAACTGTTAAAACTTGCATATAGGAGAATTTTGGTGCCCACAAGCTTTATTTTTAATCAACATACTTGAGCTGCAGAAATAAACAATTGTTCAATTAAATTACAGGCAGTCCCCGAGTTACGTAAGCCTCAGCTTACGTAAGTGGCAACCTTACCCAAAAAAGACTAGAATTACGGATTTGGAAGGATGGTTGCCTACTTTTTAGGAGCTCATGTGCTGTAATGTTAGTAAGAGCTGGCCTTCTCCAAATCGACCGTAATCTTGAGAGCACGAACTCAGTTACAGAGTAATTTCAGACTCCTTTTTTTTCGATTTCGTAAATTTTGACTTATTATTATTAATTTTTTATTGTTCTAGGACCTTGTCCTGTGGAACATAAATCATTTTTTTTATACAATTCATTCAATGGACAAGCACTAACAACCATGCCCTGGGAAGTGAAAAATCCTCCCCAGGTGGGATTCGAACCCGCGACCTTTGGGATAGCAGGTAAGGACGTTACCCCACCGCCACTTACGCTGCTAGTGTTGGAGCGCATCTATTACGTAACTCAGGGACTGCCTGTATTGCTCTATCTTTTTGGCAAATTGAACTGGGTAAACTCTCATGTTGCTGATACCAAATGTTTGAAGGTTTCCTTATTCAGTCATTGTTTTTATCAGTTTTTTCTTTAATAACAATTAATAACATTGTGACAATATCACTCAGGTTTGTCTTTACTCAGGCTATGGATTTTAGATGAGTATGGTAAATTGAAAGCTATTGAACTGATGAACCCCTGCAGGAAGGGGGTTAAAGAATACTCCTGCAGCATCCCTGCTTGTCGTAAAAGGCGACTAAAAGGGTTTCCCCATTTTTGTGTCCGTAGGGGTCTGGGGGTAGCGGGAATGAGGCTGTTATGTTAAAAAGCTCTGCAGATGCTCATTGAATTAGTTGAGGTTGAAGAAAGCATCAGATGTTGAAAATTATTATTCTTGGGATGTGTTTAAACTCAATATTCTCATGAATATTTATCAGCTGTTGGCATGTATGTCCCTCCTTTAACTACAGCCTAACGTTGTGAAAGGGCTAGTTTGCATTCCAATGACCCCTAGAGCTAGACTGTCAGGGGCAATTATTATTGCTCCTGGTAGGGCCACCCATGCCAGATAGGTGAAAAGGTAGGAGCCAGACGAAAGGTAGTTCCGGGATGTAGTCACATTAAAAATACTGTTGAGAAGTGGCTTGGGGTCCCTCTCAACTATCATTTCCCAGAATATGAAAGTCATTCACAGATAATTGAAACATGGCAACTATGGTACGCCACCCACTAGGGTGGGTGTCCTGCCCGGGAGGGGGAGGCAAGGCCTCCATGGTCATCTCGCAAAATCCTTTTTTTTTTATATTTATTTATTACCACCAAAAACAGCACATATTGGCCTTTACATCGGGGTATTTTAACAATCAACAATGGACAAGCACAAACAACCATGTCCGGGGAAGGTTGCCCCTTTCACAACTTGTTATAGAACCCACACGCTTTTGGCCCCGTTCTGCCAATATTAGACCTGGGTCCTGCACTGTGGTGATGATCCCTGTTTCATCTACGTTCCAATAGTTAGTATCTTTAAACTTGTATTTATCCATAGCCTGTTCTAAATTTTGGAAAATACGATTTACTTCCTCTTTGTTAAACCCCATGGCTCTTCCGATGCTTGTGGCTTCAGGTTTGCGCACACTAATGTTGTTTCTTGCCATGAATCCGTACATCCAATCCAGTCCAGCCATTTTTCTTGCTTTATCAAACCTATGGCTTAATTGTTTTTTTCTGCATATTCAAATGCAATTTTTCTTAATTTCAGTGCATTAATGCCGTAGAAAATCTTCGATAAAGTCTTTACGTGGTCAGATAGAGCTGCTTCGTGTGCAGGAGGGAAGACACACTTCCTGCCTGAGCTTGGATCAGAATCAGTTCCACTCTTCATTCTGTCTTGCAACGTACTGAATGGTATTTTAAATTGATCTGCAGCCTTTCCAATCGATAATCCTCCAGTAATGGCTGCTTTTGCTTTCTTTAAGTCTTCTGCAGTCCATTTAGCTTTATATGTTTTCCTTATGTATTTTCTGGGCATTTGAAAATTAGTACAAAAAATATTAGTACTAATGGGGTAATGCCGGTCAGTTGCCAAAGCGACTGCCATTACCCCAACCGCATGTTTTCATTCAACGGCTAAAAAACTAAATATCAGTGCTTAAAACTTTAATAAAACGCTACGTGATAGGTACAACAATATGACTTACCTTGTTATTGCGAGATCAGTCTCGTCCCATGAAAAGTAAACAGTAAGAGCTGATAGTGGATTACACTATTGTCTTTCTAATAAGGCGAAACGTCAAAACAGTTTCTTACACATCAGGCAATTTACGACTGGCAAGATGGCGAGCGCTCCAGTAGTATATCCATAAACTCGTGAGATGGCTGCACCAATCAGTTTGAATCTGCGTCATCCACTTTACGAGAAATCATAGTGACTGCCATTGCCCGCTGACCGCCATTACCCCAATCTCCCCTACATTCATCAGGCACCTTCCCACACTTACGCCAACCTTCGTAGTAGTTAACAAAACTAATGTATGATCGTCAGCTGTTGCAAGTCTAAACTTATTTTGCCGATCATCAGACATTGGAAGGTGTTTGGTGACTGAATGAACCATTTCTAACATTTCAAGATCAACTTCAGCCTTATCATGGGTAGCCCGAGAGAGAGCATATCTGCAAAATGCAGATATTTACCAGGAACATAGATTAACTCAAGATCATATTTCATTAACTTAAGTCTCAGCCTTTGTAGACGAACAGAACTGATCTTACAAATTGTTTTTTTTCATCACTGTTAATAAAGGTTTATGGTCTGTTTGAACCTTCACATGAAACCCATAAATAAATTCGTGGAATTTTTTCACCCCATAACAAATACTCAATAATTCTTTTTCACATTGACTATAATTGACCTCATAATCACTCATTGTTCTTGAAGCACATGCGACTAACTTATTTTCACCCCCAAATTTAATAAAAAAGACAACATCCTAGTCCATCCTTGGACGCATCACATTGCATAATTATAGGCTTATTTGGATCCAAGGGAGTCAATGATGAAGTGTGAGAAACTTTGTGTTTAAGATTATCCAGCACCTTATCATGCATAGGCAACCATTTAAAATCAACATTTTCCTTCAGTAACTCAACTTCAATACTTGATTCATGTCTGGTACGTAACGCCTTACGTAATTAAATGAACCCAAGAGTCGCTGTAGCTCTTTCTTATTTTTTGGACTCTTGATTGGCATAAGAGCTTCTACCTTAAGAGGATCAATTCGTATTCCTTCCCCAGAAATGATTTGTCCCCTGAACTTGACGTTAGACTTCTTAAATTCCATTTTCTCAGCATTAAACTTAGCATTAATAGACTTAGCTATTTTAATCACCTCTTCTAGGGCTTTGTCATGCTCATGATCAGACTCTCGTACAATTTGTAAATAATCCCTGTACACAATAACATTTGGTATGCCACCAAAATATTTTAATACTTTCTCATCAAAGAGATCACCAGAGTTACTTAACCCATATGGTAATACCTTATAGCGATAAACCCCAAAAGGTGTGACAAAACAACACAGCCAGGATGATTCATCTAACAACAAATGATGGAAACCCTCGGACAGATCAAGAGTAGTAACAGCTTTCTTCCCTTTACATTTCATGGCCACATCTTCTAACTTGTATGGAACCATTGGTTTTCGTACAATAATTTTGTTTAGATCAGACGGATTCAAACACAACCTCAATTTTTTGTTTGATTTTTCAATCAGAACAATTTTATTAACACATGCCTTGTTACTCATTGTCTCAACTTTACATATGGCAGCTCTTTTTTCTAATATATCGAACTCACACTGAAATCGTTTCATGAGTGCATGAGGCCCTCTGGATGGAGGATACAATATTTCTCCTACCTTGTCTCTATTACTTATAGAACACTTGTCAGGAAACTTCACCATAACCTTCAAATATTTCTCGTTTTTCTGATGTAAATTTACTTTCAGAGTGACCACGTATCATATTTGGTACATTTCCTGATTTTGTATCAATTTCGTACACTTTTCTGTTGGTTTGAGGAACCCTTTGAACTACCCAGTCAACACATATATGAGTCCTGTGTGAAGTCTTGAAGAGCTCATAAAATGTTGTATGAGTCTTAAAAGACGGTCTCAAATACCTCACGACGAGGTATTTACGATATCTTATGCAATCGTACAAAACTCATAATGGAAGTCACGCGAGACTCCTGAAGACCTCCTGTAAGAGGTCCCGTAGGACTCCTACAAGAGATCTCACCTTAGCCGCGAACGGGGCGCCATCTATTGATTGATAGTAGAACTACGATCTATTATAGCTTAGTTATACCGGAAGATGGCGCTAAAATCTCTTTTTGATGAGGTTTATGGTAGAAATAGGTGCGCAGTTAGCAATTTTATTGCATGATAAAATTTAGTGACCGAAAATTGTGATCACGCAGCTGTTTCTATTTTAGAGAATACTTTGTATCTTCAGACGATATTTATTTCGTCGACCCCCACTTCACTTCCCCACTCACCTCCCTTCCCTTTCCCTACTACTCTCCCCTACTGTATGTATATGGCTATTGAAAACTTGAACAATGTTGTCTTGAAAATGATACAATAGAGTCTAAATTGCGGTCGACAAAATAAATATTGTGAGGACGGGTGAGGAAAGCTGCAACTCCTCAAAGTATAGCCTTAAACCATTGAATACGCCCAAACCTAGCCTCATTTACTCACTAATTATGTGTCTAAAAACACCATGGCAATTTGCTCCGAAACAGCCGGCCAAATTATGAATTATTTGTCTCCCGTCAGTTTGTGTCAATGTAACATCAATTGTGCAAGTGAAAACGTCATGGATAGCCATGGAGCTCCGAATACAACAGAGTCGACCATCGAACGTACACTCCTGGTACATAAAATTTGACGATCCTGCTGGGCCGGGTAACAACATGGAAGGTGGTATCTGGCGCTTATTTTTACGAAGTGTACCAACTAAAGTAAGTTTTTTCTTGCATAGTTCCTCTATCAACTCATATGAAGTGAACCAATTATCGGTTGTCACATTTCGATTACTCCCCGTTACTGATTCTGTGAGCCGTAGAACATACTGAGTCGCTAAGGGTTTATCACCCTTCTTTTTTGTTTGTTCTTTGCCAACATATAGCATACCTGAGATAAAATAGAATGTTCTGGCATCACAGTGAAATTATTTTTAAAGCATACTTGTCGGGTTTTGATGGTATGAACATCTTGAAGGGGCATCGACTTCGGAAACTAAGCAATGTTTCATCCACCGTCAAATATTCTGAATGGCTATAATGCATCAGGCAATGGCTAACAAAAGTATTCCTTGTCTCTCGAAAAGCAGCAAATTTATCTTTAGCCTTTCTGGACTTCCTAGTCTTCGTATCATCAAATCTTAAATTTTGCAGAAGGAATGCAAATCTCTTCTGAAACATAGTACAACGAAATATAGGTGGTCCGTAAATCTCTGAAAACATAACATATTGACTCAAACCAGAATCCTTCAAGACACCACTCATAAACAAATTATTGCTGTCATCTCATTCACGTCTGTCGGACGTAAAAAGGAAAGGAGAACGTCAGTATAATTGAGAAGAGAGCGCTCTATTTCATCATTAGTATAACGAACAATATTTCCTATCATTTCATCAGTTATGAAATATGAAAATAATTTTTCTTCATCTGTTACTCCTCGTACATCCCCTTTTGGCCCGGGCAAGTGAGTGATCACGTTTGAAGAAGAGGTTCGCGAAAATTTTGAGTGCAATGGCTCATCCGTCCACAATGCTTCTTCGTCTTTCCCTAACTCAAAATTTCTATTATCTCCCGCTGTAGAGCCCGAGAAGAGTTCATCACTGCAATTCGCCGGGAAAGCGTGAAATCTTAGTTCAATATCATTTTTACCCATATGCTACAACACCACACATTAAAATAAAAGCCACATATTAAGAAATAAGCTCACCTTGTCAGAAAGAAGAACTTGCAATAATTTCAGCACGTCCAAGAAGGCAGGGTCAACATATTTTTCCAAGTACGCGTAAGTCCAAAGAAAGCCGGGTCAGAAATCGAAAATAATAAGTATATCAAAAACCGTAAGAGAAGTCCAAAGCGTGGCAAGAGTCGTCAAAGTAATAAAGAAACCAGATCAATCGCAAGATACCACGCCGGTCACTAACACACACCACTGCTGAATTTAAAATGGCGGAGTAATCTTCGCGATTCATTTGCTACATCCGTTCCTCTGTTCTGTTGATGTGGAACGTAACAATTGGTATGGCAGGAATTTCCTGAAAATGGAATGCCTTAGCGGAAGACAAATAATAATATTTATTTACGGGGTAGTTAACCAATTTCAAAGTTTAAATTGTTAACACAATATTAACGATTGGAATGAGAATACTTGGTTTTTCCACATAAAAATTTTATTTCACAACACGACCTAGGTTTCGACGATAAAACGTCATCTTCAGGTGAAGACTACAGAACATCAGTATTTATATATGCACTCGGGGAGGGGTGGTTGCGGAAGGGGGGAGGGGTGGAGGTGACGTAGAGGTGGTGTGTCATTGAGGTATTCGCTGGCTGGAAGGATGGGTGGGAATGGGAAGAGGACCCCTGTGGGGAAAGCACTATGGTGGAGGGATAAGGGCCGTAGGCCCTACGTGACGCAGGAATTTTTATGTGGAAAGAAGTTTTTATGTGGAACAACCAAGTATTCTCATTCCAATCATGAATTCTAGGTTCCATAAAGTTACGGCTGATACCATCACAATATTTACCAATAAAATATTATTAAGGATGGTCACAGTGTTAAAAAATCATATATGTACACGAAATAATTATCACAGACATTCTTCATAGTAATAGAGATTCATGGTAATGATGCGTATGGAATGATGACCTCTCAATTATTGGATAGGAATACAAGCAGTAAGTAGACACAAACATATATATATATATACATTGTAAATGCTACGATGATATGTCTGCGTACCCGTGCATATTTCTCCTCAATGAAGCTCTTGCGGACCTCCCGAGTGAGAGGTCCTTATGACCTCTTCTGCATGAGGTCATAATGCATGAAGTCTGTAAGACCACCTTATGACTCTTATCGTCGAGTCATGAAGAGGTCTCATGAATGACTTCATAAAGACCTCATTATGACTCGTGTATTGACTGGGAGTTTTTAAATAACAAACGAGTTCAGCTTCCTGTTCCTCCGTAAAAATGTTTTTAAATTTCCCATCCGCTTTATCAATTATGCGTTCAGGATTTTCCCTTCTTTTTTTGACGTATCTCTCCAATGTAGATTAAGGGACATGAAACTGGTTCGATGCCTTCAAATTCCCTGATTGCCCAGAAATAACCGCATCGACAGAATTGTTTCGGTTGACCATGATTTTCTGTTTGTTTTTCTCTTATAATCCCGAACCATCTGAAATTGAATGAAAATAACTATGGGCCTACTTTACCGGTGCGCAAGAAAAAAACCTATATGCTGGGCAGAATGGGGTACTTCCCCGTTCTGCCCCAGGGACACGTTTACGCTTACTTAGGAACTGAGGCCCGAAAATAACGTTTAGTCAAACGTTCAATTACACGAAACTAACGATAATTAGACGTACTTCACACACACTAAGAATGATTGTAATGTAAATGAGTAAATATGACTTACCATGGATACAAAATCTTCCTAAGTTAGAAAACAACAGCTAAAAATCACAACTCACAGTTCACTTGTTAACACTCAAGAGAACTAAACCAACATAGCTGCCGAAGATGAGCAATAACTAGTTTCACTAAAGAGTGCAGTCCTTCAGCAGTGGAGGGAGTCGTGGAGAAACATCTCAAATAATAAACTGCGCACAGTTAAACCGGTAACGTCAGCGTGGCCCACTTCCGTCGGGAGGAGCCGCCGAGAGGAAGTCGTCATCACCCGTATGAGGATAGGGCACAGCCTTCTGACCCACTCCTTTCTTTTCACTGAAGAGAAAATTCCACCCCGGTGTGATGACTGTGACTGTTCTCTCGGAATTCGGCATATCCTGACGGAGTGTGACAGATACCGAGACGTGCGTAGCCGACTGAACATCGGAGGCGACCTAGGGTCCATTCTAGGTGACGACCCCGATGCAATTGGCCGAGTCATTTTATTTCTAAAGGAAACGGCGCTTTTTAATAAATTATAAGAAAAATTTAGCAATTTTCAATATTTTTAACATCGGAACAAAAATAGATAAGCAGAATATCTAACTTCCACTCAACCTGCCTTCTCCGGATATAAAAAGTATATCTATCATTTTGACAGTTTGAGGTGCAAAATGACCATGCCGTCGACGCACCCTAAACAACTAATACTACTACTGAGCAATAACTGGTTGATCTAGTTCCAATGCTCTCCAATAGTTGACAGCACCTTCTAGACGCAAAACACCCCGAACCTTATTCTGCCCCGGCCCCCGTTCTACCCCGTGTTCCCCTACAGGGTAATCTATAGTGGGGGAGATGACAGTCAACATGGGTTATAGGTATGGTACTGAATACAAAATTGGGGCTGAGAGAAGTAAACATTGAACAGGCTATTGGTGGAAATAAATGAAAATTGAAATTTGTAAAAGAAATAAATTAGTATGTAGTGACAAACACTTGGTTTAAACATCACCCCGGACGTTGGTACAAAAAAAAGTGAGAAAATTGGACCGCTGGCGGTCACGAAACGCATCTCTGTGCGGTGACTCTGTGCCACAATTCACGCTAGTACGTTCCAATTTTCTCCCTTGACTCCTAACTGCAGTCTCCACAGGGGACTGATCCTGAGGTCTTTCCTTTTATTATAATTGAGAAAGTTCATTATGGGGATTTCGTTTGACTATGTTCCCCTATTTGCAAACATAAGTTTTTACGTAATTTGCTTAAAGTTTAGATTAAAGTTTGCGGCAGGACCCCTAAAAATTGACTCCTGAGGCACTTAGACCTGTCGGTCTATTGTGCCATCCGCATGACCTGACATCACCCATAGTCCTATGACCTTACTAAAGGCCAAAATATCTCTGATGGGGATGTCCCTGATTAACTTGGGGTCCATGTGTGCAGCCCCAAAGTGTCTCATGCGAGTCCTAGAGATTACAGGGCAATCGCAGAGAATATGAGATGTAGTTTCATCCTCTTCTTCGCACCTTCGACTTCTCGGTGACTTAATCAATCCCAGGAGATTGAGGTGCCTGTTGACCCGATAGTGTCATGTCAACAATCCGACTATTGTTCTAAGTTGGCTTCTATCCAGGGATAGAATTTTTCTCGTGCTAAGCTTACGTCCCGCAATGTGGAGCCTGGCTTGTCTTAGTCCCTGTATGGAGTTCCAGATCTCTTGAGTGCCGGCCAGATGTCCATTCTCTGATCTCTGCTCTCCCAATAGCAGGGCTGAATGGTAGAACTGGTTCGCTGCCATTTGGGATGTAACTCGCACCGGCTTTGGCGAGCTCGTCTGCCTTTTCATTTCCGGGTATGCCTATGTGTCCAGGTACCCAGAAAAGCCTGATTCTACAATGCTTAGCTATCCCCGATAGTGCCTCTCGACACTCTTGTAGTAGGCGTGATGTACACCCAGGTGAGTTCAGCGCCTTAATCGCTGCTTGATTGTCGGTGCATATGTGGATTGGTTCTTTAGTGAGGGCTCGATCCTCAATAATGTAGGCTCATGTCAGAATCGCAAAGATTTCAGCCTGGAACACTGTGGCGTACTTCCCTTAGAAGTGGCACGATCTTGAAGGGCTGCCTCCGTAGATGCCTGCCCCTGATTTATTGTCTTTTCTGGAGCCATCTGTATACCACACAGAGGCTCCGATGAGGAGATATTTCCCCCTTCTCTCTTTTGTATTGTAATCCCTCGAAACATATTTTTTGAACACAGCTTTTGCATCCTTCTCCGTAAGTTGTATAGTAACATCCTCAGGAAGTATTGGAATCTTAGTACCGGACGCCAAAGCGTTGACATTCTTTGCAGGTGACATCGGAATCCTTGCCGTAAAAATCAAACTCTTCTACTGACGAACTTAAATGTTGAAGATATATTGAAATTTTACGAATCATAAATTTAGAATAGTTTACACACAAGCCTTTCAAAAAGTCACTAGGACCAACAAACAGTTTAACCCAATCTAACCGACGGAAAGAAGTATCCCATGTATCACCAACTAAGTAATAATAAAAATTGTCCTGAATATAATCATGACCGACATGATTCAAACAGGTCACTTTCTTTGGTGACACTGTCTAGTCACTGAATTGTACGCCTAGTCAAACGATGTCTCTTCATCCGACGGAACGGTAACAATCGACGTTGATATGTCTTTCTCTTGAGAAGAAACTTCCTCCTTCGGAATGAGACAGGTCTACGCCTCCCAAAACGGCGTCGCAGCCTCGACGAATAGTAGCCTGTTGCGTAACGCCTCATCGTCTATAGTGTTAAAGTTAGAAACAAAAATAATAAAACCTGTGAATTTTATGGTTCTACCAGCTTCACATTTAACGGGAGCCAAAAATTCTTTTCCTTCCAACAATCTCTTTAACATACTGGAAACGTGAAATTTGTAATCGAATTCCTCAAACAGAATTACCGTATGAAATGAAGGGTACAGACCTTGATAAGCAAACTTCCCTACGTCAAGATAATATACTTTTGACATAATATTTTTACCGATCAAATTCTCTATAAATGTGCTTTTACCTACATCACTATTTCCCCAAAGATAGAACTGTTTCTTCTTACGAAGTGTGCTATTATTAATACTTCTATTAAACCATAAAGAAACCCCCGAAGGCCAGCCAAAATACGATCTACCCACCTTTTTCAAAGCTTAACCAATATCGGTTTTGCTCTTATACTTATCCAAATAAATTTTCAAGTATCGATAAATATTTTTGTTCTACTACAAATGGATCCATAAAAGAAAATTCTTCAGTTCAGTAGCCCACGTCTATAATTATGTTTAACTTACTTGCAGAAATATTCAACAGAAAATGGTCTTCCTTGGAAATATACTTTAAGCAACTTCTTTCCGAACGGCAAGATTGGATATCTAACTTAACCGATGGAAAAAGACACAACGTTCACGTAAATCACACAGCAACCAAGCACTCACATATTTCAAAAATGCTTGAATATGCTTCTCAGCGTTCAAAGAGGTTACACTACACTCCAATGCAATGCAGTAACTAACATGTTCGAACTCGAAAGCATCTTTTATATTCTCCCGTTCAAGTGCACTAGCGGGGTCGGAAAATGTCAAAAAGAAGATATGACCAGGCTTGGCGAGGTTCCTTATCGCCTGAATTGAGCTTTGCACTCCGGACTTAAACTCTGAAACGGATAAGAGTAGTGGCTATACCGTACGCGTATAGGTTATTCTAGTATACGCGTACGGGAAAATTTTTCCTAAAAAAGTCCTAAATGACGTCATTATATGTATCACAACGGATAGAGGTGGCGTTGCGCCATTGAACTCTTGGTTCTTAATTAACTCTATTCACATAAGGAATTACTCTACCACTTACACCATTGGCCATTGCATTTTTTCTTAAATTAAAATAAAACCAATAACGTCTAAACTGAAGATGACCTCCAATTTCAATGCAAAATGTAACGAACTTTCTAATATCCCATTCCGTTTCTCTCATCATTAACAAGTAAGCCAGTAACATGTTAAAATTTAATCCATCGCCCCGGAAAAATAAAAAAACACTTATCGACCCATTGCAATTTGAATGGTTTGCAACAGAGCAATTCTTGTGAGTAAAGGGGCCATGTAAGGACAGCTCTTCCACTCCTTTCGCCAACAAGTCCATTGAATCCACGACGTGGCATCGATAAGAAAAGAGCCACAATCCCAGCACCCGTTCCGCTAGCACCTCTATAGCAACAGGCTAGGCACAGAGTTGAATAGGCGATGATTTTCCGTCCTTTCTCCTGCCTTTGTTGGTACAGGGCGGCTCCGAGTCCCACTCCTGAGGCATCCGTTTGCAAGTTTGCATCCGGTACAGGACGGCTCACGTAAGTCTGGACGGGAGAGTGGTTGAATGTCTCGAAATATCTTTCACTTGACGGAAGGCCTGCTCTTGTTTCGGGCCCCATACCCAGCGTTTGGCGGGTCCGAGGAGCGCGGTGAATCGGGGATTGAATAACATTGATAATGAGGTGTGAAGTAAGATTGTCACCAATTACAACCTTCTTCCCTTCTTGTTTCTTAAGATTTGGAATCAGGTGATTGGCAAACCGGTCCTCAAAAATTACTAAATCAATCCACCCATGCTTACTGCGGTTATATCTAGCCCCAGGTGGGCCTCCCTCCGTCCAAGTTGTCCACAGATTTTCGGCCTTATATATGATATAAGGTGGAATGGATAGTCCGGCTGCATTGCCACAAAAAAATTAAATTTTTAAAGCACGTTGCATAGAATATATTTACCAAAATCATATGCCTCTATAAAACGAAGGATGAAATTGGATTACTAGTAGCAAACTGGCCCTTACCATATCACCCACTGGTTGTGACACAGATACGATGTTGGTGACTGATGTAACTTGTGAGTAATCCTGCTACAGTTATGCTAGATTTTATTTATTTATTGTTCTAGAGTTCATTAAATCAAACCAAGAGTTTACTTACTCCAGAAACCAAGCAGTGGTTAACACTTCTTGGGGTAGAAGCTATTTTGGCACAAAATTTTAAGGCATTAGCAGTAGTTTGACTGAGCAACTGGCAAGCATGCTCAACCCTCATTTTCTGGAACTTTGCGGGGTTTACATGGGTCATGTTAAGGCTTGGAGCAAGTTTTAGCTGTCTCCCCTCCTGTAACAATATCAACTGCTTAACGTGCTCCAACAGTATTTGATCAGATGGCAGTTCATGCTTTACAACAGCAGTATGTGGCAATAGTATTGTATTGCCGATCAAGTAGTTTCTAATGTTTTTAAGCAAAGGGGGGACGTCTGGCATGAAATAGAGATAGCCATTTGCAACAGGATGAGGTATACGATTGGAAACTTGGTATTTGGTGGAGTGGATGCCCAAATGACCTCACAGTCTAGTGTTGTTGCTTCCCATGTCACTAGAGATGCACAGCACATTTAAACCGGAATCAGTGAGTTTGGCTATCAATTCCTTAATGAAATTCCATAGCAATGGAGCCTCAATGGATTCACCAGACAGCAAATAAGCCACAACTTGCTTCCAATGCACAGTGAGACCCCTAATCACAAATGCTAAAGCATGAGTTGCAAGCTTACATTTCTCCTCTTCCCTGCTACATAACTCAGGAGACACTATCCAAACGTACCTCTTCAATCCCTTATCATATTCCAAGGCTGGCCTCAGCTGCATCTCATCAATGCAGAGAACACAATGCTTGGACATGATGTTCTCCTTGGAAAGTTTCACTCCAAGCCAATGTACTATATCGGATTGCACACCTGGAGCAAAGCGTGATGCCTCTATCCTCCTACAAAGTGTCCGATACGAAGGGAGAGGGAAACCAATTTGACAAAGGTAATCGTATCCCCTTTGTCCAGTGGCAGCCCTAATTTGAAAGGCCTTTTTAACCCTACAGACGTCCGCGATCTGGTCTGCATCCGTCGGGATCTCAGGGGGTTGGTGGAAACATAAACCCAAAAAATGCAGTTGGTAATATGTTTTTATTGTTCTCTAAGTGTACATTTGGCCTCTGGCCCAAATAATATCCGGTTCACCCGGGGGGGTCCCTTCGTCGGAGCGGCAGCGGCGGCAGACTGGTGTAGGGGGTGGCCGGCGAGTCCAGCGGCTGCACCTGGTAGGGGGCTTCGGGGGTCCTTGGTGGTTTGGTCGGCGTGGTCGGCGGTGGTGGATGGGCGGCCTCCGCCAGCAGGACTCTCGGCGGCGGGATCCGTGCGGGCGGCGTCTTCAGCGGACTCAGGATCGGGGCCGGCGCGTACTGGCTGGCGAGGTTTTGGAGCCAGGCCTCCCAGCGGGCCCGTTGCCGTCGTCGACTCCGGTACCGGCGCGGCATCCAGGGGTTTCTGCTGGGTTGACAGGGAGCGGATGCCGAGGGAGTTTTCACCACGGCGACAGGAACGGGGCTGGCAGGAAGCGGAAGCCGAGGGAGTATTTCACCACTGCGACAGGAGCGGGCTGGCAGGAAGCGGAAGCCGAGGGAGTTTTTCACCACTGCGACAGGAGCGGGCTGGCAGGAAGCGGAAGCCGAGGGAGTAATTCACCACTGCGACAGGAGCGGGCTGGCAGGTAGCGGAAGCCGAGGATGTTTCACCACTGCGACAGGAGCTGGGGCTGACAGAGAGCGGAAGCCGAGGGATTATTTCACCACTGCGACTGCTACTTCCCGTCTGATGTTCAGGGTTCAACGGCTCCTTTATATACCTCCGCGGCGCGACACCCTGGCCAATCAGGGGGTGGCCGGCGCGGACACGTGGGCGGGTCGTCGGCGCGGAGGGAGAACGCAGAAGGGAGGGGAGAGAGAGGAGCGCGCTGGTCTGGAGGGGAGGAAGCGATGCTACCTGGTCTCTGTGACGTGGGTTGCACGGTGTTTCCACGTGATTCTATTGTCCGCGCGTAGGCGGCAGAAGACGGGTGGGAGAGAGAGGGGTGGCGCGCTGGTCTGGAGGGGACCAGGACATAGAGACCAGGTGGCATACCTGGTCTCTATCACGTGGTTGGCACGGCGTTTGCACGTGATTTGATGCGTGGGTTTTGGCCACATTGTCGTAGGGGCACAACAACATGTTCATCTACGAGCTCAACTGACAATTGCCTCAGATACGCTCTCCGAGATTTTACGTCTAAGTTTTTGTTTCCGAGGTAAACAATGTAGGAATTTACTCCAGCAATATTTAACATTGCGTAAAGAACTGTCATAGGCCAACGCCGTGTATTTCTTGATACATTGTATGCAGCGCATAACTGATCTAGTGTATCTACTCCCGATTCTGTCATGTTATAAAAAGTTATCATTTCTGGCTTTCTTTTATCGCCAGTACATTCATCAATTTTTTGTCATGGTGCATGGTTGAAATCATAATCACATTCTTATTCTTTCTTGGAATGTATGACGCTAATGTACAATCCTTATGAAAAGCAAATAAACTGGATTTTTCAGGCCGATTTTTTGTTTCAACGAAACAAGGAGGCAATTCCCGCTTATTTTTGCGAATTGTTCCTACCACGGTAAGTTACCATTTCAAGAGATCATTTGCCAAACCAAAACTGGTGAACCAATTGTCAATCGTTATATTTCGACCGGTGCTGCCAATAGGGGAGCATAACCTTTTCACGACATCAGGACTGTTGCTGACTGAATACGGTCCATTGGGCTCTTTACCAGCATACATTTCTAAGTTATAAGCATAAAAAACTCTAGCATCTACCAAAGCATAAATTTTTATCCCGTATTTGTTAGGCTTACTTGGGATGTATTGCCGGAATGCGCAACGACCTCGAAAACCCTCAAGTTTTTCATCAATAGTTGTGTATTCACCAATAGTGTAAGCACTCTCACAATTTATGACAATTTTGTCAAATATCTCTCGAATCGGAGCTAGCCTATCAATTTTTTCTGTCTTCCCTGGTGTTCTTTTCGTCAAAACGTAAACATTGCAGCAAAAAATGGAAACGTTTTCTTGACATAACCACTGGAAACATCTCAATCCCAGTCTTATCAGAAGCCCAAATGTCAGCAGAGTTTAGGCGATTCATTTTACGGACACCAGCTAAATAAAGAAGGCCAAATAATGCTCTAATTTCAATAGCATCTGTCTCCTTAGCATCTCAATCTCGGGTATAACGATCTCCAACGGATTGAATTTGTATTATCCGTAATTGTTGCCAGCATTTCATTATCAAAAAAACGCTGCCAGCAAGCTAAAACAGAATAGCATTTTTAGTCTGACCTTTTACCCCAGGACGTTGTGAAAATATGTTATGCGCTCTTGTTCGAACGTTTTTAGGCGTCGAATCTGTTACCCACTTTGTTACTTTGTCTTTACCTAGTAGTTGAGCTGAAGCACTAGTCTCAGAGTCACTGTCACTATTGTTCTCCGAGTTGTCTTCCCTTTCCTCAACGTTGTCCTCTTCGTCTTCCAACTCCGCTTCGGACGACTCTGGTTCAGATGAGTCAAGACACTGAGTAAGCAACCGCGTAATTTCTTCGTCTGATGGCTTATTTGTATCGTACTTCATATTCTTTGCCATTACTGAAAGATGAAAAAAATACCAAAGTGAATATAGTTGCGCCTTGAAAGTAAAGAATTATTATATTTTAAATGTAAATAAAATTGTATTGAAAAAGTATAACTTGCTAAGTAATAGCGATAGAAAATTTCTAATTACAAGTATAATTCATGAATTAATTTTTAGATGAAAGGAAACTCACGGTTTTGTGGCGGAAACTCTGGCGCAGTTGAAACTTCAGCGAGGAGAGCACCTCCAATTCCTGTACACTCTATTCGGAATGACCGTGTCCTTAGAGCCGGGTTGCGAAGTGATTTCTTGGCTGCCGAGTTGTGAAGTGAATAAACTTTTCGAGAAGAGGTCTATTTATACAAGCCATCACTGCTAACATTGTGTCAAACCATAACATGTAGCTTATATTGTGACAACTCAAGCGCGCTTGAAATTACAGCAGGAAGAGTAACAATGACTTCTCCAACATAATCCTATGTGAATAGTTTTGAATTTCAAAATATCAAGCCGATTAGGCAGAAGAAGATTTATGAGAAGTAGAGTGTTTGAAGTTAGCGATAAAAGATTACATTGTGTCTATACACGCAATAAGCAAAAAATAAAAGACTAAGAGTGAGAATCAAAAACGTAACACGAGCGCTCGCGTAGAGCCTGACGGGCTCAGACCGCGTGCATATGAAGCAAAAGTATCCTATTACAACCTGATGATGGATTGATCGGGATATACTGGGAATGTAAAACGTTACTAAAAGAGTAAGGAAAAGGTAGAGTAAATCTGAGCGCATTGTTGAGAATTGGTCGGGAATTATAACGAAAATATTAACAATGTGAGCCTAGCAGGCTCAGCGCGAGTTCCGCAGGGTTAATTGTTCTTTCTGACCATGGGTATGGATTAGAACTCCCTAGACACTGGAGGCGCTGTATCTGGTCAGGCTCAAACAGCCCTTTCAAACTTTTCTCCATGGCTTCCTTCTTCTTTAACTTCAGAACCTGAAGGTATCATAAGATTCAGATATTAATGGCTAACAGGCATTATCAAAGTAATATTCAAAAGGAATTGAATAGTATGAACTCACCGAACTGAAAATAACCATAAGTGTTTATATAAATCTGAGGGAACATTTTGCACACAATATCAACAGGAGCAGACAATTAAAATTTCTCTCATCTTCAGATTTAATGGTACTCACATATAATACTTTTGAATTTTACGTTAATTCACTATCAATATTATCAGCATGAACACTTAATTCAACATCAAAATGAACAGAGAGACATGGGTTGATTGCCTCAATACTTGACAGTTCTTAAGGAGAAGGTAGTGATAACATTATCAAGACAAGGTGTTTGACCGGTGGAAGCAGTAATAACACAGGGTAGGTTTATGATTATAGATTCCATGTCAAATCATCCAGAAAATTTTCAAAATGACCGACCGACTTGGATTTGTATGAAATTTTTGTCACTAGCTACTATCACCAATGTACTTAATAACCCATATTAAGTATTTCCGCTCTCACACTCATACTTTGCAAGATATGAGGGGTAAAAGGCATATGTACTTGGATAGACAAGGAGTAAAAATTTCATGGTGATTTGTGAATTGGTTACTGAGCCATGAATTATTACCTTGTGCCCTGTACTCTGCAAGTTGAATCCCACTACCAGCAATTCTGAGCAAACTTCCCAAACTTTGACCCCTCATATCTTGCAAACTATGAGGGTGAGAGCGGAAATACTTTACATGGGTTATAACATTGGTGATAGTTACTATAGTGACAAAAATTTCATAAATATCCGAGTCCGTGGGTTTCATGGGCTGGGTGAACTGACTGGAATGACCCAATAAAAGGTCACCAATTGGAACATGAGATATGGATATCAACATTTACATTCGCTCATCACAATTCTTACTTGCTGAGGCTGATTACAATATATATTTCTTCATCACCATAGGGAGAACAGATATGGATATCAATCATAATTTCACAGTCTTAGATATTAACTGCATTAGTTTGAACAAGGTTTTGAAATGTAACTCGATGTAAAATTGTGAGAAGATTAGCAGAGAAATTTCTTGTCGCCCTAAATATTTTAAAGACAATACTCATTAAAGAAAAGTAATAGGCTGGCGAAGTTAAACATTTGAAACGACAAAACATGGGAGCAGAACAAATACACCAGACAAACAAAATCTGTGGTTTTGCATGCATCAAGAAGAAACTGTTCATATCAGGGAAAGAAATTGAAAGCAACTGGGAATAATCACTACCACTGGTCATAGATTAATCATTAAAACCACCCTCCGGAATAATCTAGGTTTCTTTCACCTCCTCAAAAGGAGGTAGGACTATGATATCATGCATACTGTAGGTACTTGCTATTAAAATTTCCAACATCGGTATTAATAAAGTGAGCGGATAAGCCACAGTGATATCAAAACTACAGATACTCTATTTTAAAAGTTCAATGCAGCATTTGAAGTAAATTATTTCAGTTAACAAAACTACCTCACCTTCTTTATTTACTCATTGCGAGTTTTACAGGATAACAACTAGGTACTCACTTGCAACTTCAGCCTCCGTATTTCTTTCTTCAACTCAGATTCGTCCTGCGAAGTTGCGTCTGGCATTTCTGAATAGCTTGATTCATCTGCAACATTTTCTTTCAGTAATAAAAATAAATTGTAGATATTAATCACTAACAAATTTTACGAGAAAAAAATCATTTCAAAGTAAAAAAAAATGGATTACACGTCAAAATATGAGTTTCAATCACAATTAATTTGCGGACACCCTTTCAGAATTGTAATGAAATTTGTTTCTGTATTGTCTTACCTTGTTCCTGTGGTTCCTGCACTTTTTCCAATAGTCTCCTTTTGGCTGGCGTTCTTGGAAGAGAACGATCACCTTGGCGAGCCTAGGCGAGAGACTGGGCGCTCGTCCCTACTTCCGCTCGCCTCCAACTCAACTGCCTCAGTCCCGCACACCCGCGCATATATACCATCGGCCGGCCAAGATGGCCGACCTAGGCATATAATTACGGGAGCACGGTCCTGGAAGGACGGTCGGCGAGGTTGGCGGCCGTTGGGACGAACCTCCAGGACGCCACATGCGTCGGATTCTTTATTATATTTAAAAGCAGTTCACAATACATGTCATTATCAAATATTAAACCCTTTCCTTTTCGCACTGCGGCGAGTACAGCCTGGTTGTCAATATTCAAGGTTACAGTGGAATAATCAGGGGTGTTGGCGAACATGTAGAGCATGCCGCGAAGCGCCGCTTGCGCTTCGGCAAAATATATAGGCAATTGGTGAGGAAATCTGTTGATTACCTCTAATTGGAGTTCAGGGCACACTGCTGCCCATTGCCAGGGCGTGGCGTCGGCATATGCAATATAATTCACTGAAAAGGGAGCACAGAATCGAATTTTGGCAAACAAGTCTTGTTCCCATGCCCGGCGCAGCCAGGGCATGCGCCTGGAATACACGTGATTAATTAAGAAATAAGGCAATTGTAAAATATAACAGAACCACGACACAAACCCCGCTATTTTTGGAATGTCCAAGGTCCGGAGACGGGGAATTATTTCGATGCCATGGTGTAAGCGGGCGAGGGACGCCGCGGACATCCGCAAGGAGCTCTCGCCCGTGTTAATGATCACGCCAAGGTAAGTCAGTATCTTACGTGGTGCTAGCACGCTTTTGTCTAAGTTCACAGTGATGCCCAGGTCAGTTTGTACAAAATGAAGCACTCGGTTAATTAGTTGCGTACTTTCGCGAAGGTTACCGTTGAGGACGACTAACCAGTCGTCAAGGTAGGGGATCACTGACACTGAGAACAGGGAGAATATTTCACGGGCAACAGCTCTGGCCCACCGCTGCATGATTGCGGGGGCCAGGCAATGCCCCATGGGCAATCGTCGGAAACAAAAGTATTCTTTTCCCGCTCTAATCCCGTAGTACTGCAGAGTTCCGGTCTTATTTTGAGTTGGAAAAACGCGTCTTTAAGGTCTATTTTACACAAATATGAGTCACGGGCGATAAAGCCGATGGACTGTGCGGCGTCCTTAAGGCGGAATTTTGGTTTATGATAGAAGGGAGTCCAAGGGGACAGGTCATGGATCAGGCGGTGACCGCCCGAGGTTTTGGGGATGAGATAGGCCCGGAAGGCACACACCGGTTTTTGTCGTGTAAGGACGCCTCTGTGTACCAGAACGTGAAGGGTACGGCACAAGTCCACATTGTTACCGCTATCAAGGAACACATGGGGTGAGTCTAGGGGCTTAGGGATGTTTGCACCATTTAGTGTTAGGTCAATTACACTTTCGTCGTCATACGGGTAGACGCGAATAGTTGTCAAGGGTTCACATTCCGGGGCAATTTCATTTCGCACTTGGGGAATGTCGCGGATCAAATCCGCTAACGGCACCATCCCTGGTTCATCCGCGGGGGGGAATACGCCGAAACCCGGGCCCGCGCTCTGGTCATCCGGTGGTTCAGGATCCTCTGGTTCCGCAGGGGCCTGGTCATCGTCGGAGTCATGGTCACTGAGGATGGTGGAGGCATCCGAACTTACTTGCGATTGGTTATCGTCATCCTCGTCGTCTGAATCGTTCCATCCGCGCATGGGGTCATCATGGAAGACCACTGCGTCTCCCGGCTCACCGGAATCATGCCACCGGAGGAGGTCGCCGATGAGGATGTCATCTTCAGCAGCCTCCTCCAGTGGTTCCGGTGGGCCAGGAGACGGAGGTCCCGGCAAGTGGAGCAGTTCTTGTTCTTGGGGCGCGATCTGGTGAACTGGCGTAGAAATACTCTTAGCGGTGTCTGGTGGAGTTGCCGGAGTAGCCCCCACCGCGCTGGCGACCCCGCTGTCGGGAGGGCTGAGTAGTGCCACGGCCCGAAAAGTTGGAGCGGGACGGAGGCTGCGGCTGCCGCTCCCTCACCACCTCCCGGATGATGGTCGTCGGTCCTGGTTGGGTGAGGGAGGCCGGCAGCCGCAGTACCTCGTTTGGGGTGTGGAGGCGCATGGCAGTCTCCCACCCATGGGTGGCGGCGATGGCCAGGATTCGCGCACGATTATAGAGGACATTTTTCACAATTCCTGGCATATGGTGCCACTGTGAGGCTACTGCAAGGAGCATGTTCACTTCGTGGGCGTCTCGCCGAGTTAGTTTCGGGGATGCCACACCGTTTTTGAGCACAAAGAATAGTTCTAAACACTCCGGGTCTGGTGGTGTGTCCAGAGACCCGGGCGGGGCCATAGGTGCTAGGTCTAGAAAGGACCGTTCAGGTCTCGGGGGCAAGGCCACCGGGGGCAGGGCACTGGCCGGAGGCTGGATACCTGCAGAGGTGGAAGGGCCCGAGACACCCGGAGCCGCTTGACTAAGCGGGAAAGGAAGGGGGGTGATGCCCGATATGGCCCGCGTGTGCGGCTCCATAATTCTGCCGTGCTCTTGCAGTGCGCGCACAAACTGCTGAACCCAGGGTGGCTCCTCGGAGAGTGCCGTCAAGGTTGTCGATGTCTGGGAACTGCGACCGGGGGATGGGTTGGCCGAGCCTGGTAGGGCCAGGACCGGGGGCGACGGGGTCCGCTGATGGGGAACCCGAGTCACAGAAGGCGCACGAGGCACTTGCAGGGTAGCGGCAGACTGCCCTTGGGTGGAGGTAGACGCCAGGGCAGGGTCCGGAGGATTCGTGGGCTCCGGAGATTGCCGCCGGGTGCGGGAGCGAGATCGCTGACCCACACGTGAGCCTGTCTTTGGGGCGTTCTTGCCTTGCTTCATCTTGCAAGATGGCAGCAAGTTTAGGCAAGTAAGGCTGGGGAGCAGCCGCGGTATACGTCAGTGCAACCCGCCAATGGGGGTTACGCCTGGGAATCGGAAGACTGGGCGCTCGTCCCGCTCAACTGCCTCAGTCCCGCACACCCGCGCATATATACCATCGGCCGGTCAAGATGGCCGACCTATGCCATCACTGGCAGGCAGGAAAAAAAATACATTGGGAATTGCCGATTTTTTCAATAATTTCCGACCATCCTGTCGCTTTAGCTCGAACTGGTCATCAGTAAAGTGAGCCTAAAATAATAAAATTGTTAATAACTACATAGTATTCAAAACTTTGATTATTTCCACGATTAAACCACGTGAGGTTATTCATACCGGACATAATTTCGTGATGCCATCCCTTACTTAATGTAACCTATTTTTAACGGCAACGTTAAACTGAATTTCACACATTATAACTCCACCTTGAACTAATTTAAGCAATACTTACCAATACAGAAAGATTTAACGGATAATACTCAATATCTGATATTACATCTTACCTCACACAAGCGAGATGAAGTGGTCGGCTTCCATCGGTCTCTTCGACACTTAACAATCCTCATGCTTTCTTTTGGCATTAGCTGGAAAGCAAAATAGACGAATTCCCTTCTCTGAAGAATTGGAGCAGAAAGAAGCACAACAACCAACCATTTCGCTAATTTTTCTTCAGCGCGCAATGTTAGCCTTATGGCACCTCGCCGTTCCTCCGAAACAAAATGGTTGAATCAAGGTGAATCATGGGATCGTGCCTTGACCTGTATATACGGACCTTGCAACTATTGTATACCTAGTGCTGCTACCTACCGGCTAAGCACTGAACTACGTCGATATACTGATGTTGAGAGTACGCAGAGAACGAAACTTCATTTTTCAGTTTTTGGGCTCAAGTAGCCCACGTTTACGGCAAGTATTTTTTTATTATTTTCATTAGGAATTAAAACATATTTCTGTATCTGAAATGAATGACTAATTACATGGAAATAATACATATCTGAGTAAATACAGTTAAAGTTCATCGTCATCTGAATCAACCTCGTCGCTGTCTCCGTCCGACTCTGTGTTCTAATCCATCAGAAGGAGATTCCTAGCTTCTTTGGGTAATTTCACATTTCCCTGATTTGACTCTGTTGACGATGATATTATCGGGTCCGAAGATAGAAGAAGTCTTCGAAAAGTATCCTCGAATGACACTATTCTTGAAATTTTTCGGGAATGCTGCTCCCGGAACCTTCGAATATCCTTACGCCTCGATTCAAGGACCTCCTCCGACAATTGTCCAATAGATAGCACTGCTGCTTTTACATTAGACGTTCCATTTATAAGAATCTTATGTACAGTTGGGGGCATAAAATACCATGAAAAGTGCTCCACATAAAGGGCAGCAGTGGAAGAGCAATAATGGCGGAAACGCTTTACGTCAATTGGAAGTCCACTAGATACGGCTTTCAGAATGGTCGAAAACCTCTCAATCAGCTCCTCATTAATACCTACATGGAAAAATATGACGACAAGGTATTATTTCTATGTCATTTTCACCGAGCACGCTGATTTGAATCAAAGATTATGAAACACAAAACAACACAAGTAATTGGTTATTTACGCACCAGAAATTTCCGCTGACAGCTTTGGATTGGAGAAGAAGCGTCTCGCGGTATTTCCATCATTTGTCGTTCCGCTACCCGGTTTTGGAATGTCTACTAAAAGTCCCATTCTTGTCCTAAAAGACTGTTGCAATTCTTTCTTCCTCCTTTCAACTTCATCTTTACTGCCATCAGCTGTCTTAGTCTAAACATGAAAAACGATATTGTCGTATGATAAAAAGTTTTGTATACTGTTTTTCTGGGTTATAGATGATGCAAAATAAATTCAAAAAATGTACCTTCCATTTCTTGATGTTTAGTCTGTAAGCAATTCGCAATAGGCTCTCAAAAAACGAATATAGCAGTGAAGAGGGGGCAATCCAAAACAATATTTTGTTTCGTCTACAAGCTTCTCACTCATCCGTTCCAACTGGTTCATTTCTGATATTTTAGCACCACAAACGTAACATTTCATGGAGCTTGTATTTGTTAGAGCACTGCATATCTAAAACAGGAACATGAATGATCGATTATGTTCTAAATGGACGCCATAAACTTAGCGTATTTACTGGCAAAGCCTACCTTTCCAGCCACCATGGTGAGTACCATTTTATAATTCACGGCGATGCTACCACACTCACAAGTTTGGAGCTTCTTTATTTGGCTATTTATGTACCGCTTTTCTTCTACGGCCACCTCTTTTGTCTCTCGCGTCCACTGAAGCCGGATGGGGCGGCAATATCGGGTGGATGATGGCCGAGGATTGGACCAAAGGGATTCTCCAGTTTGAAATGAAAGAAATGTTGTATCACTCTCATGCAAAGGTATTTTTAGGCGATTTAAAATGAGTGTTCCAAACTGCAGCTCACCTAACCTGTTACATCATCCAACAGACGAAGCGGAACGAAAGAAGTGGCATGTAGGCTTTCATTACTCGCATCTTTATCCTCCCAAATCAGTTTATGTGGAGAATATAATTTAAAAATGGAGACCTCTCTTGTCCTATGTTGGAATAAAGAAGTGTAGAATTTATTGTGATGCCAGTCCAGTGAGATTCGGAGCAGGCAATTTCAATTTCAAAAGAATGAGACAAGAATTGTTAGATATCCCAGTAAATATTAACCAAAACGGTACATAAATATTTACAGACTGAAAAGGAAGCACAGTCTAGTTTGTGCATGTGAAACTTTCCATATCTATGTTGAACCTTTATGCATTTTGGAACCATATAAAGTTTTGAATTTAAGAATAAAGTTTCCCATGGGGATGCTATGCGGCACTATATCTTTGTAGAAATATGATGCGATCGCTTTTTCACTTTTCAAAAGTTCGCACCAATCTTGGTATCCTAATTTCACGCACAATCTACCGACCTTGCCAAGTGAGATGAATGGGAGACAATGCAGGCGAAGGTAGCTGATGGTGCCAAAATAAATGCATTTAAATAATATCCTCCCTGGATGTAAGTTCTCTTTCTTCTTTCAACAAATAGCTGCTATTTTGCAGCTTCGCAATGAATTGTTTCACCTGCCTGTAAAAATATACATCGCAAGGTTGGCATAAAGACGTGCACCTGGGTGGTACTATTGTTAACGCGCAAGTAGCTTCACCTGTTTCATTTTTGAACAGTTCGTCGTAAATTGCACCACTTCCTTCTCCCCACGAATCCACCAGGAGTAGAAAATTTTTTTCGTCTACATAAGGCTTTAAGATCTTATCCAAGAACTGGATATATAATTTAGCACCACACCCACATATTCATGCTCCATTGCTCTCACAGTCTCCCTCACACGTGGACTAAATTCACCCGCTGGTTCCTGCATGCACAAAAATACTTTCGGAAGTAGTTTCCCCGACGTAGTCATTGCATACTGCGCCGTGTAGGAGTGTCAGTTTTTCATACTCCCAACTACAACTTTCACTGTTTTCTGCCATTTAGTAGCAAGCGTCCTCTTCACATTTACTCTGTGTGAGCACCCAGTTTGATCAGTGTTAATAATCAAATCCATGTCATATTTCTTCATCAAGTGTTTGGTTTATTTTTTAAATAACTTGGCTGATTTTAATATGTCCGGACTCCGCATTGGGCACCTCAGATCTTCGTCGACGTGCTTAACAGCAACGAGCGGGGACACACCAAGATGGACATGGGGTGAAGGAAAACGTGGAGTCCCAATTGTGTGATATCCCGTACACGCTCCAATTGTCGGAAGCCACGTATCGCCTGAGAGATCCCGTGAATTTTCAGCCATCCATTCAAGACTCAGGAATTGGACACTAGTCGCATACAGCAGAAGGCCAGACCTCCAGTGGGAGAAGTACGACGACTTACAAGAAAAACCAGAGACAGTTCGGAGTAATGAAAAAGTCAGGGTTCATTTGCTCTTGTGCACTGTGTGAAAAGACACCTGGAGCTATGTGAGTGATTATTCTTTTGCCCAGAATTTTCATCAAAAAATAATTCAAACAATTGATCTCACATATTCTATGCAGATGAAAGAGTTATGTTCCTCGGATCATATTTTTCTCGAAACGGAAGTTCCCTCTTTGATTTTGTTTTACTCCTAAGGCCTTGGGAAATATGCTAAATGGTGTATTCTTAAATCGTGTATCCTCTTATTTCCTCTTACCACTAACAAAAACAAAAACGTTTAAATAGAGATTCCAATGAGTAGCATTCAGTATCCGTCATGTATGATTCATAAAGCGAACTTAAAATGGTTTTAATCAGATATGTTTACAATGGTTATTAATGTCAACGAAATTTGCCATCAAAATTCTGGTAGAACACTATTACAACAAAAATTATTCACAAAATACTGTATTGACAATATATATATCATTTCTCTAAGCATTGGTGGCTTTTGAATTTCTTCCGCGTCGTGTTGTGACACTGGACGCGGACAAACCTGGAATGCTCAGACCGGTAGGAACACTTAATTTTCAGTAGCTTTCGGGAAGCACTTTTTCAGCTCTCTTCTTGAAGGTTGGTCGAAGATAATGCAACAATCATAGTAATAGAGGCTACGTATCCTGGAAATTGTAAGAGAATTTTAAGTTAACTAATAATTGTATGGAGAAACATTCTATTCGGTATAGGGGAGCACACGTTAAGCACATTTCTTTAAATCAGCAAACTTTGAAAAAACAAATTGAAAGATTAGGATTTTCTTTCTTGAACTGGGAGTATATATCTCAATTGCCTTACACTAGCCTTCTTTTCTTTGTGATCTGATGTTGGTTCTGTAAAAGAGCAACGATTATTATTCATCAACGGATCTTTAATGGCAAAGTCTTCTTTGACAAGAAGACTGACAGCCACAGCATCATCCCTATTAACTCTTTCCATTAAATTGAGTTCATATTCTATCTTATTTAATTGTTTTGATGATATATAATGCTCTTGAATGGGAGGTAAGCATTCAATTTCTGACACTGATGGCTGATATTATTCCTGAATGGTGTGCTGGTACCTCTTGCCCAAGAAGTGTATTATTGAGTTGGTTGATTTATCCCAACCAGGGGCGCAGCCAGGAATATCTTTGGGGGGGGGGGGGGTTAACCTAGATTGAATGGAAGGCACAAGCTGTCTACCTCTACCTAGGGTTAATATGTTCCTTACACATATATTTTGTATTTAGCGGACATTTATCACATTAATATTATTATTCTTGTTGTATCTTAAATATTGATCTTACGGCATTTCAAATAAAATACTATTTTTAAGAGGTATTTTATTTTAAATTTTAAGAAATCATCGTGCAAGAAGATACATAATAATCGTGACTAACGAGCTTTAAACATACCTTGAAGGAATATAATTCCATCACACTGGGAAAACTTATATTATGCATATATAAGTTACCATGCCCAAATAGTACGTGTTATTTAAATACTCGGGATGTATGTAGGCACAAAAATAAAAGTTATCCAAACGGAAAAAAGTCTGTTTATTTACAGCTACGAAGAAATTTGTCTACGTAATTTTTAAGAAAGTTCGTCAAGGGCTTGTTCCTCAGTAACAGCGATTCTCTCATGAATGTAAGCCAGAGCTTGTCCATTTAGGCGCTCTTCGGAAGTTGTGTCCCTCAAATAGTTTTTCAGCAACTTTAATGATGAAAATGACCTTTCAGGTGTACAAGTTGTTAATGGAATTGTTGCCAAAATTGGATGAACGTCCTACGCAATGAACCCAACATAATCGAGCGTGTTCTCCTTTTTCTGAAGGAAACTCGTTAAATGAATAAGTTATAACGGTTTTCGTAGAAACGTTATGCACATTTATTATATTTGTATAAAATTTTGGGTTTATTATGTAATAATTAAGACAAGGTGGAAAATGACATCCTTAGATTCACCATTAAAACTAAACGTCTCTGCTTGTGAATCCACGTCCCTGTCTTCGTAGAAACTATTGTTCGTACTCAAAAATTATTTTTCACAGCACTTAGGCTCGCTTTTTGATTATTTTCTCGCTTCTTTGGTGACCAAAAGTGTTCCGGTAAAAGATGCTCCCGGACAGGCGTTGAGGTTTGCACTTCCCTCGATGTACCCGCTTCTATTTCATTCTCCCACGGCAGTTGATTCTCCCAGTCTGAATCTTGAGAAGAATAGCGGATCCGAAGCCATAATTCTGCAAGAAAACGAGATATTTACATAAAATATCAGAACCGCATACGAGTATCATCAATGTTTATATTAGCAGCAATTACAAATTTATAACCATGATGATTAAATATTATACAATAAAATACTGTAACGGATCACGCCCTCACAGCCCGCAATATTAAGGAGGACGGCCGCATACATTTGTGATTCGCGTTTCTATAGTTAGATGAGGGGGGAGGACATATGTCTATGTCCACTGTCGTGGTCTGAGGAGTGGGCCTAGTCTGTTCAGGTGCTCTCGAGCGCTGGGAGTGAATGTCCCACGCGTGGGTGGTGGAGTGGGAGCTTGTTCGTCTGTCTGTGGTAGTGCTGCAGCTTCCGGCGGCACGGGCTCGCCGTTTTTTACAGCAAAAGCCTTAATGAAAGACGGGCAGAGACGGAACATCGCAGAGTGCGCGCCTTCGCAGTTAGCGAATTTAAAGTTTCTTTGGTCTGTGATTGTGCAAGCAGAACGATGATGCATTTCTGCACAGAGTCTGCATCGTTGGGCTAGGTTGCAGTAATTCTTAGTGTGCCCAAACTGCAGGCACTTGAGGCATTGAGCAGGATTGACTGAGGGTTGATATTCCTCAACCCGGATATCGACCCCACAGTAAGTTTTAATATCCAGAAGCTCCGTCTCTTTAGACACGTCCACAAGGGAAAGTTTAAAGAAGAGGAATGGGTTGGGATGATTGGGTGGGGATTTAATGGGAATTACGCCAGTAGTTAAAAAAGCCGTCTTCTTCCAGGTCCTTCGCAATTTGGTCTGTAGTAGTGCACTCTGGAATTCCTTTCAGTACAAATGCTCTTCTTTTCTCAGAGGGTAGCTGGTTGGTAAAGTATGGGAGGTTTCTTTGGGTGAAGAATCTTTTTGCGGTGGATAGTCTGCGGGGCATTTAGCATTGATGAAAAGGTATTGGTTAGCAAGGTTTATTCGAGGTGGATAATTGAGGGAAGGGAGCAATTGGGTGAGATGTTGTCGGTAATTTGATGATGCAAGGAGACGGATGGGAGGGATGCGGGAGTTAAGGCGGGAATCAATTGGAATGGAATCACGGTTTTCGGGTGGAAGGAGCTGCTTTTTAGCGATTAAGTTTCTGGTCCTTCTTCCGATCAGTGTCCAGCCAGATTCTGAATTTGATGACAGAATGCAATTGTCAGTCATGCTAGTGATATTTCGGGCTTGATGCTCAGGTTGGCTCGGAAGAGGAGATTCAGCTGCCAAATCAATTGCTGCAGTAGGCAAGTCGTCGTTCTGCTCCTCGGCGCCACTGGTAGGAATATCCATTCTTCGTTTATTAATGGCTCCGGTGGGATGAGAGATGTTACGGGATGTTTGATTTCCTCCATGAACAACGGAGGATTCTGGGCACAGGGAAACTTCTTCTGCAACGCTAGAGTATGAAGGATTGACGTCCTGAAGCTGCTGTGGTAAATCAAGTTGGTCGGAAGAGTTGACTTCGGCAGAAGCCATTGCCCCAATAGGGTCCTTTGAAATTTTCTCAATTGTGTCCTCTGAGCGTAAATCAAGTTGAGCAGAGCAAGAGTTGGCATCAGCAGCAGTCATGGCCCCGCAAAGGACCTTTGAGCTTTTCTCACGTACGTCATCTGAGCGTTCGGCAGAGTCTTTCTTTTCCTCTTTGCGAAGCTGACTTTTGTTCTTCCTCCTCAGAATTGGAGAAGTAATTAGAGTTACTTTTATAAATTTAGATGAGCTAATCCGCGAAGACACGGATTTGTCATTAGTAAGATGTTCGGAGGTGGAGGAAGGATGGACAAGAGTGGAATCTTCGTCTTCGGAGTAGTCAGGAGAGGAATCAGGTTGAGATATTTCATAAGGAGAGAGAGGAGGTTGGGTAGTGGAGTTTGACGCGTCGTGGTTGCTATTCTTCATTGCCATTTCGTAAAAATATTTTCCGAGCCGAAAATATTATACCCTTCAAAGGGCCTTTTGGATAAGGAAGGTAACTTTTAAAGGATTGTAGACATTGGGGGGCCCTAGCAAGCGGACCGTCCCCTCTCCGCCGGGCGTGCAGTGGAGGTTCAAGCCCTCTGCCCGGTTTCGAGGAAAAAGACAACCTAAGGTAAAAGGCACAGGTGAAGGGACGCTTCAAGGTGATGAGTAAGTGGTACTATGTTAGCCACTCTCACCAAGAACTCCCTTAGTGCCAAGGAAAGGTATAGGTTAGGGAACCTAATGCTCTGCTCTGAAAAAGTCCTCTTCTACGACGACTTTCGGAGAGTTGCATCCAAAAATCGAAGTCCAGGCGGGCAGAAGTCGATGTTACGGCGATCAGGTACTGAAGAGAGTCCGAAGATCAAGTCCAAGCAGGCGCGGTCAGTAGAGGTCCAAAATCCGGGAAGAGTAGTCAGAGGCGGCGCAAGGGTCGAGAGCGATGATATTCAGCAGAGCAGTAGAGTTGGAGAGCCTTTAGATCAGATCTGAATTCCAGTGACTTAAGAAGGAATACATCTTGCAGTCACTCCATTTATTGCTCACGTGCCGGCGGCACCCGGCAGCTGAGAGAGGGAGGAGGTTCTTCGTTTTCCCTAATTCCCCCCTGGCCCGAGATGGAGGCTTTGACCTTCGAAAGCCCTGTTCCCCTCCCAAAAGGCAGGCCCTTTCTCAGCATTTGGATAGCATTACTGCCCCCGAAGGAAGCGTTATCTTGGAAAGAAAATGAGGTCACAGTGAGCCATCAAAATTTGAGCCACCGCCAATGTTTATGAGGGTTTGACCGCTCTAAACAAAACACAAGACTTGAAATATTATTTTCTTATTGCATGTGCGAGTAAAAAACAAAAAATAGAAGTTATAATTGAAATACGGAACGGAAATAACAGATTGAGAACGCATCCAAACGTGACTTGCCGCGATGCTGTACCATGCGAAATATTAGCACCGCGCGTGATCATTTACATACAAAATTATTAAAAATAAGTTGTATTTAAAAATCTAAAAACAACACAACTGCATTAAAAAGACATCTGTCTACAATCCTAGAAAATTTCGCTCCGCTAAGGTGAAATTCATTTAAGTTGGAGCCGATCAAAGTTAGCGTGCCCGTATGGGCACGCTCGGCACCGAGTGGAGCCGAGCCGAGTTCAAATCTCTGGAGAACGTACCCTAGAACCCTCTTCTTCAATGAGTGAGAAACAATCAGAGAATACAGGTAGTATCACAGGAGAAATATTGACTACCTCTAAGAATATTTTTTAAAGTTTTTTTTAATGCTATGCCAGGTCTTTGCCTGTGCAACAATTTTCCGTTGATGGCTCCTCAACTAACATACGAGAAATAATGAACTTCGATTCTGCAGTCATCTCCTGGGATCCAACTTACCTCCTCATTGTTAAGCGCCTATATGCTTCCTTAAATAGAACAGATGCTGGCCGTGGACAGTAAACATATTAATTAAATCATTGGTAAATGTACATTGTACATGATAGAAGGAATGTATAACAACTAGGTTTCATTTAAATGATTTATTTCAGTAACCGTAGTATTTTTATCTGCAGCTCCAGCTGCTCCTCCAAGCTCTTCCGACGTAAAATTTCTGCCACTGATAAGCAGAAATGCTGCACCCCATCCATCTCCCTAGGCCTCGTCTCCCAGAGGTCCTCCAAGAGTCGCTCCCCCATTTCTGAGCAATGAGCTGAAATCCAAAGAGAAAATCTATGAGTTGTGGTCCTGATATCTTAGATGAGGAAATGGAATTTCTCAATTTGTAAAGGCAATTCATAAATTGAATGAATCATGATGTAAGTCAATACCTCTCTCTGAAAGCCACATTCTAAATCTACGAATGAAGTAATAAATGGTAATATGTCATTGGCATAAGGTGAAACTTTGTGATTGCTTGAACTTTTTAGGAAGTAAAAGTGCTCCGGGATCAATTATTCAAATAAAGCGTGGAGGGTATGATGATAGCCGAGGAAAAGGTTTAACTTACGTCTGACTTGTGCCTTTTGGGAGATGGGGTCGGTGCAGCAACTGCCATCGTTGCAGTAGGTTTCTCGATATTTTTAACATCCATGCTGCTCGCCTTCCTGTACACATAAACATTGTTTGTAGAAATATATTTATGTAACGCCGAACAGCAATCGACGGATCCGGCAAAGGAGAGGAAGGGAACCAAGGGTAAATGACAAATCAGGCCACGGTTGAGATGGAGTTTATTTCATCTACTACCGATTACATCTTGTGCGCGACTGCCGCGCGCCTCCAACACCTCCGTGTCTCGGCGTCCCCTCGTGACTTCCCTTCAAGCATCCCCATTGGCTCGCGATGTCGTCAGTTGCATCGCGCGTCTAGGTACAAAGATCATGCTGACTAGGTTGGAGGGAGTGAGGAACAGAATGGAAATGTGGGTAGGAAGTGGGTGGGAGTGGGAGGAATAAAGGGGGGAAAAGGAATGCCTACTCAGGGCTGGGACACGGCAGCAAAGGCGAAGGAAATGCTGGTCTGCAATCTTACATTTATATGCACACTGACAATACTAAGTTCTGATTTAGAAGTTCTGAGGACTTTGGTGGGAAGCATTATGTTTTCTATTATGCTTACTTCTTATACTCAATGAATCCATTTAGATATGCCAGGGAGTCCATGTTTACCCACTTCTTTTTTTTGGCTGCTCCCGAACCACTCGGCACCTACACATTTTTCTCCCTGACATCTGACCCGGAGCGTCTTGAACTTGGAAGGCAGCTCCGCCTCTGGAATTCTTCCTACAAAAAGTAGTCAGATCTTTAGACCCTTTGACTTGTCATTAGCAATGTCATAGGAAGGGAAGGTTATTCAGTGAAAAAGATGAAAAGGGAAATGGTTGAGTCATAATTTTTAATCAGTCCATACGTACCATCTAGGGCTTCATAGACCTCCCTCCATAGCACTGCCTTCCTCTCCGGAGTCCTATCTTTAAGGGGCAGTCTTGTGTCAAAGAGTGGTGGCCTCAGTCCCACCTCACACACTAGGTGTTCTAGTGTAACTTCGTCATCTGCTTCTGCAGTGCTGCCTGAGGATGGCCCTGCAAATAATAATAATTATTTACTGTTCAATTGGTCCAGCAACAGACAGTGCATATTACCCTTACATAATAATAATACAACAGTTAGCTAGTCATTTTAAGTAGGTAAACAAGTTTTATCAACAAATACTTTCAAGAATACTTGGAATACATGGATTACAACTAAAATTATGAAAATATAAAATTGAATTATCAATTAACTTTATCCCATGTTGGGGAAAGATAAATACAAGTCTTTGAAAGTATGTTTGATGGCGGTTTATTATGGGCTCTTCCAGCACTTGCATTATACCTCGTATATCTACCCACCCCTGATCTTTAGCTACCGCAAATGAGAAAGTATTGTCTGTGTTTTTTCTCATGAAGTTGACGTAGTAGTGGCTGCATCCACTTTGCACCTCTTGTTCTTGGACTATACCAATAAAGTGATGAGTTTTCCTTTTCCCCTCAAAGTGGACAACTACATAGGTGTTGATAAGAGAGTCGTCGTTGAGAGACAGCTTTACTGTAATCTTATCCTGTAGGCCTGCATCAAATGAATTTTCTTCCGATTCAGAGACATCTGATTCCGAGTATACAGCATGGTACCGCAATCTTGTAGATGATGACGAAGTACAATGGCTGGTAGAGGTGTCCTGCTGATTTGGTTGAACTACAGATTTGGTTCCCAAACCATAATGAGAACATATTTCCTGTGGTAATATTTTTGAAACATTCATCCTTCTGAAATGTAAAATGTTGGATAGAGATTTAGCCCAAGTAACCTGGTGAACTTGCATTATTCCTATGAAAGGTAACCCTTGAATCCTTTCAATTGCAGTTTCCTGAAATAAATTCATTTCATTTTCAGGTATAGATACTATTTCTATTCCTTTTACATTTACCCTCAGTTCAATGAGCAGTTGGTGATAGTTGTTAATATCTTTGCCGTTAGCCACTAATGAATCGGCAGTTCGTTTCAGCGTGCCACCTAGCCCATCAGGCGCTCCCTTCCCGTGCCCAGCTTCACTATAATTCCAAGTTATTTCTTGGGCAGATGGTGGAACAGATGGTATGTATGTAGCTATTATGTAGAACATTTTTTGGTTACGGTACTGAGTACTAGGTCCATCACTGACAAAATGAACTCTTTTTAAACTTGGAACAGTGTTCTTAACAATTTCCAAAACAGGATTTAAGTGGCAGCACATGGCAATGGGATCATGCTTTAGGCTGTCAGACAATGTGCATATTGCTTATTGGGTGACATTAGAAGACCCCGATCTGTAGTAAACCATTACTGTGTGTATACTCACCTGTTGTCTTGAACCTCCAAAATGGAATTAATGTATTTAATTGGAGTGCTTACAATTATAATTATCAGAGAAATCCATATGGATGACTACTTCATCAGTTCTCAGATCCTCTTTCAGTTTTTTAATTTCTCGTTGATGATGAATGATTTTGCTGACATGAATCATGTACTTTGGCATATGAGAAAGTAATTCCCGAGTCAGGTCTGCAGCAAAACACTAAGTTTGTCTCTACAGTTTTTTTAACGTCTTTAGCAGTTCCTTTCACCACAATTGTCACCGTTTTCAACACCCACTTATCATAAAAAAGGGTCTTGATCATTGTAATTTAAGAAATATATTTCTTTATCTCCACATTCATTGCATTCTCTCTGTAGGCATTTTTCAACATTGTCTTCAATATCTTTGGGGCAACACAAATTTCTAGAAATTTCATCTAGACTACTCTCAGAAATCATCTTCAGATATTTCATTTTTGAAACCAACAGGTTAAGATTTTCATGAAGAGTACACAAACAAGTATCTCGCTCACCTACCTTTCGCTGGACACACCAGAATGGACGAAGCTTACAGAATGTTGAGTAACTTACAGAGTACTGTGTAAGCTTATTGGAGAACGCCTTATGCAAACCAGATAAAGTGTCATTCAGATAACGTTTTTGTTTCTTCATGCGTTTTCTGGCCATAGTATCTCTTTTACCAGGACACTGAGTGCTCGAAGAATCATCTTCTATTTTAACTGTTTGTGACCAACCATTATTTGGTGTTTTATATTACGCCCATTTTAATGTGAGTTGTGTAGCTTTTCTTTGTCTATTTAATTATTTATTTTAAATAACTTGACATGGTGATGTTAGGTTGACGTGGTGCGAATGACCTTAGTCGTCGAAGCACCCTAATCCTACTACTATCAATCATCTTCTAAGGTTTGTATTTCTTTCCTTATCGTTTCCATTGTAGACCGAAATTTGGTCACTCCTTTCCCGCTATTGATAACTTTAAAACCGAAGGTATTTTTAACTTCCTTCATGAAACGATACTTTGTAACAATTTTTCCAGCAAAATTTCGACGGAAGGCTCTCCTTAAATCTTTCTTGTGAGAAATCTTATTATAGCTATCTTTCAATTGGCTAATCAATGTTGCACCAAAAACTAATCTCCTTTTAACAGGAGTAGGAACCTTCAAACCTATAAAATAACTAACCTTACTGTAACCTACCTAAGCTATCTACGTCCTATTATAACTAAAATAACTAAATACCTACTGAAAATGAAGATGAAGCAAAAGCAGTTTGGTTGGCAGCGAACGCACGTGATCTGAGACAAAGCCCGGGAGAGAATAACTACTTTCACCCGCACCCGCTCCGAGCTCGAGTCCGTCACAATGGACTCACTCAGGTGGAATTTGAGCTTCTGCGCAGGTGCCACCAACTTTAAATCGGACTCCACTGCTCCGCCAAGGTTTGGTGATACCTTTAACCATTGATATCTTCAGAGCTGAAGTGAACTGATGCACAGTGGGGTTGTTAGACGATCCACAATGGAATCAAACACATCCAAAAAATTCTCTAATGGATCTTGATTCAGACGTCTCATTTCTAGGTGTTTGAACCCTGCAGCCATAAGTTCATTCCACAATGACATAATGGCATTAATGGACGTTAACCAAGCATCTTGCGACTTTGGCCTGATTATTTTTATCAATTTTGGGTTCTCCTGAAGGGAATACCAAATTTTGACTAGCCTCATCAGTGGTAAGTTTCACAAATTTCTATTGATTAACTTTTTCTGCAGCTTCTTTCCAAAATGTTAAATGTTCCCTTTCTGAACTCAACGGGGAAAGTAAGTTGTCACTGCCCGAGTATTGGTAGCTGCCATTGAAACTACAGAAGAGTCCCTTAATGAAGGTGAGGAATGCAGCAGTTACACCAGCCAGGTCTATAAGTCCTGCAACAGATGAAATCACAGATAGTAGTTGTTAAAATAAAGAATTCACTTCCATGGGAGGGAATGCATGCATACATATCTAGCCCAACAAATATGTCCATTTGCGATGCCGACGACTGGCTGAAACTATTGAGCAGCATAGCTAACTTTCATTTTCTCCCTCCACTGTGGGTTTAAGCAGGATGCTTTCACCTTCGGAAATTCTACAATTTTCCCACTATATCTCCTGCTTAAACTCACCGTCTCCTCAATATGGCTCCATTTGCCAATTCTGGAGACAGCTGGACCACCAACGTTGATCTTAAAAGAAAATTACATTAAATTATGTACAACAACGGATACACAAATTTCTTTAATTAATGTTAGATGTGGTTTGCTTACCTCTCCCTTAACACTATACTTCATCATCATATTTCGTGTACATTTCAGGAGGTGAGGGGGGTCGAAAAATGTTACACTTTATCATTGCTAAACCAGAAGTGAAGAGAAATTGCATTCATTAATATAAATTAGAATATGTAAGGGATGAAATGAGTACAATGGCATTTTCTTATTTTCACTCCTAACCTGATGTAAGGGCGGTGCTTCTTAGACCCCAAAGATATTAGAGCTGAACAGTTATTGCTGCCCATGTCGCACACTGGCTATTACATGGAGCCCGATATCTTTGGTGGCAGCTACTATCTCCTTCAACAGCTCTGAAATTATAGGGCTAGGCGTACCCCCACTGCTGAAGAACTAAAAACTATTTTGGGGGATAACCCAAAGGAAATTGACAAAGTTCTGATGTTCCTCCGCGAGACCAATCTCATCACAAAAATATGAACAGATTTCCCCATTTAATACTTTACACGTATGATAAATTGTGTATAGATAGACCTATAATAGCAAATTAGTGAATAGTTTTGTTTTGAGTAATATTCATGTATAAGCATGCGAAGGTGTGGTATGACCGAAGTTGTCGATGCACCTTAAACTAAACCTACCTACGAGGGAATACGTACCCAAAAGTTTTAACACCTGTACGAACAGAATGGAGTCTGTATGGTCATTTGAACCACATGCAGCCCTCATCATGCCGAAGAACCTCTGTAACATAATGTATAGGGTTCATGTTAACAGGTTAATATTCATTCTGAAGAAATTCATGATAAACTAATATTTTCTTCATGAGGATACTTGCTTCCAACGCATCCTGATTCATTCTTGCAGTCATCAAATACTGGTAAAATTTGACTCCAGGATGAATTTCCAGAGTGGCTCGTAGGGTCACTTTCAAACCAAGGTGAGTACTAGAGGACAAAAAAATGTGTCCCTAGTCTGTTGCCTCTGCTTCCCACTCCTCCAGATACTCTACGAATTCCTCTATAGCCTTAAAAGTGAGTACAACAAATTGAGAGTGAAGAAGACTGATGAAAAAATGATGAACTCAAAGAAAGCTGCAGCATGTATATTCTCACCCTCCACTCCTCAGATTCCCTTCCGAATGCCCTGCCTGGAATTCATAGCCAGTATAAGGCCCTTCACCCTTTCGATTACTGCAACAGATGAATGGCAATCATGCAGGTCTGGGTGATGTGGCTTGTATTCCACCATGCCAGCAGCCACATTGCGTCCAAAAAACTAAGAAAAGCAATGATTGAAACAGTTGAAAGTCAACCATAGTAGTAATGCAGAATAGCATAACTTGTAATTGTGATAGATACAACACAGAGAAAGATATAACGTCTTTGAAGTTACGAACCTGAAATGCCTTTGCCACATTCATCTTTTGGTAAGGCTTGGGGTGCACATGATCCACAGATAGTTTTGGGCTTGCTTTCAAATGGTATCCCTTATGATTATCCATACCAATGACAGCATCCCAATGTTTTAGTTTCACCACCCCATCCGGAGTCTAGAAGTAAAGAAAGAAATTATAGCAGGCATAAAAGGTGGACAGCATGAATAGTAATTGAAAAAGGAAATACCCAGGCCTCTTCATGAGAAACAAAAAAGTTCCTCATGTTTTTAATAAGGTGTGGAAAGTCTGACAAAAACCACGACCTCCTTGACTGACAACATGGATGTTGACAGCTGGAGTTGTTTTGATCGATGTCAAACTGTCTCCACATACTCCGGTTCCACTACGCCCCATCACAGGTCACCGCATCCACGTGGAAATCAGCCCGTTCCACCAACATTATACCCTCCAGTAGAATGTGGTGCAGAACAGTGCTACTTGCACAACCCTTACTGAGGAAGCAAGCCAGGGACTGTACCCATCTTCCTCGAAATGGCTGAAACATCAACACCAACGTATGATCGCCCCTTTCATTGCGCTGATGCAAGGGAGTGTAATCCCCTAAATCAGTGAAGTCTTCCACTGTCAGTGTGTTCTTATCAAAAGATATAGCCTTGAACAGCTTCATTTCATCCACGAGCAGAACACCTAAAAATAAACAATTTCAAATTTACCAATAAGTGATGTCAATCAAAGTATAATTTTTCTAATAAACTGAAATCGCAGCCAAACCTCTCCTTTCTTCCAATGCAAACCCTTTTGCTTTCTCCTTCTTGCATTGAAAGATTATCTCATGGAATTCGTATGCCCCCTTCACACTACTTATATATCTATTAAGGGTGTTTGTGCTAGGGAGAGTAAGGATGTTAAGCCGCCTCATATGGTCATAGGCCTTCCGGCTCTCAATCCTGAGTAGGAGACACTCATACACCCAACTGAGTGTGTAACGCCTACTCTTTGAATTCATCACCTTAGAAGCAGCAAAACAAGCCCTAACACCCTCTTGCAGACTTTCTGGAAGGTCAGATATTTTCTCCAGCAGCAGAGTCTCCGAAGACAAGGAGCATTTCTCCTGCATCTTAGACTTCAGAAGTTCGACCTTTAGAGGAATGAGATTATGTCATCAGAATAAGTGAATACCTACCTTAACAGCACAGGTTAAGTGAATACCTACGATTAATATGCACAGTTACCTTGTTGGAAAGCCTTTTATTATTTAGGCGGCAAATTTTCAAAGATACCCTTGCAGACTTAGTTTGCCCCTTTGGTGGAGTCTGCTTCTTCCTTCTCCTGTCCACCAATTGCCTCTGAGCGGTTGTACAACGTGGGCACCTTAAAGGTGTTCTGTGATGGCCAACTGGAGCATTTGGCACAAATCCCATGCAGCAAGTAGATGTTCTGTTTTTTGGAAAGATATATTTGGAGCAATATCCCTCAGGGTGAACGAGTATCTGATTGAAGACCACATTACTTAAGTTGAATGGCAAATGCACTAAAAACTAATGCCAATCACATGAATCAAGGACAAAACACACGATTACCACTGGCAAAGCTACATCATCATTAGCATGTTTGTCATAATGGGTTGATCAGCAAAAAGTGGCAATATGGTGAAACAAGACAGATAGATTAAGGTAATTAAATATTAAGTATCTTAGGAAAACAAAAATCTTCGTAAACCTTTCTGTATTGGACACTCCGGCGCATGCCTCGAGTCTATCGATTAAGGCAAGCATTGGGCCAATCTCACCGATTTCTGTAACACATTCCACTCCAGGTACGTTAACATCCAGCCCACGGAATATCAGCTAAAATAAAACACCAAATTGAAGGCAATCAAGTATCATATATGAAAGACATTACTCATTACCTCTAAAGACTAAACTACGTAATGAGGGAATAATTTATACATCTTACCTTGACCCTTAGTTCATGGGTTATCACCACTGTTCATTCAGTCACAGTCATGTCCAACACGAACAAAAACTATGTTGCTCCCAACAATAGCTCTGCCCCAGTTCAAGGCTCGACTTCCTTCAGCCTGTTTATAACCATCTCAATGTCGAGCATGGGACTTTTTGAGGCCTCTGAGGTGCAGCATTGTATAGCCACCTCAGTCAGCAAAAGCAGACCTCCTGCTGCAGCACGTCATCTTGGGCATCGTGACCAATGTCCCCTTCAATTTGTATACTCGAGTTCCCAGGAGCTACTTCAGAAACAACTGTTCTTATTGAGAGCTGTTTCCTCTGTTGAACATCTTTCGTCAAGTAGCTAGAGAGATTTGGAAATATTGATGGGACTGCATCCGCAACCAATTCTGGCTTTCCCCTCTCGAGCCTGTGGTTGCTCCCATCAGGGAGCTTTGTCTCGTAATATCTTTTTATTTCATGCTCACGGAAATGCAGCTCCCAAACAACATTGTGAGCCGCGAACAGCATGTCCTTCCGTGGGATGGCCACCCTCCGCTTTTGCAGCTGGGCATTAGTCTGGAAATGGAATTGGCCGTTACTCTTTGTCATATCATGTACATAATATCCTGCAAGCCACCATAAAATTGTGTGGCAGGGGGGGAATTATCACTAAACATGCATCACATATAATGCTTAAAACGGATTAGTAATTATATTCTGTTCGATGCAGCAATTTAAAAACGGTTAAATAGCAAAGCAAGCATGCAAAAACATGCTGTCAGTTGGGTTGGGTTGAATTTACACTTACGCAATGCCCTATACAGGCCACCGCGAGGGTTTGTGGCAGGAGGTGAATATCACCATGAGATAAAAGTACTTATATCAACTTGCAACTACCTATATTATCCATTTTCGCATTTCCATATCCATATCCGTATTAACGCCTAATCATATCGCAGATTGTACGAGGGAAGGACATTTGGACTCAGTTCGGCAATCAATTTCTCTAATTATATGATTATGCTCAAGTCTACCATAGGAAGTTGGACGCAAAATATTTTTAACTTCTTCAGTGAAAATATTATCTAGGAATTAAGTGACAAAGTATAAAATTCAACTTCAGGTCAGATAAAAATTTCCATTACATGTAATAGCATTTTAACGATACCACCCTTATTATGTATATTATTTAGATGCCCTTCATTTCTCGCGAAACAACTTAACCGCAGCAATCCATAGGCATGTTAGGTATTGTTATCGTACAGTAACGATAAGAATCCACCGACTTTTTAAGCTTGCTAATAAAGCAATACAAAATAACATTAACACGAAAAGTTTCGTTTATAATTAGCACTGTTCCATCCTGTTTTTCTTAACGCAGTTCTATGACTTGCAAGGCTGTGGAAGCTCGACACCCCTCATACATTACTGCTTAAATAAAAATCCACTATGCTTCCCAACGGAATGTTCGCTTGACTAGGTACGTATTTAATAAATAAATAAAATAAATATTTATTAGCTCTAGTATAAATACCCCTAAGAGCACCAATATTACAATTACAATTGTGGTGAACTTAAACAACCAACATAGTATCAAACACAAACATTGAGTACAAACATATTTGAAAAACATGTCAATACAAAGATAATACAAAAATTATTATGCATATTCATATCACAAAGTAACGAAAAAAACTAAAAATAAAAGACATTTTAATGAAGATTGCACAAGAACAAAGTAGGAACCGGATGGTGATAAAGATATAGCAATGCAAATTAGAGATTTATGTCTATATGTGAAAGGTAAGAATAAAGTTTCGTTTTGAATGACTGCCTGTTTTTACTGTTTTTTAGGTCTATGGGGAGAAAATTCCATAATTTTGTGGATTTGACTAGGAAAGAGTTGTGGTATTTGGTGGTTCTATGGGCAGGGCAATATAAATCAGATGCTTCACTCCTTGTATTCATATTACGGGACTGAGGTTGGTGTATAAACATATCCATCAAATATTTAGGTTCTATTACGGAAAATAAGAAGAACAGGAAGACGTTTAGCAAGTAATTACGCCTGCCCTTGACAGTTAACCAAGGTAGTTTTTCCCTTACGAAGAAACATGTTCATCATATCGAAGGTTAAAAATGAATCTGATGCATAAATTTTGAATCCTCTGTAGCTTGTCATTATGCTCTTCTGATAGGTCACCAAAAACTATAGAACAGTAATCTAAATGGGGAAATGCTAGAGTTGTAACAAGCAGCTTCCTAGTATGAGTCGGTAAGACGTATTTATGGGTTTTGAGTTGGTAAAGAATACCGTTTGAAGAATAGAAAAAAGAATACCGTACCGAATACCGTTGGTAAAGAACACCTAATTGGAAATTTGGTGGATTTGATTATTCCAGGTTAAATTATTATTCATTAGAATTCCAAGATTTCTAACTACGTTGAAGAAGTGAACGGTGACATTGTCGATCTCCAAGCGCGGAATGATGTCGTAGTTAATTTTATTGATTAACTTAGAGTTGCCAATAATTGTGGCTTTAGTTTTAGTGTTGTTAAGGATTAATTGGTTGTTTTTGACCCATGAGGAAACAGCTTCAGCATCACGTTGGAGTTTACTCCCGCCAAGACGTCTTTGATGACGGTAAAACCAAGGTATTTATCAGATGCTGGGCATGTTCTACTGTTAAAAAAAAATTAAGAGGGTTTCCGGCGGAAAATTAATTTCTTCAACATTTCAATTCGCGCTTGAGACTGAAAACATCCGTATGGGCTGCTGTCTTTGGAACAGATATTCCTCCCTCGGAAAGAATGTAAATTCACGGGATTCTCCGCGGTTCTTCTTTCCCCGCATTTTAAAGCATAACACTTTCTTGTAGCAGGCATGATAGCAAAATGCAAAATAACTGCTTCTTCTTCTTAGTGGCACTACAGCCCGGTGTGGGCCTTGGCCTGCTGCACTATTGCTCTCCATGTTGTACTATTGGCAGTTTTCTCCCGCCAGCCTCTCACTCCCATCTTGCCCAGGTCACACAGCACTTGGTCAAACTAACTGCTGGTAATCCTAAACTCTTGGCAGCAGCTCTCATTGACTGTTTCATGTGACTGCCCCGCGCGGTGTTACCGACATCAACTTCATTCCCCCCGTACCGCCCTGTCCACTAGAGACCTGCAACCGGGCGCGAAATACGGTCGACCCTCGCCCGACTCCCTAGTTCGGCCGAGCCCGTGTTCGCCTCTGCCCGAAAGACGTAGGCACCCGACCGTGCCCGTTCGCCCGGGTACCCGGGTTCCTACCGGGCGCCCGGCACGCACCCTCACCCGCCTCTGAAAGAAGGGGGCGGGCAGTGGGGAATGCCCAATTGGGATCCGTAAGGTGGCCGATTTTTTGGGCGAAAAGAGTGTACCGGGCCGGGCGCCCGGCCACCCACCGGCATCCGGCTCTCGATCGGGCACTCAGCGGCGAAAGGCAGTCATGTCAGTCGGGACACTGCGGAAATTGTCGTCAAAAACAGTTCTGTGCATTCGTGTTTCCGTTTCTCTCTATCTCTCGCACATAGCCGGGCGAGGGACGACCGTATATCGCGCCCGGTTGCAGGTCTCTACTGTCCACCCCCCCTCGCCCTCAGTCGACCCGCCGCACAGTGGGGTATTTGACCCCAAATAATGGCCAAAATTATTTACCACCCAATACTGTTGAATAATAGTACAAAACTAGTTTAATTGTTTTTATACTTTTATTTTATGGTATAATTTACTAAAAAACAACACAATTTTTGCAGCAACCTACATATATTTAAGATAGAGACCCGCTGTTTTTTATTTAATAATGGAGATATGATTCTGTGTTATGATTGAGAAGAAATATTTTGATATTTTATTTGTGAGAAAATATTTGTAAACTTTGGCTTACGATTGCTCCATTATAACCGAGAAATCGAAAAATCGGCTTCCTACAAGTTGTAAATACAATCTTGGTCTTCGTAGTTTGATACATAATATGGGTATAAATTTATTTTAGAGGCCGTTAGGAGGAAAGCTATGAGGTCCGAAACCGATTATGCTTATGGTGAAGTGCAAGATCTTGCGAAAAGGATAAAAACAAAGCTAGTTAAAATGTTAGGTAAACTTAATGCTCATTGCTGTTGTTAGTAAATAATAGCTGAAATATTTTGATTAACATTTTATTAAAAGTCATAATTATACCAAAAAATGAGAAAACATATAATTTAAGTAATTTGAATTGTTAATTTTTTCAATTTTACAATATTAGAAATAAATTTTAAGGCAACCCCCAAGGATAAGCCTGTAACGGGGTTACCTTCTTATTGTCCATGCAAAAACTTTTCCAACGAGGAACATAATTAAATTATACAATGTATTATCTACTATACAGTGAAAGTAGGAATTTACATTGATACACACAAAATAAGTCTCAAAAATTCAATGAAATTTCCATGGCATTCTAAAACAGAAAAATGCATTTTTTACAATATTTTAATGAGAAAGTACATAATACACAATTAGAAAAGTAACACCATTACGGTGTTACACTCGTGCCACGAATTTTTAACAAAAACTTAAATTATTTATGACACAGGCACTTGCTTGCAACAACAAAAATTTCACAAAAAGCTGCATTATTTACCAATTAATTCTATTGAAATTACTTGGATGTTACAAAATAAAACTTCAATATTATCTATCTGTAATAACCAGTATCTTGTAAAGGTAAGAAATTTTTGGATATTGTTTGCTACCTTTATATGCACGGGAAGGACGTTAAATATTTTACGGGACACAAACATAAAACTTCTTTGAAGTCAAGTCAGTCAGGGTTTAGGTAAAGGTACAGCATTTCTTTCCCGCAAACCGAAATCGTGAGTCTTGGGTAGCAAATTTTCTTCATCACCACTTCTCAAGTAGAAGCCCTTAAATATTTTATAAAAATACAAGTATCTGAGAGGCTAAACATTAAGCTCCAAGAACAATGGAAATGCATGAGAGAATCTTTTTTTGTTCATAATTACGCGCACCATTCGCTTTTGCAAAAATAGCACAGGGTTGATTGAATTTCTTTAGACTCCTCCCCAGCAGTGCAAGATTATGTAACCGAAAATAGAAGCAAGATTTTTGCAAAAAAATGAGAATTGGTGAAATTTAAGCAACAAAATTCCCATGTTCTGCTTACCTGGGCGTCCAAACAAAGATTTCAAGAATTAAGTGACCGTTCCAAGAGACAGAAAACATCGGAATTAAGAGAAATTAAGTTACTGAAGAACGGCTTGCATGAGCCAGCGTGCATCAGGGAATCAGGACGCGGCCTCCATGATGAAACTTATCACGGAAACTCCAACGAGAGCAACAAAATTCAAGAAATTGATTCATAGGTCAAAGGAAGTTAAAGTAGACGAGCACTCGTCTTCAGAAGCTCTGTCAATATTTGTAGAAGCTGACCTCACAAGAAAACAATACATTGTTATTCAGTTATCCAATAAAAGTATATTCCTATTCCTTACTTCAAAAAGCTGAAAAGGAGTGTTACCCAAGGGAAGAACCAATCATTGTGACAGAAACAACTGCTGAGGTCAAATTACTAGACTTAATGGATCATACATCCTCAAGGCTATTTAAAAGATGTAATTGATAAATTGGAAGATGAAGAAAAGCAAAACTTGGAATTAACATGCAAGTGGGGCTGTGACGGGTCACAATAATCACAATTTAAGCAGAGGTTTGAGGACATCAATGATATAGATGCAAATATTTTCCAAAGTTCGTTTGTACCACTACAACTAAAATGTACAACTGAGAGAAATTAAAAACTTTTGTGGCAAAACCCAGTCCCATCATCAACTCGGTTTTGTCGCACCATACGTATACGATTCATTCATGAAATATATGATGTTATTAAGGATGAAATTGATTATCTCGAATAACAAGCAAAGAATCTGTAGCCGACATAAATTATTAACGAAAGTAATGACGTTATTAGAATAAATGACCAATTTTTACCAACAATGGTCGATGGGAAAGTTTGCAATTCTGCAACTTGCACCACATCTACAACAATGTTCGCTGGTAACCACGGACGATTTGAGGGCTATGTTGAGAAACGTAGCCCTAAATAAGTGGTCAGAATTATGGCGCTCCCAAACTGGGAACAAGCTACATAGCATCAAGCTGGACATATTAGCGTGGCCCACTTCAGTTGGAAGGATTCGCAGGGAAGAAGTGGTGATCACACGTCTGAGGATAGGGCACTGTGCCCTTACGCACTCCTACCTCATTACAGAGGAGAAGACACCACCTCGATGTGACCACTGCGACTCTTCCATGTCTGTGAGACACCTCCTGACTGAGTGTAATATGTACCGTGCAGCACGTGACAGGCTCGGCATCAGGGGGGACCTAAGACAGGTCCTAGGGAACGACCCTGGTTGCATCACATGCGTTTTAAAATTTTTTAAAGAAACTAGGATTTTTAACATGGTATGACTCACTGTATACTGGTCTACAGATAGAGGAATATCGTTTTTACCCATCTTAATTTAATTTATATATTTCTTTTTAAAATTTAATTGTTTATTGTTTTATATATTTATTTACTTTAACTTGTTTTTAGAAACCAATAAAAGACCCATTGTAGGTTGTTCGTGGTGCGAATGACCCTTGCCGTCGAAGCACCCTAAAACAAAATACTACTACTACCGACATACGAATAAATACATTGTAGTAAGGCTCGTGTTATAAATGGCGAGTGTGACCATTTGGAGAAAATTTCCATGAGCCGCCCCGGCAGCGCAGGGCATCCGTTCGACCATCTAACGGGTGTTTTCCGAAGGCTTTATTGGCCCTCTCTTCGACCCTTCCTCAAATCCTTTTTTTCGTCAGCATTCGTAAAGGGAGTGACCACATCGCGAGGATTGGGAACCAAATTGGTTTTTTAATGAAACAAATGATATTAGGCACGGAATTCAATTGAATTCTGTCTTAAAATTTTAATTAATTAATAAATAATAAAATTATAATAAATTTACAAGGTAAATAAGTCAATCGTCATTCTGTCATTGTTGGCATCTCTCTGGATGGTAGTCATCAAAAAAACATTTAAAACACAAAAATTTAGAACACCAAGAACACCTTGCGAAACTTTTTTCACCATAATCACATTTTGATTTCAAAATATCATCTGGAAACAAAACTTGTTTTACATTTAAGAAAACTTGTCGCTCGCTCGAGTCTGGAAGCAAACCATGAATACATAAGCATTGGTCGAAACACTGGCGCGAGCAACTGTTTGTGAATGAGCGCATGCATTTTCGTCATGTCCAAGCGGCTTGTTAAATCACGGTTCTCTCGCAGAAGAGTTGTCGCGTTTTGGATTCGTGAAATAAATATTTTTACTTGTCTATAGAAATAAACGTCACAGGGTTGGCAAATCAGAGTACATTTTGGCTGAATAACCTTGATTGTGCAGGTAGGTTCATTGGAGTCGTCCACAAACCGTTCGTCGTACAGTGCCTGATTCGTTTGTCCCGCCCAGGAATCGATGAAAAGAAGAAACTTTTCTTTTTTCACGTATGGCGCCAATACCTTGTCCAAAAACAATTCATACGTGCTTGTCAAAAGTTTCCCAGATTTGGAACAAGTCACAAATACGTTTTTGTATCGGTCCACTTCACCTTCCACCTCTAGTGTGACCCTTGGTCCAAACTTTCCTGTTACCTCTTGCAAACAAATAAACACTTTTCGTAACAGTTCACCAGAACATGTCACACTGTATTGTGCTGTGTATGAATGAGTCATTCTTTTTACTGGCTTACACACACTTCTGTAGCTTTTTCACCTTGATAAGAAAGCGTACGTCGACGCACCCCATAAATCTAACCTACCTACGGTACTCGCATCCCGTTTGGTCAGTATTAATTACTAATGATGGTTCTAACATTTGAATCAGCTTCCTGCTTTGTTCCTGGAACAGAAGAGCTACTTTCATTGTGTCCTCCGCAGACTTTCTATCCTTCTGACTCATATATCGGGTGACTTTCCTCTGTCGAATCTTTTGTTTTCGTTTAAAACGATTTGTCCACGTCAAAGAAACGTTGAACTGAAAATCCTCGGCCAAAAATTGAGATGCTGCTGCCACAGCCCACTGCTGTACCATTCCCGTCGTCACATGCTCGCCATTTGCTCTGCATTAGCAAAACCTGTCATAAGTCCATTTGTCGATGAAATCCAACTTATCTCTCTTAGTTCCACCGGAACGGACATCTTTTTCCCAGGATTGTAGTTCCTCAAGGCGTTTTATCCGTCGTGTCACACGGGAGCGAAGTGACTTCAATGACCACCGAGGATTGAATTTAGCCACAGTAACCGCTTTAATTTTCGTTTCCAAGGGGACCGTGCGTCTTTTCTTTGGTGAAGTTCCGACGTTAACGCCACTCGAAGACGACGACTTCTCCTCTCCCTCATTGTCGTCCTCATTCGAAGGAGACGATAATTCCAAATATTCTTCCGTACTATCGGGGTCATCTTCTCCCACTAGTTCGTCAACCGTTTCAAAATCCATCTCATCCATCATTTCCAAAATTCTGGAAAGCATTTCCTCTCCAACTGCTACGGAGCGCGGGGAGGGCTCTTCATTAGCAGACTCCGAAATAAATCCACCTTCACGTAGTAGAAAGGCACAATGACGGAAGGCTTCAGAAAACAAGGTGAGATTTTCCTGACCATCTTCATTACTGGTAGAACTATTTCTTTCGGAATATGTTCCAGGTACCGAATCCATAAGTAGGAGGAGCCTGTAATTTACAGAAAACTTTGTCATACAGATGCATACCAAAGAAATTTCTTCATTAATTTAATGTATCATAAATTAATTTAAATGTGAGATATGTGTATTGCGAATTAAAACTCAAATTGCATATATGAATTCAGGATTTGGAGGACTGGAGAGGAACATGGCGGAATTTTCAGAATAACAAGCTGCGTAGCATCAAACTTGAAATTTCAGCGTGGCCTTCTTCTTGCAGAAGCAACCGTAGGGATGAGGTCGCAATCACCCGTTTGAGGATTGTGCACTGCCATTTTACACACTCCTTTCTATTTACTGCTGAAAAGACCCCTCCACAGTGCGATGATTGTGACGCCTCTCTTACTGTAAATACCCTACTGACAACATGCACTAAATACCGGGTTATACGCAGTAGAATGGCCATCACGGGTAGCCTAGATACGCTTCTAGGGGACGATCCGGTTAGCCTAAGGCGAATTTTATTGTATTTGAAAGAAATAGGTTTTTTTAATTTAATATAGTTAGCATGCACTCATGCATTACTCATAAAATAGAAATGCATAAAATTGGTAGTTACAGTTACATTTTGTAGAGATCTAGTTTTAATGCGTCAAATGGGCTGAGCATGGTGCAAATGACCCTAGCCTTCGACGCACCAAAAAACCCAATTCTACCTATATCAATAATCATCTTGGATTGCTAGCACATTACCCATTGCTGTAACCTGTCTACTTGCTGGTGAACATTCCTGGTTGCATCTACTATCTGTCCTCACCAACCTGAAAATTAATCGTAGACAGGCTTAATTTGTGGAATTTCTCCATGGTTTGAAATGAAATAACTTCGATTCTTATCTCTTTCTCTGTATCTTTTTCAAGAGGTTACTAAAATCTTTAATAACCTCTTGAAAATGATGCTCTTTAACTGAAACTGGTTTAGAATAAACTGCATGGAAAAGTTATTGCATTCCTCACCAACCTTGTCTTAGTGGTATTACGGCTTACACACCCATGACCCCTAGAGATGGACTGGTGAGAGTCACTGGTAAGTACTCCCGGTAAGGCCGCCTATGCCAGATCATTTGGAAGGTAGCCAGGCAGAGGTAGTCCACATGACTGTTTGAAAACATAGTGAAACGCAAAGTAGATGCGGTATATGAGCAGCAAGGCAGAAAAGTTTGTATGGGGACTAGAACTTGGCAGTAAGGGAAGAGAGGGATGGAAATGAAATGGGAGATTATGGACTGGGAATGAGAAAGGACCAGGGGAGAAGGCAGTTTTGCAGGAGGAACAATGTAATGTGGGGACTATATGTCTATCAGCCTAATATCACATGCAGTAGAAGTGGTACTGACGATTATAAATAGACGAAAGGAAATGAGGGGAAACAAATCCTTGGGTCAGGGTCAGTTTGGGTTCAGAAATGGAAAGTCAACCCGTGATGAGATCACGGTAATTAGAGAATTAGTGTCTATTAAAGAATTGAGTACTACCTAATTTTAATGGTAGGCACGGTAATGAGGACCTTAGTAGAGAGAAACCTAGACTACAACCAGGACATTCTCACCTACTTTGTATATTTAGAGAAAAAAAGCTTTTTACATGGTGAACTGGATGAAGCTAAGGTGAGGGTTGCTGACAGGGTATCAGGGTGAGTTGAATTGAAAAGGCATTGCAATACTTTCCAGTGCATTTCATTCCTTTACAGGATGCGTTTCATGGTGTTACATTTTCAAGTTCTAACACAACGAAATGTGTCGTGTAAAGAAATAAAATTCAGGGGAGAATATTGTAATGCCTTTTTGATTGAACATTCATAACTTCCTCCACGTGGTGCCTGAAAGAATACTTCAAGCAGGGTGGGACTTACCAATGAAGTGCGAACCACTAGAAATCGCATTCTGAGCCACTACATATCTACATGGCACACGACTTGTTCAGGAGAGAAAAAGCATATGTAGCAAACACAAACAGGATATGTAATAAAATCTAGGAAATAAAAAAGGGATATCTTTGCAGCTGGAGGTAACTATTTATTTAACATTGGAAAAATAGTGTCACACCAAAATTCCTTTGTTTCATTGACAATTTTCTGCCAAAAATGATCATCGAACTTGAAGATACAGGTGCTAAAGCTCTTATTTTCCTCAAAATTAGGGTCAGCCACTGCATAGAGGGACTCTTCCTTCCCTGTTAGCAACATCTGCACCGTCATCTGCGTCGCATATTTCGCTGTTGGTGAGCCATCTACAATATAATGACGTAGCCTACTGGCTTTCTGAGGGCACTTTACTTCCACTAAAATTTCCCCAAAAACTCCATCGGGAGAAGCTGCCAGGTATGGGAACTTCGGATCCAATGCAAGTCCACACTTAGTAATTTTTCACCCCAGTTTTTTCTGGAGTTCCTCCAGAACCTTGCTCTCCAACTCCCTCCCTCGCTTCATTGCAGTAGTGTCTCCCAACTTTCGGGCACCAAGGATCATGTCCACCAGCACCCCATCCTTCTTCTTGCAATACATAGCCTCGTATGCCCTTGACGCAGATATCCTCCCCAGCCGTAGGTGGTGCCAGACAGGTGACTCGTATTGAGCCAATGTGCTCTGAAAAACTGTGTCACACAACTCTTGCTCCCTCATGAACAGCTCTGCATACCTCAAGAAACTTAAGGCCGACGTGTCATCATCAATCCTTTCCCGGAATGAATGTATCAATTGGGGAATGGAAAATTGACCGGCATTCAGGCCGAAGCTCAGTGACATGAGCCCACTTTCAAATTCTCCCTCCTCTTCTAATGCAGCAACAACTTGCCTTCTAAAACTCCCTTCTTCAACTGCGGCAATTGGAGCTGCCCCAGTCATATCTCTCACTTTCATAATTCCAGCTGCATGGCAGCCGGCACCGTTGCGACGTCGGCGTAGCTCCTTGAGTTATTCCGCGGGCAATTTCTTCTCATGTCCCTCCTAACCGCACCGGGCACAGGTTCGGCGCTGTCCATCGTAAATAACGATGGTCCTATTCCCTTCAATTGTTAAATAGGAGGGAATATTCTTCTCAATAATCATCCTGACGATTCTAGTGCCCGTAAACATATGGGCCATCCGAGGGTTGTTCCATTTCCCGTCCCAAATACGGACGAATTTCCCATACCGGGAGAGCTCACTCGTAATCGCCGCGTGCGGCAATTCAAATGGGGAGGCACATCACGCGGACATTAACAGGGCATCCTGTGGCAGCCTCTACACCAACCTCCATTCTTCTATTCGTTGCGGTTGGAAACGGCATCCGAGGGAGCGCTATTTCCATCACTCTTTTGTAGACCTCTTCAGACTTAAACTTCACTTAGATCTGTCTTCTCGATAATCCATACTGTACCAAGTATGCTTCGACTTCCGCGAGGCGTATCGTCTCGGTGAGAAATGCGAGCGCCTCAAGCGGTGTTGGTGCTTCGCAGTCATCATCCGCCTGGATGAAAACTTGATGCTGCCGGTGATTCACCATGGCAGCAGGAAAAGAAAAACGCTTAACCAATCAGCTATGGGGCCGTTGTGAAACAAGGTCACTGGTCCCGGGGGGAGGGGAACCCCCCAGGACTAAAGGGTACTGCGTCGTCTGATATCTCTAGGCGACGGCAAATGCACTGCACATCCAAGCCACCCAGCCCAGCCAGTCGCTGAACTGCTAAAAATAAGTAGCACGGCTCTTCTCTGTATTTTGGGCCACTCCCGCAGCCCAAATAATTAGTTTAGGCACGAAAAACTTGCACTTTTAGCTGTCAACTGTCTTCACTCAAGGCGGAGATGTCCGCCCAAAATTCGCCGGCGGGGCAGGCTTGCACTCGCCGGGAGAGCCAAAGGCCACGTCGGTGAAACCGAGCAGTCGGAGCGCAGCCGAAACACGTCTTATCACCTCGAGCTACCGATGCGTCCTTCTCCCCTGTGGATTATATGGTGGCTTTATAGGAGCAAGGTGGTTATCACACTTATGTGCACTTGCGAGTGACTCCGTAAAGGTTACTACCGTGGCTAGTCCCGGTTTCCTCAAAAAAGGGAAATTTATTGTCAGAGAAGTGTTACATATCATCCCTTCTTGGTATTGTTATTAATTATCGTTCATTAATACAAATCACTTCCTGTAGGGAGCATTTTGTAACCACACCTTAACTGTCTTTTCCGCTATTTCAAGGCGGGAAGTAGGAATTTTTTTCAACACAGCAGCTGCAAAATAAAATGTAATTTAGAAAAAATGAAATCAAGTGCAACACAACACCAATCAACACAAGTCATTTTTTAAAATAAAAATACAGTTCATATTAGCGATATAATCATGAGCATAGTTGGGATTAACGTTTTAAATTAGTCGTTAGCAATGTTGTTAACTATTTAATTTAATAGTTTTTTCAGAAGTGAACTTTTAACTTTTAATGTTAGTTCGAAGGTTTCCGCGGCGTAGCAATGAATGGCTCTGCATTTCTTTCGGGATTGCTCCGAGTATGTTAACTTCACTTGACAACAGTTTCGCCGGCATTCCAGCTGGCTTCTTGGGGTCGACTGCTTCAGCAATCTAACTGCTTCAGCAGTTACTTTTATAGAAAAGTAACTTTAACTAATTACTTTTTACAGAGATTCACTTGAACTTTAGTCACTTAATATTTTTGGTTAACTTTCCCAACTATGATCATGAGTTTATACATGGTTCATATGGTCATACCTTGTCCACCTACCTAAAACAGCTTCAAAAATTCTTAACTCCTTAAATGCTGCCTTTGGAGCTGCCCCTTGCCAGTTATAATTCGTGGCTACATCATTAGTAAAAAATTTGAAAATATTCTTACAGTAGCCTTAACCTCATCTGCTGTGCATAGGTACTGATGTAATCAACCTGATCAAAAGGAAATAGAAACATTAGACAACTAAAGAGCATTTCAATAAATCAACCTGAAATCACAATTAAAGCATAATCCTATCAATGTTAAAATATTTCACGAGAAAAGAATGAAAATATTTATTTATTTTAATATCTACATGCGAAATACTTACAATGGATATCATGCTTTCCTCACTACCGAGAAATCGTTCGAATTCCTTGACAGCAGAAACATTCTTGAGAGGCAGTGATGGGAGGCCATTGGGCTTCAATAACCTCTTTTTTCCTGGCATTAATTTATTCATCAGCATTTCCTGATTCATAATAATGACATCTAGCTTACTGCTTAGCTCTGCCACTAACTTACTAAGGACATTGATTTCTAAAAAATTACCCCTGCGGGTAGGGGGATGGAGAATACTCCCGCAGTAAGCAGCAGCAGCAGCTTGTCGTAAGAGGCGACTAAAAGGGCGGGGAGAAAACCTCGATAATAAACCCCCTGTGAAGCTTGGGTAGCGTCCGGACAGCCTTGTGGGTCAACTGTCTGTGTGAGGCGATACCAGCTAGCCTTAGATCCACCCATGTGTTTGCCGTGCATGGAGACCCGTAAAGGGGAGAAGGGGATCCTGGTGGGTGAGTTCTTCGGCACCCAGCCGGGTTTCGGATGCCCGGTATGGGCCGGGGTTCAATACCCCACTTCGGCCCTGGATTCCCTGTAAACGGGGGGCCGGGGGCTAGCCACCCCCGGTCAATCGGCTTTCCGATACGTTCGGCGGCGAGTGCTAGGGAGGTGGGTGTCTGCGTAAGGCGGTCGGAGGTGCTTGGGTTGGTGGGCCCGTTGCATCGAAGACCCAACCCGAAACAGACAACCACCTCCAGGGTGCTATATCCCCTCGGGTAGCCCTGGCGACCGTGCCGGCTGGCGGCACGGCGTCCCGAATATGTGGCTCCGTGGTGGGTGGGGAGCCCGGGGGATGAAGTATTTCGGATGGTATGGAGGATAATAACCTACCACCAACCAAAAGATCCCGCCCGGATACGGGTGGGGGAGAAAATGCGATCGAAGGGAATAAAAAGTTTTTAATAATAAAATGCGTAACAGAGGGAGAAAGCTTTAAGAAGGTATCACCATTCTTGATTAAGAGAGTTCTGTCGGCAGCCGTTTCAGGTGAACTTAAGTCAGCAAAGAAGCTACGGGATGGAACTTTACTAATAGAAACAGCAAACATGACACAGAGCCTAAAATTGCTGAAAATGGAGAAATTCAATGACATTCCCATAAGGGTAGAAGAGCATAGAACGCTAAATACATGCCGGGGGGTTATATCCCATTTTGATCTTTTATACGTCTCGATAGATGAAATCAGGGTAGAAATGGCCGCTCAGGGTGTCACTCACGTTCGAAGACTGACGACGAAGCGTAACGGTGTAATGACCGACACTACGTCCGTCGTTCTCACGTTTGCACTCGACAAGTTGCCTGATAAATTATTCATAGGATATGAATCAGTCCCAGTTAGGCCATATATCCCGGCACCCATGCGATGCTTCTAGTGCCAACATTTTGGCCACATCGCCACACGATGTGAGGGCAAGGCCACCTGCCCGCGCTGTGGCCTGGAACAGCATGCGGATGAAGAATGCTCCACGGATCCCCACTGTGTGAACTGCGAGGGTACACACCCGGTGTACTCTCGTAAATGTCCAAAAATGATTGAAGAGAGAAAAATAATGGAAATTAAAACATTGGGAAAAATTCCTTATTTGGAAGCCAGGAAAATATATAGGGCTCAGTTGGCCCCCACGTTTAGCAAATCGTTTGCACATGTTACCTCTACTCTTACCAAAAATGTCACAATTTCTACCCAGACAGAGCCAATAAATTCGAAACCCACCGAAACAAAAGCGGAGCTCCCACGCAGTGCTATCGAGGCATCGAAGCAGGAACCAAAACCGACTGTAGCCAATGCCACCACGGGTTCACCCAAGAAGAATACGTCTAAAACGACCGGGACTGCGCCGGGGAATCGCGAGAAGACGCCATCCCCAGGTCCTTCTGGGTTGACCAACCGAAAGCAGCCCGAGCCAATGGAGGATGAAGAGCCTTTATCCGAGAACGAAATCCTCCAGGCCAGAAAAAAGGATAAGAGGCACCGCTTTCGGCGGTGATCCTCCATAGATTATATATATGTATATTTATATATATATATATAACATATATTTATATATATATATTTATTTATTTATTTTTTTAGACAGCCCCAATTTCCTGAACCTTTTTGTGCTCTAGTCCATTCTTTTTCATCTATTACATGGCAGTAATAATGCAGTGGAACTGTAATGGTTTTTACAGACACAAGGAGGAGCTTTGTATTTTACTTCGCGATTAACCCTTTATGCGTTTGTTTGCAGGAAACACATTTTAAAATAACTGACAGAAGTATTTTGAAGGGTTATAATGTTTTTAGATTTGATGACACCACTGGACAAAGGGCTCAGGGTGGAGTCGCAATTGCCACTCAAGAGGCCCTTTACACCTCGCGAGTGGACCTCGACACACCGTTCCAGGTGGTAGCCGTAACGATGCATGCTCCGGAACCAATAACGTTGTGTAACGTTTATCTCCCGGAGGGAGCACCAGTGACGCGCAACAACCTTTCAGAGGCAGTTCGGCAATTACCTCGACCGTTTATTTTACTTGGTGATTTTAATGCCCATGACACTTTATGGGGAAGTTCTAGGGCTCACTGTAATCGAAGAGGACGTATTTTATCCGCTTTTATTGACGATTTTAATTTGTTTTTGGTTAATAATGGGGAGTATACCCATTTTAATAGTTATAATGGTTCATACTCAACTATAGACTTATGTCTAACGTCGAGTAGTCTTATAAACAAGGTTAATATGTCTGTACATAGTGACCTCTGTGGGAGCGATCACTTCCCGATAATTATTCGATTGAGACCTGGATACGATATGAATTTTAGAACTCCTGACACTTGGCTGGTCCATAAAGCTAATTGGACTCTTTTCGAATCTAGTTTCAGTTTTATACATGATATCAATCGTGGCAGTTTGGGCAATATTGAAGCTCCGACGGAATCGATAACTAACGCGGCAAAATGCAGTGTACCACGCTCAAGAGGTACCATCAAACGGCCACCAGTTCCCTGGTGGAACGAACGGTGTGCCGAAGCAATACGACGGAGGAAACAAGCATTGCGTATTTTTAACAAATATCCAACGGCTATAAATCTATCCTCTTTCAGACGGCTGCGAGCCAAAGCGCGGCAGGTAGTCAAAGAGGCCAAGAAGGATTCCTGGATGGAATTTGTGTCTAGTATCAACTACAGAACTCCCATTGCTCAGGTGTGGCACAAAGTGAAATGTATCTCGGGCTCCACGTTGAGAGATGGCATTGCATCACTTGAAGTCGATGGTCAAATCGTTTCGTCCCCTCCTGATATCTGTGAGGTATTTGGCCGTCATATTTCAAACACTACGAGCAATGCGAATTACTGCCCCAAATTTAATGCAATGAAGAACCGCTGTGAAGCGGCCCATCTAAACTTCACAACATCGGGTTCTCCAGGAGACTACAATGATCCCTTTTCAGTGTGGGAATTGAAATCCGCAATCTCAGATTCACGAAACAGCTCCCCAGGATTGGATAGTGTACACAATGCCTTCCTGCGAAATATCCCTGAGTCGTCATTATCTGACGTCCTCCTCACACTAAACCAAGTGTGGAGCGATGGTAGTTTCCCACAAACCTGGCGAGAATCTGCGATTGTCCCGATTCCAAAACAAGGGAAAGACAGAAGCGACCCTAATAACTATAGGCCGATCTCTTTGACCAGTAGCCTTTGTAAGGTTATGGAAAGAATGGTTAACCGCAGACTTGTCTGGTGCCTAGAGAGACGAAATCTTCTTGCACATATACAGTGTGGTTTTCGAAGGGGTAGATCAACCCTTGATCACCTCGTTCGATGCGACAACTTTATTCAAGAAGCTTTCCTACTCCGTCAACATGTCGTTGGCGTTTTTTTTTTTCGATTTGGAGAAGGCATACGATCGAGTTTGGCGCTTCAAGATTTTAAAGACATTACATAATTGGGGTTTTAAAGGAAACCTACCCATATTTATTAAAAAATTTTTAACCAATCGTGTTTTTAAAGTTAGAATTGGAAAATATCTGTCTCAAGCTCATAATCAGGAAAATGGAGTACCCCAAGGATCTGTGCTGAGCGTAACGCTGTTCGCCATTGCCATTAATGATGTCGTCGACTGTATCCAGGCACCTGTAAAGTGTTCGCTGTTTGTGGACGACCTAGCTATTTTCTGTAGGTCGGCTAAGCTAACAAATGCAGCCAGACAAATACAGCTGACGCTCAACAAGCTCCATAAATGGTCACAGATGAATGGTTTCCGCTTCTCGGAAGAGAAAACGAAGTGTATTCACTTCCACCGGCGTAGAGGTGACCATCCCACACCAACCCTGCGTCTTGGCAATATTAACTTGCCTTTTGTGAACTCAGTTCGTTTTTTGGGGTTGACCCTGGACCGCCTATTAAATTGGCGAGACTACATCAACGACTTGAGAAACAGGTGTTCGAAAACATTAAATATTTTACGTTATTTAAGCCATTCCACATGGGGTGCAGATCGCCTGACGTATTTATTGTATCGAGCATTAGTCCGGTCAAAACTCGATTACGGCGCTTTTGTCTACTCTTCTGGCAGGAAGTCTTATTTAAGGCCGCTGGCTGTTGTACATAATGCTGGATTGCGACTGGCCACGGGAGCATTTAGGACCTCTCCAATTTTTAGTATTTATTCAGACGCAGGGGAACCACCATTGGCTACCCGCAGAAATATCCTTATGTCGAACTATGCCTCAAAGCTTTTATCAATGAAGAGGCACCCTTGTTTTAATATTGTTTTCCAGCCACGGTTTTTAAATGTGTTTAAAAGACGGACGAGGGCCACAAGGCCTTTAAGCATAAGGCTCAATGAATTGATGGAGAAAAATAATTTCTCTCTCCCTGATGTGTACCCAGTAGGGTACCTTGACATTCCTCCGTGGTCTCTACCACCTCCAGACATTAGGCTGGACTTGCATAAGTCCCTGAAGTCGAGCACTACGCCATGTGAATACCAACAGCTCTTCAAGGAATTTCTCGGGCAATATCCTGACTTCGTACCTGTCTATACGGATGGGGCGAAGTCATCATCTGCTAGCGGATCTGCAGTAACTTCTTCTTTCCACGGAGCTTTGAAAGCGAAACTCAGTGCGATGTGTAGCACATTTACTGCCGGACTCACTGCGATAAAGATGGCCTTAACCAGCATTGACTGCCGTCGGAAATCTTTCATGATATGCACTGATTCGTTAAGTTCACTGCAATCGATCTCCGCATTTTCCTCCTTTGATCCCATCGTACAGGAAATTCAAACTGCCCTCTTAAAACTTTCGGAAAAAGAAGTAAGAGTCATGTTTTTATGGATACCTGGGCACGTAGGGATTACGGGTAACGAGAAAGCCGACGCCGCAGCAAAAGAATCATTGAGAAACCACGAAATTGATATTGCGGTGGTCCTCGCGGATGACCTAAAAGCTGCGCTACGACCTGTACTCTTGGAGGACTGGAGAGGAACATGGCGGAATCTTCAGAATAACAAGCTGCGTAGCATCAAACCTGAAATTTCAGCGTGGCCTTCCTCTTGCAGAAGCAAACGTAGGGATGAGATCGCAATCACCCGTTTGAGGATTGGGCACTGCCATTTTACACACTCCTTTCTATTTACTGCTGAAAAGACCCCTCCACAGCGCGATGATTGTGACGCCTCTCTCACTGTAAATCACCTACTAACAACGTGCACTAAATACCGGGTTATACGCAGTAGAATGGCCATCACAGGAAGCCTAGATACGCTTCTAGGGGACGATCCGGTTAGCCTAAGCCGAATTTTATTGTATTTCAAAGAAATAGGTTTTTTAAATTTAATATAGTTAGCATGCACTCATGCATTACTCATAAAATAAAAATGCATAAAATTAGTAGTTACATTTTGTAGAGATCTAGTTTTAATGCGTCAAAGGGACTGAGCATGGTGCAAATGACCCTAGCCGTCGACGCACCAAAAAACCCCAATTCTACTACTACTACTACTTCTAAAAAAATAATAAAATCCATTTCATGTTTCACAAACAATCACTAGACTAAGTCTGAAAGGCCTATACTAATAAGGGAATCACACAAATTCTAGGATTATTCTATTATTCTGATTGTTATGGACTAGGTTAGATAATGCATTTCCAGTTCATTACCAAAACCGACAAAATTTGTACTTGACAGTCAGTAATTACCTACTTTACATGATTAAGCAACCTAAAGGAATAAATCATAAAGTCCTCCCCAAGTGAAACAAAATCACACTTAAACAAGTCAAGAAAAGGCAAACACAAACTTAAAGAATGAAAAGCAAACCAACACGCCAAGCAACCATATACACTATGTGAAACAGTCAGCTTAGCTTACCAGATCTGTAATTATCAATCCCTTCTCTTTTCGGTAGCTTCTCCTGAGTTGACTTTGCATCCTCCGACAAAATGAATAAATCCGATGAGGTTGGGTTCGGGCAGTCACTGACCCTTGTTAGTCCAGTGATGGATGGAAGAATGGGTGGAGGAGAAGGAATTTTTCGTTTATTTAGTCTTGAAGAATTATGCATCTCATCTGAATCATCAGTCATTAATATTTGGGCAAACAGAAATGCGCTTCCATCTTCTGCTTGGTGACACATCTCTGTCACAAAAAAACCTGTTTAGTTTTCTTTTTCATCTCTAAATCAGTATCCAAATTCGAAGTACTCCGAGTTCTCCGGCACCCAGCCGGGTGTCGGATGCCCGGTATGGGCCGGGGTTCAATACCCCACTTTGGCCCTGGATCCTCTGTAAACGGGCGGTCAAGATCTAGCCAGTCTTGATCAATCGACACGTTTCATTGGCGAGTGATGGGGGTCTGTGTAGGGCGGCCAAAGGTGTATGGGTTTGGAGGGCCCATGCGCTGGAAGCCTAACCCGAAGCAGACCGCCTACACGATAGTGCTATATCCCCTGGGTAACCCTGGCGACCGCACCGGCTCGCGGTGTGGCGTCCCAAATGTGTGGCTCCGTGGTGGGTGGGGAGCCCAGGGGACGAAATCCCGTTCTTTAATGGAAAATAACAATCCCCCTCCATTAAAAAGATCCCGTCTGGACACGGGCGGGGGAGATAGGTGTAATGCGTGCACACGATTTTTGGTAATGAGGTGTCAAAAGGAAGGTGAGACCCTTAAAAAGGTATCTCCCTTTCTCATTCGCAGAATTCTGTCGGCTTCAGTATCTGGAGATCTGAAGAGTGGAAGAAAATTGAGGGATGGCACACTTCTCATTGAAACGGCCAATGAATCGCAGAGCAAGAAGATTCGCTTATGGAACGGCTTCATGATATCCCTGTCTCGGTGGAGGTGCACCGCACCTTGAACACTAGTCGGGGAATTATCAGCCATTTTGACCTTCTTTATGTGGAAGTCGACGAAATCAAGAGTGAGACGGCCTCTCAGGGGGTGGTTGATGTTCGTAGGCTTACCACCTAGCGCAACGGAGAAATAAAAAACACCACGTCCATAGTCCTAACTTTTGCCATGGATAAACTCCCCGATAAGGTTTTCGTCGATTACTAATCAGTGCCAGTGCGACCATACATACCGGCTCCCATGCGCTGCTTCCAGTGCCAACATTTTGGCCACATCGCTACCCGATGTGAGGGCAAGGCCACCTGCCCGCGCTGCGGCCTGGACAAGCACGAGAATGCAGAGTGCAGCAGCGGTTTACACTGTGTCAATTGCGAGGGTACCCACGCGGTCTACTCTCGCGATTGCCCTAAAATGAAAGAAGAGCGCCAGATTATGGAAATCAAAACCCGAGACCGTATATCATATTTAGAAGCACGCAAAAAGTACCGCGAACTCGTTGCCCCAACTTTTTCCCGATCGTTTGCGTCAACTGTAACTGCAGTAAGTAAATGTAGTATTGCCATCCAGACGGAGAAAGAAGAGACCGGAAATCCTGAGACCCAAGCTCAAAAGTTAGCCAAGCCGGGTAATGGCTCCAAACCGGCAGATCAGAGAAATATGCAAGGTTCAATTTCTCCCAAAAAGAACCCGCCCAAAAACGCCGGGGTCGTGCCGCCCAGGCGTTCAAAAACTCCATCCCCGGGTCCCTCCGGATTACCCAAACTGGGTCAACCGGAGTCCATGGAGGAGGATGAATGTCTCTCCGAGACGGAAATCCTCCGGGCTCGAACAAAAGGGAAGAAAAATCGCCACCGTATACGGCGTTGATCCCCCAAGTACGGATACACTCTGTTTTTTATTACTTATTCAATTTTAATTAATTTTAATGGCGTTAATTTTACAGTGGAACTGTAACGGCTTTTATCGACATAAGGAGGAGCTGGATATTTTAACGCATAATTTTAACCCGTCCTGCTTGTGTTTGCAGGAGACACATTTTAAAGCTAAGGACAAAGGATTTTTAAAAGGTTTTAATGTTTTCCGACTTGACGACACCAGTGGCCAACGTGCCCAAGGTGGAGTGGCAATTGCCGTTCGGGAGGCCCTATACACCTCCCGAGTGCAGCTGACCACACCCTTTCAAGCGCTAGCAGTGACCGTGCACGTCCCAGAGGTGGTGACGCTCTGCAACATTTATCTGCCGGAGGGTGCACCAGTTCCCGCTTTTAACCTAGAAGCGCTTGTCGGTCAACTACCCCGGCCCTTTATTTTAACGGGTGATTTTAATGCCCATAATTCCCTATGGGGAAGCACAAGAGCTCAGTGCAACTTAAGAGGCCGAATTTTAGCTAAATTCATCGATGATTTTAACCTATTTTTATTAAACAACGGGGAAAAAACCCGTTTTAATAGTTTTAATGGGGATTACTCCACCATCGATCTGTGCATGTCCACGTGCAGTCTTATGACAAAATTAAGTATATCCGTACATAATGACTTATGCGGGAGCGACCACTTCCCAATTTTTATAAACTGGGGACGGGGTTTGAGAGAGAATTTTAATCGTCCTGCCAATTGGCTGATTCGGAAAGCCAATTGGCCACTTTTTCAGCAGAAATTTAATTTAATTTTTAGTGAAAATGAAGACGGGGCGAAGAATGTCGAAAAGCTTACAGCGAGAATTATTGAATCTCCAGAATACGCTGTACCTCGAACTAAGAGCTACATTCGTAGGCCAGCCGTTCCCTGGTGGAACGAAGAATGTGCAAACGCCATTACAGCGCGGATAAGAGCCTTGCATATTTTTAATAAGTTTCCTACTGCGACAAACCTTGCCTCCTTTCGACGCTTACGAGCTAAAGCCCGGAAAGTGGTCAAGGAGGCAAAGAAGGCTTCCTGGGTAGAGTATGTCTCCACAATAAACAACAGAACTCCTACATCAGACGTTTGGAGAAGGGTTAAAAGCATTTCGGGCTATAATGAAATACTCACTGCCTCCTGCTTAAAAGTCGGCGATCGGGTGGTTACCTCCCCCTTTGACATATGTGAAGTTTTTGGGCAGTCACTCGCCAAGACCAGCAGCAACTCGCAACTTCGACGCAGCATTTGTGAGTATGAAAGGAAAAGTCGAGTCAGCGCCGCTTCATTTTAAAACCATAGGCCCTAATGCTGCATACAACGAACCATTCTCAATGTGGGAATTGACATCCGCCATCGCAGATTCCCGTGACAGCGCGCCAGGGGTGGACCAAGTTCACAATGCCTTTCTTCGGAATCTTCCAAAGGCTGCCCTACCGGAAATTCTGCGAGCTTTTAACAAAATCTGGTCTGATGGGAGCTTTCCGGAATCCTGGCGCGTTTCCGCTGTGGTGCCCATCCCTAAGCAGGGAAAGGATAGATCAGACCCGAATAATTACAGGCCCATCTCACTTACCAGCTGCGTCTGTAAGGCAATGGAAAGAATGGTAAACCGTCGACTCGTCTGGTGGTTGGAGCGACGGAACCTTCTCTCAGATATCCAATGTGGTTTTCGCAAAGGTAGGTCAACCCTTGACCACCTTGTCCGAACTGACAATTTCTTACAGGAAGCCTTCCTTTTACACCAGCATGTGATCGGCGTTTTTTTTTCGATTTAGAGAAAGCGTACGACCGTGTTTGGCGTTACAAAATTTTAAAGACAAAGCACAATTGGGGATTTAGGGGAAACCTACCCATTTTTATTAAAAAAATTTTATGCGGGCGTGTTTTTAAAGTAAAAGTAGGAAAATGTCTTTCTAGATTTTATCCACAAGAGAATGGAGTACCTCAGGGCTCCGTTTTAAGTGTGACGCTATTGCAATTAATGATGTCGCAGAAGGTATCCGTTCTCCCGTTATGGCTTCCCTGTTCGTTGACGACCTGGCTATTTTATGCCGATCGTCAAAAATTACTAGTGCCTCCAGACCACGGTCGTAGAGAAGTAAAGGTCTGGTAACTTGCCGCTTAGGCATATTCTCTTATTGAAGTCGTTTCCCGCGGAGGCCGTTAGAGGCGCCACCTATCCAGGAGGGCAAATCCGCTATATATCGGTATACAAACAACAGTATTTGCGAATTAATGTACGGTGATAATCAAGTGTATCACGACGAGCATGGCTATTAATTTGCAACTCCATGTAGATTTAACATCTTAAAACTCAGAGATGGCTCTAAGGCGTTCAGTAACGAAAAGTATTAATGAAATTAAAAGTTACAGTTCAGCGTCGTCTGCATACTTGAGTTTCCACCCATTATTACCGTCACATAAAATCTATTACACTGCGAACAGGAGAAAATGGCAGTTATTTCTGAGGAATGTTTTTCAGCTACCAAGTGATGATTGAGTGATGTTATACCACTATGCTGTCACAAAAAGGATAGTCGGCGGGCGCTTGCCTTTATCCAAATTTCGCATCGCCTGGCGGAATCTTCATTACGACTTATTTCTTGCGATTACTTTCAGATTTTAATATGTAAGAACCGCGTAGCAATTCTCTACTTATAAATCTGCTAAATCATCACTGCTTGCCGTGTACCAATATTATGAAGTACAATTACTAAAAAATACTTCCAAAGTCGAGAATGGCACTCTTGAAATTATCCACCGTGATTGATACAAACATATACCTACCTGTACTAAAAAGGTGACTCTAAAGAAAGCAGCTTTAGCTATTTACTTACCTACCTTCGAGAAAGAAAGGTACTTAGTTCATGTGAAAATAACAGAGATATAAAGAGTATAACCCTCAGATTATTTAATTCATATACAAATTTCCCCTACCCCCCTTCGGTCTTTTTATCATCAACCATGTATATTCACCTGGCCACCTGATAATATATTTTACCCTAATAATGGCACATAGCTGCTGAAACCTGGGCCGGTTAGTTTAAATAAAAAAGTGTGGATTAAAACAAAATAATTTTTATTCATGAATATACAAATTAGCTAGATCCTTACAATGTTAAACATTGGAATTCACAAAAACCAACTACAATTCAGAGGCAATAGACATTCACCACTCAGTGAACAATTTAGTTCTTATGATGATAGATACAAAACGCTGAGTAAAAGTTAGATGAAGAGGTGGAACATGGATCCACTGAAAGGGGAAATGATAAAAGCTAGTGGAAAGAAACAAAAGTGAAACAAAGGTTAAGGGAACTGTTGACATAATAAGGAAAGATTGAAAACAGGAGTTGGGAGAGGAAATAAACGGAAGACCACCGTTGTGTAAGTTAGTCGATTATCCAAGGGATGCCAAGCTTTAGAAAAAGTGCAGGAAATGAACTAACTTCCATTATAACCTACTCTAACCAGATGATTATTATGATTACAGTCACACACTATGTAAAGGGATGAGTAGCGAACTCAGGCTCATGTGTGGTGTACAACAATCCCAACAGAGTAGCTCAGTCATAGAAAGATTATAATGAATGGTGTTGAATACATCCCCCATGAATATTTCCTTAATATGAACTTTTAGTCTTCAAATAATAGGTGGTGGTCTTTCACTTTAATGTTAAAAAATTTATATCAGTATTTAATACAGATGTGCAGCCATTCACATTTATGCCCCATCAGGTAAGCATCAAATTAGCAGTAAGCTAGACTTTCATACAAAGAGTCCAGTACCTTGAAATATAGCTTCCTGATACAGAAAGAAGACAGAGGTTGAGGAAATTTTGAGAAGAAGAGTGAAAGTGGTAATTCTTCATCAGTGGATTTATGAAGTGTAACATGCTCCCCACTAATCAGTTTTAAAATATTGTCAAGAATAACTAATCCAGAACTAGTTATTCATGGAAAATGAATTTATCAAGTGAGGGAAAAAGGGAAAAGTAATGAAAAGGAAGCATTGAGGTAAATAAGATGATCAGCCCAACAAGGAAAGATGTAGACCCCTGCTTCAACGAAAGAGAGCAAACGTTACGTGTAGGGTCTATATGCATAACACACATGGTGCACATGATTACATACCATCAGGAATAACTACAGTATTTGTCATCCACTATTAGCCAGTCATGTTCCTATACAGAGCATGGTGAATGGAAGGTTAATCAAAAATAATTGAACAAAAAATAACACCATGTTGCACATTGCCCATCTACCATTAAATAAGTGATCAGCCCAACAAGGAAAGATGTAGACCCTTGCTTCAACGAAAGAGAGCAAACGTTACATGTAGGGTCTATATGCATAACACACATGGTGCACATGATTACATACCTATCTGGAATAAAATATGAAATGAAAACTACTGTGTACTGATAGAACAAATATTATATCTGCTAAATCAAATATTGGTCTAGTAGGAGATTACGACATGAGCATCATGTGATAGAAAACTTGGCCACTTTCTTTTTTTCCCTGTTTTCCTTCGGCCCCCCTCTGTTAATTTGGGAAGAGATTGCCTCATCCTCATCTTCAGATAATAGTTGATGATAAATGCCAAAACCTCTTCACCATGAAAAAAACATGGAAATGTAAACCTGTAAGTTTCTAAAATGGAATTTGTTACACATTCATATACATTAACTGCCTTACAGTGCTCTTGAAATCTGTTTTCTAATTCACATAGCAACAAAAACAAGTTCCTATTTGGATGTAGAAGACCACCTTTCGTTTTCATGTTAACCAACTCTGCTGCTGGATTTTGGGAATAAACTTGTGACATGGCAAAAGCTGTTTTGCACTTACTACACTTAGTCCACCTGATTACCTGTCTGGCAAGGTAGCCAGTTAAGTAATATATCAAACAGTCAACCACAGGAGCTAGTGAATAATCATGTTCAACCATGTCATCGAACTCCCAGTCATCATATTCCACTAACATGTCCAATTTCCTCTTTAGAGCTGAAAGTCGGGATGACTTGTCAGATCCTTCAGCATATATTTCCTTCAAAGAAGAAATAGTTACTATATGCTGAGGAGGTCCACTATCAAAGACCAGACAATTTCCTGATTTAGTTGGCTTAATTATTGAGTATGTACATAATAATTTGTACAGTTGCAGGAAATTAGGCACAGCTGGGTGGTCATTTGACCCGCATGCTTGTCGAATTATGCCAAAGAAGCGCTGAAATTGAAAAGAAGAAATTAAATTAGGATGAGCAAGTGGCAAAGGTGAAAGAGTTGCATACGTAAGTACTATCAAATGATCCTGATTTACCTCTAAAGGATCCTGATTTATATTTCCAGATAAAACATATTTGAAATCCCAGAACTGAAACAAGTATTCACAGATGTCAATGGTGGATTGAAAAGTCAATCGTAAACCTTCATAGGTTTGGTGGCTGAGAAATTCAGCCTTTGTAATTTTACCTGCACGGAGGAAATCATTCCATTCATCCAACCACTGTAAAGATGATCCAATCAGCTGTAAAAGAAGCAGAAATGTTAATCAGCCTTCTTCATAAGGTCATTATATTTTTAGTAAATAAATGCAACAGCAGAATATGGGACTTCCCCCTACAAAGAGTTTAAGATAGGAAGCACATAAAATACCTTCAGGTCATCACAACCAGGACGTAATCCTTCCTTCTTTGTTTTGCGGTTCAATGCATCAAAAATTGCATTGAACTTGAGGCAGAATTCGGCTGTGGCATCACAATCCTTAAGGCCTCGAACATTGCGTTTCTTGTAAAAAAGTAATGCATTGCCAACTGACCTACTAAGTACCTACAGCAAAAATCAAAATACTAACTTCCCCTTCATCTTATTTCACAAGCAACATTAAAATACAAATATTAAAATTATGAAGTATGTCATTTTTAACCAAGGAATTCAAATAGATACCACAACAAGCATAAGAATTACTAGTAGCAAAATGCCTAACTCATTTAAAATGGAAGGACAAGAAATTTAAATCAAGACTAATAATCATCTGAAAGCAAAGGTTTCCAAGGCTTATAAAATTGTCCTATCATCCTGTATCATTACATCGGTGATAACTCTGCTTTCACACATACATATACTAAGTGTAAAACCAGACATTACTGTATGTAATTCTCATTTGTAATGATTTATTACTTTCTCTGAGCCATTCATACAGTATAATGCGACCGCGAATTAATAAAATTAAGGTGAAGATAATTATAAATGCAACCTTTGAGAAAGTAATATATTTCACAGGACCTTTGCAGTTCGACAGATCACGACAGAATGAACGAGAGTTAGAAGTGAACACATGTTGAAGGTTGAAAAAAAACAAAAGAGAAACGAAAACACCAAACTCATATGAAACAAAAGTACATCTGCAAGTTTAAACCTCAACACAGTATTACTTTAATTTAAGATAAAATAAACTGGATAATAAATATTAATTTTGCTCCACCAAGACATTCTTCACCCACTCCACCCTCAGCATTCATTTCCTTAAAGCTAAAGTCACTTTGTTAATGATAAATGCAATGCTAAAAACCTGTGCAGCAAGTCGAACTCTCATCTTAGCTGGATTACTAAGCACTACATGGTTTTTCGTCAGTCTCGGGCATAGGCGCATCTCTGCTGCATTCTGCTGGTCAACTACTAGCAGGTTACGAATGTGGCTCCAACATGCAGCTACCTCATACCCAGGTATCTAAGAAAAGCAACGCTAGCCACATCAGAAGCATATATCTAGCCATATTAATGAAAACTCCCTGCCATGCATATCTATTCGTAGAATTGGCAACATAACACATAGAAGCAATCAGGAATGGGTAAATAAAAAGTTCAGAACAAAAACCCAGGTACTATAAGCACCACTACAATATAAATAGAAGGAATACTAAAATTAAAAAACAGAATCCTAAATCCTCATATCTTTTACCTTGGCAGTTAACTTTTAATGTAGAAAACTGATAGTTAATGGCCTAGAAAGATTACAACTACACTACGCTAACAAACTATACCCAGGAAGGGAAGATGAAATTAATTTACTGATGCTATGCAATATGGTAATTAAAAAATGAAAGATATGCTTCAAATACTTGTCGTACCTCTACAGCTAACTGCAGTTACTTATGCTAATAACCAGTAAGCAGAACATACCTTCAAATCCTTGGAGTTGTATAGCCTGTTCCTAACATTTTTTATTAGGTGAGGCGTGTCTGAAAAAACAAACACCTTTCTCCCTTCTTCAGAAGGATGCTCAAAATAATTTTTGAAGGCGTCCCTCTTACCACAAACACCAAGCTCGGTCCACATTTTTTGATTTGTGGCTGCATTATCTGAAACAATGCCATGGATTTTGACTCCAGCTCTCTCCAACAGCAAAATAGCTACAAATAAAAGGCAGAAAATTAGAACTGTAAGGAATATGGATAAACTAAAACATTGGTTTGTAGCTTAGCAGTATAAAAAACAGACTAACTTCATTACTTAATATTTCTCACACATACCTTTCAGTATAATTTTGGCCAGCACTGTGCCATGTGTTGGCCCTGTTCCAGCAAAAGTTGCGATAGGTTGTTGGAAGTTTCCACCAAGTGGCTGGAACATAAGTACCAACGCATTATTTGCTTTTGAATCAAAATCGTGTGCTGTTGGGCCATCGTCACCAAAGTCTATCAATCCTTTATAGGTGAGAGTAGTGGAGCAGACAGACACACTCTCCCTCAAATGGATCTCGTCCAAAGACAAAATCCCATGCTTCCCGAAACTGGGCATTTCCTGCAGCCTCAACTGTAATACTTTTAAAAAGTTAAGGTCAAAACCACACTTTGAGTCTATTACAGACAGGTAATTCCTCACTGTTCGTGAAGATGGGAGGGGCAATATGTCATGATCCCTAAGAAAATTGTAGCCACTGGGAGATCGGATGTGAAGCAGGAGGCACATCAATAGCCAATCCTCTGAATAGCGCCTTCCTTGGCTACTCCGGCATTTTGAGGCGGCCAGAATCTAACAACATCCCTCTGACACTTCGTCATGTTGTATTGCGCCAGCTTCTGCTCCACATCATTTACATCAAGTCTCTCCATCTCTTGCTCTTTATGATGCAGGTCGGCTTTCATTTTATTACACCTAGCCTGCAGGTGTAACTTACTCCGGCTCACTGCCCGGAGTCTCCTTCGGAGCAAACATAATTTTTCCCGTTTTTTGGGAGACACCTTCACCCGCACCCGCGCTTTCCCAAATTTCGCCATTCTCCTCAGTTTCTGCTGTATTAATTTTACAATGCCCGCACAATACTGGCATTGCAGACCAGATTGTATTACAATCGTGCATTTCGTGTGCCTCATCCTCCCTAATTGCTCAACGGACACTTTCTCTACATCAACATAGACGCGAAGACACTACCCTCACAGATTTTAGCCACAGATAAATAGTCGATTGCATTTTGCACATCATTAATACAAGTCATTACACCGTGAAAGCCGAAGGGAGACAAGGAATTCCCCAGAACAACACCGGTGATTCTGCCACTTCTCTGCACCACAACCTGTTTGAAGAGCAACGGAATCACTTCACTATTTTCTTCCTTGCACTTCATTTGGAAGAACACAATGTTTTCGTGGTCAATTTTGAGCACTCCCCACGTATCTGGCAGCTTCACCGATACCTCCCCATTGGCCAAAAGAAAGAATAGTTCTATCTCCGCCGAGATGCTGGCCTCTTCGTCTGGGATTTCCAGGCCAGGTGAAGAGGGTGTGTTACTGGCGTTCTCATCCGTATCACTGTGGAAAAGTTTTCTTCTGCTGTACGGCTCCACACTTTTCTTAATTATCTCTCTCCTCTTAATGCTTGGTTTCCTACTTAAGTATGAAGGGCACCCGGGCAACTGACTAGGCACAGCGCCTTCACTCAACCGCGGCCTCGCTAAACGAGCCTGCAAATTTCACAAGGGCAAACCACGTTAATTACTTGCCTCAAACGATCACCTTTTAAACCTAAGTATTAATTTTCATATCAGAAATAAGTAAGTCTATTACCTTACTACATTTACTTTCTTAAATATAATCCCTTCTATTCTCAAAAGACATAAATTTACGTCGCTTACCTCAGCGATAACGTTCCCGTCCTTATCCTTGTGGATGACCTTAGTCACAATTTCTGAATCTAGAAAATGTTTGGCACAAACCCGATGACTGTCCTTCAAAACAAAATTTTCCCGAGGAATCGCTCTCTGCCAAGCCCCACGCTGATCTGGATCCGATGGAACTTTGAACATCGAAATCCCCAAGGATTGATGTCCATATCCTGTAGTACAACGTGGTACCACACACGTCCACGGCATTATTTTATCCTTTATCGAAAATATCTATAATATTTCGACGAAAATTGAAGTTGGACATAAACATATGGATGCACTTAACTAATACACGGAAATACATGAATATAACATCTATATTAATAACAAAAATTGCCTTTTCATCTCACCTGACACACACGATCTGCCTTCAGTCAATGGGAATACCCACTAATTCTAGCCCTTCTCGACCCGTGGCGCCACTACGAGAATCGTCTTCTCTTGAGGAAACGACTTCTTTAAAAGAACATGGGCTCCAATGGGATTGGATAGGGAGTTTCAGGGGGCTGCTCCAGACTTATCCAATTAACGTTGAACAAGCTGTCCGACTGGTCTCAGAAAAATGGGTTTCGTTTCTCCGTGGAGAAAACGAAGTGTGTCCATTTTCACAGGATAAGGGGATTACACGCTCCACCGGCCCTGTATCTCGGTCATCGGGAACTTCCCTATGTAGAATCTATCCGATTCCTCGGGGTGACTATTGACCAACGTTTGACCTGGCGTGAACATTTTAAAATTTTAAAAGACAGATGTGTGAAGGTTTTAAACATTTTACGGTTTTTAACGCATTCGACATGGGGTGCGGATCGCACTACAATTCTTTTATTGTACCGAGCTTTAGTGCGCTCTCGGTTGGACTATGGATGCGTAGCGTATTCTTCTGCGCGTGACTCGTATATAAAACCATTGTCTGCCGTGCACAATACCGGACTACGGTTAGCCACTAGCCAGTCCTGAGTATTTATGCGGAAGCGGGGGAGCCCCCGCTCGCTACTCGTCGAGAAATGTTGACATGCAACTATGTTGCCAAGATTTTATCAGCAAAGAATCACTTGTGCTATAACATTATTTTTAACCCACGGTTTTTAAACGTTTTAATAGGAGGATAAGAGCAACGAAGCCTCTAAGTTTACGTTTTAAAAATTTCATTGACGAGCGAAGTTTTAACCTACCAGACGTGTACCCGACCGGGTACATGAGAGAACCGCCGTGGTCGATCCCACGGCCAAATGTTATTTTGCGGTAACTTCGATGCCCAAAATCCTGCACCACATCTACGGAGTACCAGCAGCTATATAAAGAAATTCTCAGTTACCACCACGAGTTCATCCCCATCTTTACAGATGGTTCTAAGTCTGGAACCTCTTGTGGATGTGCAGTGGTGTCTACGTACCACGGAATCATCAAAGCAAGACTCAATCCGATGTGTTCAGTTTTCACGGCAGAATTGGTTGCCATTAAATTGGCCCTGGCTAATATCAAGTGCAGCAATACCTCGTTCTTAATCTGTTCAGATTCTGCGAGTGCATTGCAGTCAATCTCTGGGTTTTCACCATCTAACGCTAAAGAAGCACTAAGCGCCCCAGACCTGACAACATCGCTGGTACCCGTAGATGATCTCAAGAACGGCCTCCGGCGCGTGGCCTTGGAAAAATGGAAAGAGCTATGGACTGACCAACATAGCAATAAGCTCCGCGGAATAAAATCCGAAATATCAGCGTGGCCCACTTCCGTCGGGAGAAATCGCAGGGAGGAGGTCGCCATTACTCGGTTGAGAATAGGGCATTGTGCCCTGACCCACTCGTATCTTTTTACTGATGAGAAAATTCCGCCACGATGTGACGAATGCGACTCTCTATTAACAGTGCGGCATCTCCTGACGGAGTGTGATGTGTATCGGGTAGCGCGGGAGCGGCTAGACATCCGGGGAGGAATAGCACAAGTCCTAGGAGATAACCCAGATAACATAACCAAGGTTTTAACGTTTTTAAATAATTATGGATTTTACAAAAAAGTATAAAGTTACTTTACCAATGCTATATTTACCTTAGTAAATATCCCTTTTTATAATATCAAACTATCAGCAAGAAATAGTTTTCAGTGGTGCAAAATGACCTCAGCCGTCGACGCACCCAAATTTAAACACTACTACTACTATAAAGTTAAAAAATTATCAAAGGGATCAGGAAAAGGAAATTAACAGGTTCAAAATATAGGAAAATACCATAGTATCGCATAACACATATGTTATGCTCTTCCCAGGTTGGCTGAGGGTCAGCTAGGCGAACAATAGCCTTTGTTATTGAAAATTTTGTTGCTGGAGGAGGCCACAGCACTTGTGCCCTTGTACTGCCTGGCGGCAGTGGTCCATCAGCAATTATCCATTTTGGTAGAATAACTTCACAGTTCCCCGCACGGGGGGAAGAGGGTGATCTCTTCCTTTGGGGAGCCGCGCCCCCACGGACACGAGCCCACCGGGGAGACAACCTCGTTATAAAACCCGTAGTACGCTTGGGCAGTATCCAGACAGTATGTGAGTCTGCTGTTCTGAGTAGCCATGACATCAGGCATTCGGATTCACCCACGTGTTTGCCGTGCGTGGAGACCCGTACGTGGAGGAGAAGGGGATCCTGGTGGGTGAGTTCTCCGGCTCCCAGTCGGGCGTCGGATACCCGGTATGGGCCAGAGTTCAATACCCCACTTCGGCCCTTTGATTCTCCGCAAAACGGGCGGCCTCGACCTAGCCAGTCTGGTCAATCGGCTAGCCGCACGACCGGCGGCGGGGGACCGCCGTCGGGGGTCCCTTTAAGGGCTTGCCGGTAAACGGTTCGTGTTGGTGGCAAGTACTAGAGATACGGTGGTCTTCGTAGGGCGGCCAAATGCGTGCGGGTTTAGGAGGGCCCGTGCGCTAGAGGTTCTCACCCGAAAGAGACTCCCCAATCGATGGTGCTATATCCCTTGGGTAGCCCTGGCGACCACACCGGCTCGCGGTGTGGCGCCCCGAATGTGGTGCTCCGTGGTGGGTGGGGAGCCCAGGGGATGAAGTTCTTATTTATATGGAGTCTGAAATTCTTCCTCCACCTAAAAGATCCCGCCCGGACACGGGCGGGGGAGAAAAAGTATTTTGTTGTAGTAAGCGGTTTTTGACATTGAAATGTTCAAAGGAAGGTGAGAATCTAAAGAAGGTCTCTCCCTTCTTCATTAAAAGAGCATTGCAAGTGGTCATTCCAGGAGAACCGAATTCTGTAAAAAAACTCCGAGATGGTACTCTATTAATCGAGACAGCTAATAACATCCAAGCGGAAAAACTACTGAAAATGGAAAAGTTGCACGATATCCCAGTTACCGTTGAAATCCACCACAATTTGAATACTTCCCGAGGTGTGATCAGTCACTACGACCTTCTCTACGTCGAAGTTGACGAAATAAAGAAAGAGATGGCCTCCCAGGGTGTAATTGACTGTCGCCGACTGACGACCAAGCGAAACGGTGAAATTATCAATACCACCTCTGTAATCCTCACATTTGCTTTGGATAAACTACCAGACAAAGTCTTCTTGGGTTATGATTCGGTACCCGTGCGACCATTCTTTCCTAACCCGATGCGTTGTTTCCAATGCCAAAAATTCGGCCACATCGCACCGCGATGTGAGGGCAAGAACACCTGCCCGCGCTGTGGCAAGGAGAAACATGATGACGACAAATGTGCTTCCGAACCTCACTGCGTTAATTGCGAGGGTACGCATCCAGCGTACTCACGAGAATGCCCTGTGATGAAGGATGAAAGGAAGATAATGGAAATTAAGACCCTGGAAAAAATTTCTTATGCAGAGGCACGGAAGAAATACCGGTTACTAATGGCCCCTACTTTCTCTAAATCCTTTTCGAAAGTCGCTGCAACCCCAAAAGTAATGTGTACCATAGCCACTCAAACGGAAAACAATATCACTATGGAGAGCACAAAAGCACCTGTAAAAGAACAAAAAAACCCAGCCAGACAGGGAAATATAGTTTCAGACAACAAAAGCAATTTCAAGGCGGTTTCTCATAACAAACCGCCCAGATCCAACTCTGAGGACACTGGAAAAAGGCGAGATAAAACACCTCCACCCACCTGCTCTGGTGATTTAACACCAGATGCAATGGAAGAAGACATATATATCTCGGACACGGAAGTGTTCCAGGCCAGAGTAAAGCAGAGGAAACAACGGTTTAAGCGTTGATCACCGAAATGTACTCACGTACAATTCCTGGTTTTATTTTATTTATTTACCTATTTATTTATTTGCCCAGACCCTTTATTTTTCTTGGAGATTTTACCTTAAAGCATAAAATACTACTCCCAACCGTCATGGCTATATCCATGCAATGGAATTGCAATGGTTTATACCGCCTTTTAGAAGAATATAAGCTTCTAATCCAGAATTTTAATCCCGTGCTTATATTTCTCCAAGAAACACACCTCAAAGTGACCGATAATTTCACATCGAAAGGATTTCAGGTTTTTAGACGGGACGACGTAGACGGCAATAGAGCACGAGGAGGGGTCGCTACCTTAATCAGGGAGACCTTTTACACTTCCCTAGTGAATTTAAGGACACCACTTCAGGCTCGAGCGGTCACCATTGCCACTCCGGAGGTAATTACTTTCTGTAACGTTTACCTACCTGAGTGGGCCCCAGCTACCAGACAAAACCTAGAAAATTTAATCAGACAACTCCCAAGACCGTTTGTTTTACTTGGAGACTTTAACGCACATAACACTTTGTGGGGTGATAACACACGCGATTTTAATGGCCGGGGTCATCTTTTAGAAAAGATTTTTAACGACTTTAACCTTGTTCTAATAAATGACAAAGAAAAAACACATTTTAATGCCTTCAACGGAGGATACTCTTCCATAGACCTATGGATTACCACCGAAACCATCGCCCCTCTTTTTACATTGGAAGTCCATGACGATCTCTGTGGAAGCGACCATTTCCCCCTCTTTATTAGAAAACCGACGAACGTTCGTTAATTTAGTTCTCCCAAAACATGGCATATCAGGAAAGCAAACTGGGCGGAATTTAGAAATAATTTTAATTTTAAATTTGACAGCACCATGTCGGCGCAACTAAATATGGAGATTTTAACAAACAGCATACTCGACGCCGCGACAAATAGCATTCCAACATTCTCTGGAACTCCTCGTCGTCCCCCAGTCCCATGGTGGAACGAGGAATGTGCGGAGGCTATCCGTAAGCGTAAAAAAGCCCTGCGCATATTCAATAGATTTCCAACCACCAATAATCTAGCGGCCTTTAGGCGCCTTAGAGCCAGGGCCCGGCAAGTTGTACGGGATGCCAAGAAGTCTTCATGGATGAAGTACGTTGCGAGCATAAACCATCGAACGCCTTCTACACAGGTCTGGAATAAAATAAAATCCGTAATGGGCAAACACAATTTCTCTCCGGTCTCTGGGCTAAAATTAAATGGATCCATTCTCTCATCCCCTATCGATATTGCGGAAGCCTTCGGCAAACACTATGCCACTATTAGCGCCAGTGACAGGTACCATCCATCATTTCAAAACCTTAAATCCAGAGCCGAAAGAAGGCGTCTTAATTTCTGTGACAGTAAGAACACCTACTCTTACAATAACCCCTTCACAATGTGGGAGTTGAAATCAGCAATAGAAAGCGCCAAAGACACCTCACCTGGGAGTGACTTAATACATAACTCTTTCTTGCGAATTCTCCCTCACTCTTCGTTGCCAGAACTACTTGCCACACTCAACCAAGTGTGGTCGGAGCAGGTATTTCCGGAGAGCTGGCGAGAATCCATTATCGTTCCGATCCCCAAGCAGGGAATGGACAAATCTCTTCTCTCAAACTATCGCCCAATATCCTTGACGAGTTGTTTATGCAAACTGATGGAAAGATTGGTAAACAAACGGCTAGTGTGGTGCCTTGAAAGCCGCAAACTCCTATCTAATATCCAGTGTGGCTTCCGACGTGGCAGGTCTACTGTCGACCACCTGGTGAGAATCGAGGCCTTCGTTCAGGAGGCATTTCTCCTTAGACAGCACGTAATCGCGGTTTTTTTCGACATTGAAAAAGCATACGACACAACGTGGAGACATGTAATCTTACAGTCATTGCACGACTGGGGTTTTAAGGGCAATCTACCCATATTCGTGTGTAACTTTTTAAATAGGCGTTCCTTCAGAGTCCGAATAGGAAATACCGTCTCCCAACCATACGTACTGGAGAACGGAGTTCCTCAAGGTGCGGTCCTTAGCGTTACACTTTTTGCTATCGCAATCAACAGCATTGCAAAATGCGTTCAATCGCCCGTAACGGCTTCACTCTTCGTCGACGACCTGGCGATTTTTTGTAGGTCATCGAAATTGTCAACGGCTGAGAGACAGGTCCAAATGATCCTAAACCGCCTACAAGACTGGTCCCTTGCAAATGGTCTCCGTTTTTCTGAAGAAAAAACGAAATGCCTGCACTTCCACAGGCTGAGGGGAATCTTTCCTAGTCCAACCTTAAGGCTTGGAGACAAGGTCTTATCGTTTGTGGAATCCCATCGTTTCCTCGGCCTTTATTTAGATAAGAAACTTAACTGGCGAGATCACATTCAACACACTAAGAACGCATGCCAAAAGATTTTAAACATTTTAAAATTTTTAAGCCATTCGACATGGGGCGCAGACCGCTCCATGATGCTTTTATTATACCGTTCGCTGGTGAGGTCAAAACTGGACTACGGGTCCGTGGTATACTCTGCTGGAAGAGAATCATATTTGAAACCCTTGAATACCGTGCACAACACCGGACTCCGACTAGCCATTGGTGCCTTTCGGACATCACCCATTCCGAGTATCTACTCAGACTCAGGGGAGCTACCTTTGGCCTCGCGAAGAAAAATTTTAATGAGTAACTATGTAGCAAAGATTTTATCGATGAAAACGCACCCCTGCTTTGATATAGTTTTTAAACCTCGGTTCATAAATATTTTTAATCGAAGGAAACGGGCCACACGTCCACTTGGAATACGTTTTAGAGATTTTATTGAAGAAGTGGGCATGTCACTGCCCACAGTGCATCAGGTTAAATACTGTAACCAACCACCCTGGCTAATGCCCCTGCCTAACGTAAACCTCTGTTTACAAAAATACTGCAAACAATTAACGACCCCTATTGAATACAGGCAGATGTTCAAGGGACTTCTAGAAGCTCATCCCAACTTCATACCTGTTTACACTGATGGGTCCAAGTCAGATCTCGCGTGTGGGGCTGCAGTGGCATCCGTACATCACGGCGTCCTTAAGACGAGGCTAAGTCCACTCTATAGTGTATTTAACGCAGAACTGTCCGCCATAAAAATGGCTTTATATAATATTAAGGGCAGTCAAGGATCTTTCTTAATCTGTTCTGATTCCTTAAGCTGTTTGAAAGCCATATCAGCCATGTACTCAGACCATCCTATTATTCAGGAAATACATTTTGTCCTCTCATCCCTTACTCAAAAAGGAATCCAAATCCTTTTTGTTTGGATTCCTGGCCACGTAGGTATTTCAGGTAACGAAAAAGCAGATAAAGCGGCAAAAGAGGCGTTGGAAAACCCGGATCCCGTCTTGGATTTGGTTTTATCGGAAGATGTCAAGTCGATGCTTCGACGAATCGCCACTAAGCAGTGGAATGAAACATGGAGTAGTATGGAGGAAAACAAGCTACGTACGATAAAACCCGACACTCTGGCATGGCCTTCTTCAGTCCGATTTAATCGGAGGGAAGAAGTTATTATTGCCCGTTTGCGGATAGGCCACTGCGCCTTGACCCATTCTTTCCTATTCACGGAAAATAAGATACCCCCCTACTGTGATACATGCGATAAGCCTCAGACAGTGCAACACATCATGGCGGATTGTGTTAACTACCAAGATGCTCGCAATCTTTTTGGCCTAAGGGGAAATCTTAAATACGATCTGGGTGATAACGCTGACCGACTTAATCAGGTAATCGGGTTTTTAAGAGATATAAATATCTACCACTCAGTTTAATAATTTTTATTTTTTATATTTTTTTTTAAATATATATATATATTTTAAGTATTTTTTAAAATACTTGTTTCTATTTTAGTTTAATCTCTTTCGTTAAAACTATTTAAGTTGCAACAAAGAGCCTAAAGCCGCTCAATGCATTGAAAGCATTTATAAATTGGACGTGGTGCAAAATGACCTCGGCCGTCGGCGCACCCACAACCCCAAATACTACTACTACCAACTTCACAGTTATCCTCTTCCATAAATTTCACCTCAGCAAACTAAAATAGGAACAGAAAAATAAAACATGATCTCCAAGAATCATGAAATTAACGCTTTATTAAAGTGATGAAACTTTTACAAAACCACATAAAATTATACACAACCACGACCCGGGTTTCGACGGCTGAGCGTCATCATCAGGTGATCAATAATGCAAAGCAATCCCTTATATACTTTGTCAGTTGGGGTGAGGATAGTGGGGTGAGGGGGACGGGAATGGTCAACAAAAGAGGAAAGGATCGGGAAGTTGGCGGGCAGCAAGCATTCGTTTAAAAGATCTTTTAACTTGAACCCATGAAGCTGGATGGATATTGGAAGAGTAATGAAAAGCTGACGCTGTAACCCTAATTTAGTGATAAGTGGCAAGTCATTCAGAATTTTTTTCCATCTGTTTGTTACTTCCGAAGGTAAAGGATCATCCCAAGCCAATCTTAGAGTCCAAATTAATTGCATAAATGACTTAGCCCAAAATGCAATTGGCGCTATCCATCATCAGGGATCATGTAATTTTGCGATGGATGACAGGACTGACCTCTTTGTGAGTTGAGCTTCAACAGTCTTTATCCTGTATGATAAAACATCTCCAATTGGGTCCCATTGGAGTCCTAATATTCCATGAAGCTGGGTAGCCCTGGAAGGAAAAGGAATGGGAGCTTGGTGTTGAGAGTTAATTGATTCCAGCAAACGGGGTGAGTTACTTGACCATTTACGTATCGTAAAACCTCCACTTCGAAGTAGTCCAGTTAATTCGTCCTTTAGAGTGTGAGCTTCTTCTACCGTATCTGCACCAGTTATTATGTCATCAACAAAAGTCTGGTTTAGGAGTACTTCAGCTGTACGAGGAGAAGTCTCCTTTTCATCTTGGGCTAGTTGTTGCAGAGTTCGAATGGCAAGAAATGGTGAACTTGTCATTCCATATGTAACAGTTGTTAGTTTGTACTGACGAAGGGATTCAGATGGCTGCGGTCTCCAAAAACTCAGTTGGTATCACTGATCATCTGGGTGCAATATGATCTTGCGAAACATCTGGGTAATGTCACAGGAGACAACTATAGTATTTCGTCTAAAATGTAAGATCGCATCAAAAATGTTACGTTGCTACTTGGGTCCTGGCAGCAAAATGTCATTCAATGAAACATGGTTAGAGGTGCGAGCACTAGCGTCAAAAACGACTCGCAGCCCCGCACGGGGGAAGAGGGTGATCTCTTCCTTTGGGGAGCCGCGCCTCCACGAACCCGAGCCCACCGGGGAGACAACCTCGTTATAAAACCCGTAGTACGCTTGGGCAGTGTCCAGACAGTATGTGAGTCTGCTGTTCTGATTAGCCATGACATCTGGCATTCGGATTCACCCACGTGTTCGCCGTGCGTGGAGACCCGTACGTGGAGGTGAAGGGGATCCTGGTGGATGACTTCTCCGGCACCCTGCCGGGCGTCTGATACCTGGTATGGGCCCCCCTGCGGGTAGGGGGATTAAGAATACTCCCGCAGTATCCCTACTTGTCGTAAGAGGCGACTAAAAGGGCGGGGAAGGAAACCCCGGAAAAAACCCCAGAGCCAGCAAGGGTTGAGTCCGGACAGTATTGTGGGTCAACGTGCCCAGGGTGGAGGGGCAGTTGCTACTCGGGAGGCCCTTTACACCTCCCGAGTGCAGCTAAACACGCCATTTCAGGCGGTGGCGGTGATTGTGCGCGCCCCCGAGGCGGTTACGTTGTGTAACGTATATCTCCCTGAGGGTGCACCGGTCACCCGCCGTAACTTGGAAGCCCTTGTACACCAGTTGCCTAGACCCTTCATTCTGCTGGGTGATTTTAATGCCCATGACCCTCTATGGGGAAGTACGCGGGCCCAGAGCAACCGAAGGGGTCGCATTTTAGCGAGTTTTATAAATGATTTTAATCTATTCTTATTGAACGACGGGGAAAAAACCCGCTTTAATTGCCATAACGGTGACTGCTCCTCCATCGATTTGTGTATGGCTTCAAGCAGTCTCATGACCAAACTAAAACTGTCAGTTTACGATGACCTGTGTGGTGTTGACCATTTTCCTCTTTTTGTCACTAAAGAAAGTGCTTTTAACCCTGATTTTATTCGACAGGGCAATTGGATTGTCCGCAAGGCCGATTAGTCAAGCTATAAAAATGTTTTAATTTTAAATTTGACGAGCATAACGGTGGTGTTAGCAACGTAGAGCGGTTGACAACAGGGATTCTCGAGGCCGCTGGAAACAGCGTCCCTCGTTCCCAAGGAGTCAAACCTCGACCAGCAGTTCCTTGGTGGAATGCTGATTGCGCCAAGGCCATTCAAGTAAGGAAGAAAGCCCTGCGGATTTTTAATAAATACCCAACAGAACGGAATCTCGTCTCTTTTCGACGTCTACGGGCCAAGGCGGTAATTAAGAATGCCAAGAAGACCTCATGGATGGAGTACGTCTCGACCATCAATAACAGAACACCTATATCACAGGTATGGCGTAAAGTCCGCTGCATCTCTGGAAGCCGTCAAGATCACGGAATATATAGACTAAATGTTGACGGAAATATAATATCTAAGCTTTCCGAAATATGCGAGGTTTTGGCTGCTTACTCGAAGAAACATGCAGTGATGACAACTATGACGGTGGTTTCCTTAATATTAAACATCGAAATGAGACAATGAAGTTATCTTTTAAAGAGAGCGGCGATACGCAACAGTACAATACCCCTTTCCAGTTATGGGAACTTACTTCCGCTATCGCTGAATCCCGGGAAAGCTCCCCTGGAGCAGATGACATCCACAATGCCTTCTTCCGGAATCTTCCGGAACTGGCATTGGTGGAGGTCCTCAAGGCCTTTAATCGTGTTTGGACTGAGGGTACCTTCCCGCAATCATGGCGGGAATCCGTGATTGTACCTATTCCCAAGCAAGGGAAGGAAAAGAGTGACCCCAACAATTATCGACCAATTTCTCTTACCAGTTGCGTTTGTAAACTCATGGAAAGAATGGTCAATCGCCGCCTTGTTTGGTGGCTTGAGTCCCGAGACTTACTTTCAAACGCGCAGTGTGGGTTCCGTCGTGGCAGATCAACCATAGACCATTTGGTGAGAGCGGAAAACTTCATACAAGAAGCCTTTCTCCTACGGCAACACGTTATCGCCGTTTTCTTTGATATGGAAAAGGCTTATGACAGAGTCTGGCGTCATAAAATCCTAATGGCGTTGCATAATTGGGGTCTCAGGGGAAACCTACCGATTTTCATCCGAAACTTTTTGATTGGTCGGAGTTTTAAGGTCAGAGTAGGTAAATTCCTATCTCGTGCCCACTCTCAGGCTAACGGAGTACCACAGGGCTACGTATTGAGCGTGACGCTGTTCGCCGTGGCCATCAACAACGTAATGGAGTGCATTAAATCCCCTGTAATGGGCTGCCTTTTCGTAGACGACCTGGCAATTTTCTGCCGTTAATCGAAAATAATAAGTTCAGCCAGATTAGTTCAACTCACTGTGAACAAGCTCTCTAAATGGTCCCACGAAAACGGCTTTAGGTTTTCCGCGGACAAAACGAAATGTGTGCATTTCAATGCATAATGCCTTCTTACGGAATCTTCCTGAAGAAGCGCTCCCGCATATGTTGCGATCCCTTAACCAAATTTGGTCAGAGGGTAGCTTTCCAGACCCTTGGAGGGAGTCAATAATCGTACCTATCCTTAAACAAGGAAAAGACGGATCGGACCCAAACAATTATAGGCCCATATCTCTCACCAGCTGCGTATGCATGGTATGGAAAAAATGGTAAACAGTCGTCCCGTTTGGTGGTTGGATCGGCGGAACCTACTTTCGGATATTCAGTGCGGCTTTCGGCGGGGTAGGTCAACCTCCGACCACCTCGTCAGGACTGACAATTTCATTCAGGAAGCATTTCTTTTACGACAAAACGTAATTGGCGTTTTCTTCGACTTGGAGAAAGCGTATGACCGTGTCTGGCGGTACAAAATTCTGAAGACACTTGATAAATGGGGAAGGTAATCTACCTATTTTCATTAAAAAAATTTTATCTGCCCGTGTTTTTAAAGTTATAATAGGTGAATATTTATCTAGTTTTTACCCACAAGAAAATGGAGTACCCCAGGGGTCCGTACTAAGCGTGACCTTATTCGCCATAGCGATAAACGATGTAGCCGAGTGTATCCGCTCCCCAGTTATGGGCTCCCTGTTTGCTGACAACCTCGCTATTTTCTGCAGGTCGTCAAAAGTAACGAGTGCTTCTAGGCTAATTCAGTTGGCCCTAAATAAGCTTTCCGGCTGGTCTCGGAGGAAAGGATTCTGTTTCTCTAATGAGAAACCGAAATGCATCCATTTTTATCGGGAGCGGGATGTTTATGTCCCACCATCCCTATATCTCAATGGTAGGGAGCTTTCCTACGTTGAGAACGTCCGTTTCCTGGGTATGACTTTGGACCGGCGCACAGTGGGAAATTTTGGGACCTCAGGCGACAAAACCCCGCTCTACAGCTTGTGGGTGGATAAAATGACATGTTTTTTTTCATTTAATACTCAACATTGCATGTAGTTTAAGGACCCGCTGCAGAAAATACAGGTTAGCTTTATATTTTTACGTGAGAGTTGATTGAACTAACCTCGAAATTGAAAATATCGTATGTTGAAACATCTTTGAATTGGCAGGATACAAAAGGGGAAACTGCGGATTTTCCTCCCGAATGCTTGGAAATGAATGGAGTTACTTTTTAAAGATTATTTTTTTTTAATTAAATTTGGGGTTATGGTCAATGGTTAGGAAGCTATGTTTCGAACCCACAATATCTGCTAAGAAAAAGATTTATTTTTACTTTCATATACGTGAACCAAGTAGATCTGTGATGTAAATCCGTGACTGCGTGATTTGCTGCTTTATTCGCTGACTGACCCAACCTAAAACTTTAAATTTCAAAAAAATTATCTTTACAAAGTAACACCATTCATTTCCAAGCATTCGGGAGGAAAATCCGCAGTTTCCCCTTTTGTATCCTGCCAATTCAAAGATGTTTCAACATATTTTCAAATTCGAGGTTAGTTCAATCAACTCTCACTTAAAAATATAAAGCTAACCTGTATTTTCCGCAGCGGGTCCTTAAACTACATGCAATGATGAGTATTTAGAGAAAAAAACATCATTTCATCCAGCCACAAGCTGTAGAGCGGGGTTATGTCTCCTGAGGTCCCGAAATTTCCCACTGTGCGGCGCCTGAATTGGCGCGAACATTTTCGAACCCTAAGGGACAATTGTTTCAAAGTTCTAAACATTTTACGCTTTTTATCACATTCGACTTGGGGCGCTGATCGTACCTCAATGTTAATGCTGTATCGAGCATTAGTACGCTCTAGGCTAGACTACGGATCCATAGTACACTCCTCCGCTCGTGAGACTTACATGAAACCGCTGTCGACGGTCCATAATACTGGGCTGCGGTTAGCAACCGGTGCCTTCAGGGCCTCTCCCGTCTTGAGGATTTACGCGGATACATGAGAGCCTCCTCTATCCAATCGTAGGGACACGTTGATGTGCAATTATGTCGCAAAAATTTTATCCGCGCCGAACCATCCCTGTTTTAACATTATTTATCACCCAAGGCTTTTAGACCTTTTTAACCGAAAGACAAGAGCCACTAAACCTCTTAGTGTTCGCTTTAGAAACCTTATTCCAGAACGCAATTTTAGCCTGCCCGCCACGTACCATACCGGGTACAGTAATGTTCCGCCGTGGTTAATACCCCGGCCAGCTTTGAGACTTCGGCTTACTCGCTGCCCTAAATCCACTACTCTGCCGGTAGAATACCAGCAACTATTCAAGGAATTCCAGGATGGAAACTCCGAATTTACATTCGTGTATACGGACGGTTCCAAATCGGATACTTCATGTGGGTGCGCCGTAGTATCCCCATATCATGGAGTCATAAAGGCAAAATTGCACCCGTACTGTTCGGTTTTTACGGCAGAGCTCACTGTCATCAGAATTGCTCTCCGTAACATTAAAAACAGTAATGCGTCATATATGATCTGCACAGATTCCTACAGCGCTCTTCAGTCCATATCTGGCTATTCTCCTGGTCATCCAATTGTTCAGGAAATAAAATGTACCCTGTTATCTCTGAGTAAGAAAGGAATCGCTTAAGATTCGCTTTGATTCCTGGACGTATGGGAATAACCGGGAATGAGAAGGCAGACGCAGCTGCCAAAGACGGATTCAGGTCCCCGGATTACGAACTACCCCTAATACCAGCTGAAGATCTGGGAAATGCCATGAGAAAAATAATTAGACAAAATTGGAAGACCCAATGGCTTGCGATTCAAAACAACAAACTTCGTGAAATTAAGCCTGCAATGTCTGCGTGTGAGACCTCCGTGAGAAATGTCCACCGGGAGGAATTCGTTTTAGCACGTTTGAGGATAGGTAATTGCGTAATAACCCATTCATACCTCTTCACGTAAGAGAAAATTCAACCCCAATGCGTAGATTGCGATTATCCACTAACAGTGCGACATCTGACGGACTGTGAAAGATATCGGGTCGCACGGGTGAGTCACAACCTCGGGGTAAACCTAGCTGAAGTGCTAGGAGACAATCCCGGACACGTCTCTCGGTTCATCGCATTCTTACGGTCAACTGACCTTTTCAATAAAATATAATTGCTACCCTTTATAAATTATTCCAACCAAATTTAAGATCGGACTTGTTCTTGTTCCTTTTGTAAGTCAGTAAGTGGTGCAAAATGGCCTTAGCCGCCGACGCACCCTATAAAATAACCTACTACTACGACCCGCAGTTTCGCGGTAGTGTCATGTTGCGTAAACACTCCATGATGAGGAATGACGTAATGAGAGGAATCAAGCTTTCAATATGTGTATGGATTCATATGCCCAGAGTCTAAAAAACCTTGCGTGAAGTCCACGTATAACATTTTGTAATCTGGTTGCAATAAGAACCTCCTTTCAAGCGAAAGAAAGCGTCTTTTAGCCATAGCAGAGGAATCTCCTAGGATAGGGTGAGTTTTCTTGAAAGGGACCCTGACTACGTATTTTCCTGAAGGGTCCCGTTTGAAGGTTGTTGCAAAGTGTTGTTCTGCATAAATTTCTTAAGGAGAGAGGGGCGGGCTTGGTGGTTCTTCAATTTGCCAAAACTTCTGTATTGATGTATGAAGGTCCATATCACTAACAGTTTTAAATATCCTATGATCATCAGGGGTATCTTGATGCGATGCGACACGACATGAACCTATAAGAACAAATCCAAATACAGTTCCAAATGCGACTGGCATATCAGGACCAAGAGGGAGACGCTGGCCTGTCAAAGCAAGTGCAAAAAGATCTGCTCCAATTAAAAATGCCCACTGGGCAAGGGACATAAAAGGTTGGATCTGCCAACACTAGTGAACACACTCTTTGTCTGACTTCTTTCGAAATAGCGGGTCGAGGTAAATTTGAACTTATGTTTTCCACTATTTGAACAGGGTGAGATCGTGCGAGAGATAGTCCATTCAGGTTATCTATATTTAAATGAGTTATTCCTTTAGTGCGTAAGCAAGCTTAAGATAGTCAAATAAGTAGACTTATAACGTTTAAGTAAGACTTGTAACGTTTTACCTTGAGGAGCTGTGCACAATGTTCAGAAATACAGCTCGTCTGGGCGGCAGAGTCCAAAACTCCTCGCATTAATTCCCTTCAAGGGTGGAGAGTTTCACCAAGGTAGTGGCCAGGATAACCGAGGTAGCCGTCTTCGCTGATGAAAATCCCACGAAGGCGTCGGGATGCACGCTCTCTTCGGAGTCGTTAGGCGAGGATGGTTTGCTTGTAGATGTCTTCGATGGCTCTGCTTTGGATGCTGAGGCGAGATGAGGGATATGTAGCAACGAATGGTGTTTTTTGCCACACGTCCTACAGGAGCGCGTTGATTTACACGATTTAATAGAGGGAGAAGTGCCTAGACAATTTTAACACCAGCCATTGATGCGGGAAAATTTACGGCGAGCTTCGGCGCTTGAGTTTAGAAATGAATCACAGTTGTAAACATTGCGATTGGGGGCGCTGCAATATTTACACGCCGTTCTTTCAAGTAAGAGTAGAGTGACTTTCGAGGGGCGTGAAGATGCAACGGTTTTTTTTCTTGAGGGTAATTGCGTCCAATAGATGCATCTTCTATTCGCGAGGATTCCTTTTCTAGGAAGTCGATTACAAAGTAAGTAAAGTTTACGCGTTACAAAGCCCCCCACGAAGCAGGTCTATTCCGCCCCGCCCATTGCCGGCTCGAGCAACTACTTACGAAATCCATCCGGTGATTTATGGTGTTTCCGGTTTTTACGACAGCACGTACTTTAGCCGGCTCACTTTTTTTCCACCGCCTTAATCGCCTCTAGTGATGTTTGGAGCATTTGGTCCCTGATCTCCCGATCGCCCATCTTAACCGAATCCACACCCTTATACCTCCTTGTGCGGACCTTCATCCCTTCGATATCTACTTCGACCCTTCCACCGTCTCCAGTCTGCCCCTTCATCCAGAGCCCCTCTGTTATCCACCTGTCTAACCCACAGTACCCCTTCCGCTCTGGAGCTCCGGAGTCCACGCACCCCTCGAGGTAAGCTTCGACATGGTCTACGATGGCCTCCACCAGCCCCGCGCTCCCACCTGGTACGCCGTCTATGACCGCTGGAGTGACAAGCCATTCCTTCACCTCCTCCTCACACTCGCCAAGCCCCCTGTACTGCCGGTATGCAAAAAACACCTCCCAATATACCAACCGGTCCCAGGGCCTAGAGATGTAGCGGCCCCCCATCTCCAACAGCCCTGTACGCTCCTTAAACCACCTGCGCACCCGACTTGCACACAGCCCACCCAGCTTGCGCCGGACGCGCAGCAGCTCCCCGTACAAAATGGCTCTCTCATCGCGGCTTACCAGGCCCATGAGCACATGTACCCCCCGAGCCAAGGCGCCCGGGAGTTTATCCATCACCCGGCACAATTAAGTTTCCGTTTTCGTGCACTTTATTATGCTTTTCAAACCTTATGTTTATCTTATTTTTTACCATTACCCAAGTGTTAAAACTTTCGCCACTAAGGTTCCCATTGATATTACAGTTTTCTATACCATTACCGTCGTCAGACGGCGTGATCAAGCTGAGAAACTAATTCATATCCTTAAGCATTATCAGAAACGTTTGATGGAGCAGGGATTACCTCAGTGGTGGATTTTTCAGTGACCGATAATACCTTCTCTGCTGGCGTGGTTTGATAATCACGTTGCACGAATCCTTGAGCATTATCAGAAACGTTTGATGGAGCAGGGATTAACTCACTGGTGGATTTTTCAGCGACCGATAATACCTTCTCTGCCGGCGAGGTTTTATAATCACGTCGCACAATTCCGGAGTTCAGTGTCACATTCCTTGCCATTGAATGATTTATAAAGGAGCACTTTATATTTTCACCACGGACGTAATCATGCCCCCCGTCTTTTTGTATCGTCACCGATCTTCGTAAGTTTTAACATTTGGAGATCCTCACTGATATTAGTAACCTGAAATGATTGCTTCTTCATTGACTCGTGGCACTCAGAAACGTTTTTCTCAAGATTTTTCACCGAGTCACTAAGGCTTACGTGTTTTGAAAGTAGTAGATAACTCCAAAACATTCTCGAAATTCTGAAATTGGCGGGAAGGCAGCAACTGGTAGTTTTTACATCTGTATACCATATCCTTTGACTTTAAGGCATTCCACGATGTTTTGTTAATATTCGTGCATTGAAGATGAAATTCCAACGGACAATAGAACTCACACGTAATGATTTCACTATTTTCGTCTAACTTTTTATAGCAGTGACCGCACTGTTTATCTTTCGTGTCCGCCATCTTGAATAACTCCCCAATGAGATCAGTGAGATTGATGATAATGAGTGATAAAATGAAGTTGATGCTTGGAATTTGAGTAAAAATTTTAAAGTTGACTGAAAGAGAAGAGCAAACTAAGGTTGGAGCACGGAAGGCCCCTGAGACATCACTCTTTTTCGTTTTTAATAAATTAGTCCAGGTGAGAAATCCGGAAAACGAATGTCTAACGGCAAAACATGCGCCAAAATAGCAACCGGTGTTTTTTTGGCCTTGTATCGAGCGATATTAGGACTTAACAGTCCTCTCTTCCATACAACTCGTTGGACGAACATACACAACCATGCCCTGGGAGGTGTAAATTTCCTACCCAGACGGGATTCGAACCCGCGACCTTTAGTTTGGCAGGCGAGGACTCATCCCCGCCGCCACCTGCTGATTACGAATTGGTTGGTTGCCAAGCCGAATTTTGGCTCCTAAGGCCGTAAACCTAGATGGCGGCTGACATCGTGATTTCCTGTTCCCGCGACGTTTTCTTCGTAATTTGTCTCCTAAACGGCACTTTTCGGGTATAAGAGACAGATAACGGCTAGAAGGAGTTAAAGGTCACCTGTCACGTGCGGGGGGGCTCAAAATCCAAGATGGCGGAAAATCCGGCCAGTTATGCTACCAGTTACACCAGCAAAGCTACTTAATTAACTGCTGAATTTGACGGGGTTTTATGTCACACCCCATGCCCAACTTAAGTGTCCAAGAGATGGCGCGCGGGGACGGTTTCACCCAGAGTCCTCTGGATTGCCGATGATACACTAAATAGTTGGAACCCTATGAGGGAGTAGTGTTGAGCAGATTTTAAAGTATCAGGCGAAAGTTTGTGGAAATTTGTCGCGGATTGCATTGTTCCAGAAAACACTTTGTAAATATTTCCACACCAATTTTTATTCAACCGACCTAGGTTTCGGCAAACATTGCCATTATCTAGGTGAAGTAACTAATTAACGAGCGATATATATATAGGAATGGGATGGAGGAGAGGGTGGGAGAGGAGAGGCGACTGAAGTGGGGAGGAGGGGGAAAGTGGTGACTCAACGGGAGTAAGAGGGGGGGGGGTTGTTTACAGGAAGGTTGACGGAAAGGATGAGTAGTGTTGAAAACGGCCATCCAGAGGACTATGGTTTCATCAACCATATAGTGGACAAACACAATTGGAAGGAATTGAGTAGCCTTAATGGTGTAACTGGTAGCATACCAAGCCGGAAATCGGGATATATATATATATATACTCCCCCACGGCATATTATTTTTCGGTCGAATATTTGGTCGTTTCTAAGATTGCCTATTGGTGGCATCCTATTTTTGTCGACACGGCAACATGTTGATCATTGCTTTACGACGTTTCACCGAGTGCGTTTTCTCAGAAGAGGTTATATATATATATATATATATATATATGTGTGTGTGTATATATATATATATATATATATATATATATATATATATATATATATATATACATATATATATAGTATATATGTACACACACACATATATATTTATATGTAACGAGACACAAGAATAACACTATATCTTCAATCTTTATTCACTAGCACTTTCTACACCCTTTCTCCACCATGTCCCGTCTCACACTGCCCCCCCTCAAGTCCCCTCCCCGCCACCGTCCTTCCCCCGCCACCGTCCTTCCCCTCAAGTCCACATTCTCGCCCCTCTCCCACCATGTCCACCGCTTCCCCTCCATGGCTGCCACTTTCGCATTCCACCTAATGGGTCATGCTGCGCGTCACACGACGTGACACATTGTCGCGTAACATATATATAACAATATAATATATATACATGTTACGCGTTAAATTGTACACATAATTATATATATATAATTATGTATATATAATAAATATTTTTTTTATAATAATTTGAACAGAAGGTGAAAGAAAGAGATAGGAAACATGTAACATAAATTGGACGAAGACACTGGTGATGTGGAAGATGGTAAAGCCGAGAAATCAGAGGGTAAAAATGTGCCGTGGCCGGGACTCGAACCCGGAACCTCCCGTTTTCGCGCCGAGTGCTCTACCAGTTGAGCTACCAGGACACTTAGATTTACCGTGATTTCGGCTGGGGCTTATAACGAAGAATACCCCTTCAAGCTTGAGCCCGTAGCCGTGGCCTCTGGATGGCACACAAGGGCAGCTATTCCATCACCAAGAGAGAAGAATTAGACATGGACACAAGAAGAAAGCAAAGATGAGTTCTGTCCGACTCTCTGTGTGAATGAACAATGTTGTCCAGTAGAGATTTTGAATTAGACGTGATTCTGGTTGGTGTAGTATTGACGGTAGGTAATAAATTATAGGATTTAAGTAATCGCAGGAAGTCACGTGATGAATTATCATCAACTAACAAATTGCAGTTAAAATCGCCAGTTAAAATAATGGAGATATTACAATCGATATTGTGAAGTCCATCAAGCAGATAACCAAGTTTATCTAAGAACACAGAAAAATTTCCAAGGGGCGATCTATAAGCACTTACAATATACAGTTTCTCATCATTAGTCAAACATAGACACGTGACACAGCACTCGAAGGTTAACTCTTCATTTAGATGCATGCACGAAAATTGGTTTGATAAAATCACTGAGGTAGATATCACAAATATTATAACACCACCATTTTTGTGATGAGTACGCGCATACGCATCTGCAAGGATATATCCCGTAAGAGAGATGGTAGAAAGTTCTTCTAAGCTCAGCCAGTGTTCACAAATGCACAACAATCAGGTTCATAGTCATTTATCAAGGTTTCTAGTTCAAGGAGTTTGTTTCGTAGGCACTGGATATTTAAATGCATCACGGTGAGCTCATGGTTCATCGCGAGATGCGGCGAGAGGCCTTGTCAAGAGGCATTCTCGCCGATATTTACTGAGTTTTCACTATTTGAATTTATCTCGGCGAAAAAGTTTCTTTTGAAACGGAACTTATTTACAACAGCGTCGTTAGGCCAAAATTGAAGGTCAAGAATTTTCGCAAGGTCGTTGGAATCGACTCCTATTTTAAAGGAGCCAAAAGAACTTTTTCCAATGACTTTCTCTACATAATCGAGCGAAACGCCAATATTTTGGGAAACATGATGTTTTACCTCGTCAATAGTGGTGTCTGAGCTAACTCGACCGATGTAAACGGCGACAGTCCTTTTGGCCGGGCGAAGAAAACACGTCTTGGCGGTGGTCTTCTGATTTACATTTTCCTTCCGTGATGATGTCTTTTTATGAAAAGAAGAGCTGCTGTTCGAGGATTTTTGCTTTGAAGATGAGAGGGTGGCTGGGTTGATAATTTTGTCCGTCGTGTTGTTGGTTGACAGCCGATTCCCATCGAGTCCCTTTGCCTTTTGAGTGGGATCTCCGCTATTTCCAATGGAGTTATTTGGGTTATTATTCTTGGATTCTTGAAGTGATGTAGGTCTAACGATGGCACTATCAGCTTTTAGCTTACAAATCTCTTCTTTTAAAGATTCCAGGTCGGCAGCCATTTTAGGTAGATGGATAGCGGTCACTCGGCAAGAAAGACACTTCCAGAATAAACTGTTCGAGTCATTAAGGGCTTTTATACAGAGATCATTAAGACCAGAGCATTTAGGATGAATAACATTTGGGCAAAAACCGCAGAAGACAGGTTTCTCTTTAGGTTCGATTAGAATTTTACAGATCGCACAAGTTAGGTCACATGCCGAAGTCGCCATCTTACCGGAAGTCCCACTGATTTGCTCACTTGAAGAGTTGCTTGCTCAAAAATCTCAAGAATGCTTACAGCAAATTGTATTGTCATCCAATCATCAGCAACCATGTCCACAGAAAGTTTGATGTCACTCTTACTCGAAACTAAAATTATCGCTTCTTTCTGCTCAATTACTCTCCGAAGCATGTAGAGGGAGCTATTCCAGCGGGTTGGTTCATCCTGTATCATCCTATGCTGCGGCAGTCTTAGCTGAGTTTGACAGGTTTTTAATAACTTTGAGTTTTTTGCAGAATGTTTGAAACTTCCCACAAGTTTCTTTGTTTTCTTCAGTAGAGTCGTAATTTTTTGGTTGTTCATCAAGCCATCTTTAATTACCAGTTGCAGTGTATGCGCTACACATGATATTGCTTCAAACTGTGATCGGTTCAGAGCCGCGGTTATGTCTGTTCCATTGTCCCTTATGATAGCAACAACTTTAGAGGATATGCTCCAGTCACTGAAAACTTTCAATAAGAAACTCTTGAGGTTGACAGCAGTATGGGATACTTCAGTAAAAGGCACTACTTCCAGGCACCTGTGTGTCATTTTGAGGGCATACTTTGCTCCGGAATAGAAGTGTGCTGTAAGAGCCATATAGTCCTCATTTGCAATAGATGTCCACATATTTGTTGTAATAGCCACATATCTGGCCAAATGCAACTCTTCCTTAACATTTTGGTGCACCTAACTGTACATATCAACAAGAACTTTATTTGAAAATGTTTTGCGTGATGGTATGGTGTACCTTGGCTCTAGATGGTTTATCAATTTTCTGAATCCTTTATTATCCACTACTGACAGTGGCTGCAAATCAAGACACATCATCTCACAAATTAGTTTTGTAATTTTTTTGGCTCTAGAATCACTACTTTTGAATTTAGTCACTCTGTCGAAGAGATTATCCAATGTTGGCTGCTTTTTTCTTGGTCCCTACATTGATACTTTTTGGATAAGAGCGATGTGGTGTTTCTTGTGGATTTGAGATAGTGACTGACATATCTGAATCAAAAGATGCCCTATCAATAGGTTCAATGGTTGAATAAGCTGAAAGAAGTAAATCTGAATTTGGTGATTCTATTTCTACACCTTCTGATGGGACATCGGTATCTGTCTCATCAATAAGCTGGTCATAAAAGATTTTTTTTCATTTCCATGACTGTAGAAACTTCCTTTGATGGTTCAGTAGCAGACACTGGTAATTTATTGCAACTAGCTAGGTTATCCAATGAGGCAGACTTACTTGAACTCTCGGGCTGAAGAAATGACACAATTTTAGAAGGCCCAGAATCTGAGCAAGGCTTTCCTGGGGGGGCTTCTAGGGCTGAGGTCTTCGCCTTGGTGGATACATTTGCTCCTGAATTTATATGATGCACTTTTTTCAGGTTTTTCAATAAGTTAGACGTTGTTTTTCTGCTCCCACCTCTTGAAATAAGAGTACTACACAAAAAACACTGCAAATTTGTCATTCGAATCTATTTGAAAATACTTCCACACGTAAGAGGACATTGTTCACAAAAAGAGCACTAGATTATCAAGCAGCAGCACTTGCAATGACTCGCGCAGGACAGCAGTTCTTTTGGTTGTCTTTCGTTCAGATATAACCGTTAAGGCCACTCCACACCTGAGTGGCCGCGGTGGCTACATTGTCGTTTAGTCGCCGTGGCTACATTGTCGTTTGGCCGCGGTGGCTACATTGTCGTTTGGCCGCGGTGGCTAAACAATAATGTAGCGTTCATTGCGTCCATACATACCAGAGCAGCCTGGCGGGTGCGCGGTGGCGGCCGAACGCAACCTGTCGAGTCCGCCCGGAGGCCGCGGCGGCTTATGCCAAGCAAGTATCAACTTTCTCAAGGGTTGCATTGATGAAACTGGGCTATGCAAACGCGAATGTGTCTAAATATTTATTATGGACGCAGACGCGTGTTAGTCTATGAAAAAAAGTTATATAAAAAAACCCGCTCTCTGCGCGTATTTATAAGAAACTTTTTTTTCACAGGCAAACTCGCTCTCTGCACGTTTTTATTATCATCAGACTTCAAATATCATTCGAAAATAAAATATATATATTTCGATCTATTATACGTTAAAATTGGTGGTCCAGATGAATTCTCCGATGGTGATTCATAATCACAATAATTTGATTTGCCGTGACCAGCGGTTAATAAAAGAACGAAAAACGCATGCATTGCTTCCCGATCCCGTGGTTTCCAATTTTTGTTCTCTGAGAGTTGCTCATGAACACGTGCCATTTCAGGGTCCGTCGGTTTGTCGCTCTTGCCAACATTTTCATGTTTCCGAGGCCGCTTAGGTATGTTCGTCGCAGCACCCGCGTTCCGGGCGTATCCTCCGCGCGGGCAAGGTTGACACCGCGGCCGCTTTGGTGTGTGGCGGCCTTTATGCCCCAAGCTTATAGTCTATGCTCAAAACATTTATCTTCCGGGAATCGATGGAATCGGAATCGACTTTAGGCGATCGATTCCGATTCCGTGCCCGAGAATTGGTGGAATCGAGAATCGACATTTGGAATCGACTCATCCCTACTTAAAACCTGACTGCCTGTTTTTACAAGAGACCCATTTTAAAGCTTCCGACAAAGTAAAGTTAAGAGGTTATAAATTAGAAAGAAAAGACGATCTTGGCGGTGACAGAGCTCGCGGAGTGGTTGCTGTGTTCGTCCGAGAGGCCCTTTACACCTCTCGGGTGGACCTGCTGACACCGTTTCAAGCCGCAGCAGTCACCATCGCTACTCCGGAGGTCATTACATTCTGTAATTTGTATATCCCTGAGTGGATGCCAGTAAATCAAAAAAACCTAGAAAATCTAGTCAACCAGCTTCCTAAGCCTTTCGTCTTATTGGGCCACTTTAACGCACACAGCATCCTATGGGGAGATAGTATGCGTGATTTTAATGGCCGAGGGCGTCTTTTAGAAAGGTTTTTTAACGATTTTAATTTTATCTTATTAAACGATCAGGACAAAACCCATTTTAACGTTTTTAACGGAGCATATTCCTCTATAGATTTTTGGATTAGCACGGAGTCCATAGCTCCTCTCTTCGCAATGTCGGTCATTGATGATCTCTGCGGCAGCGACCATTTTCCCCTATTAATTAGTAAAACGGGGAATGCGTGTGGTTTTAATGCCCCTAAAACATGGCTTCTAAAGAAAGCCAACTGGTTTGATTTTAAACGTAAGGTACATTTCCAATTCTCTGACAGTAAGTCAGCGCGGAGCAATGTAGAGGGTCTTACGAAAGCGATCTTTGAAGCCGCCGAAGGTAGCGTACCGTCAACCTCCGGCACCCCGCGCCGCCCTCCAGTTCCATGGTGGAACGAGGAATGCGCTGATGTTATCCACAAACGTAAAAGAGCGCTACGTATTTTTAATAAGTTCCCTTGGAAGTTCCTCTGATTTTAAGTACATAAAGTTAACTTTAAAGTTACATTTTACTGACACTGAATTCATCGTAAGTATTGCCGCCCTCAAACAATCTGATATGGTTGTATAATTTGTAAAATTTGACTAAAGCTAATACATTAAACATCTTCAACGTTTGGAAAAATGTAAACATTGTCAACCTTGGTGGGCTTTCTCTAAAATTTTGCTGTCACTAGACCTGCTTTTACATCCATCACCTCTCTAATGAAGACTTTCTTGGTTTCTCTTTTTGTTTTTTCATTGTACACAAATTCAGCAACGATGAAATTGCCTTTCTCTACTACTCCATTGAAGGGTTTCAAAGATGCCGCTTCATCTTCTTCTTTGCTAGTCCAAAGCTTGGAAGTATCGGATTCGTCATGTACTGAAAAAGATTCATCTTCATCACTCTCTTCAATCATCATTTTCTTCTTTTCCTTAAATTTATCTGCCTTTCTATATTTTCTTTCCTGCTTTCTCATCAGTTTTTCTCTTTCCCTTTCCTCTTTTTCTCATCTTTTCTTCTCTATAAAACTCTTGAAGGAATCTGATGTTACAACGGAAGGTAGGTTTGGGTCTAGTTTCCTTCTAACCTTTTTTTCTTCAATTTTAGGGTAGAAAAAGCATTTCTTAAATGGAGAGGGAGTTCCAATAGCTTTGAATTTTTGTAGGTCTTCTGATTCACTCATAGCAGTTTGAGTACTGGCCTCAACAATACTGTTGGAAAATGAACTAAACACAAAGTTCCTTCCACGTTATCTTTAATATATAACACGAAAACTGATACAGCACATGGTTACAACACTGGAGCTCACTTCCCGGCACAAGCTTCTAACAAGACTGAACTTGAATCGCCCCATCACGCCACCTCTTTTTTTTCCGACCAGTCATGATGGCCGTGATCAGTTGGTGTCCCCCTCTGGACTAGAAAAAGGAAAACACAAGCGAAAAGCGCTAGGGGCCGGTGCAACATATGACAAGTACAATCAGCATTGAAAGAAGAAACTGAGACTTCCCTTTGTCCATCAGTCTCGGAAACACACTCACTTTCAGATGCACCATTAGTTGTTTGCTATCCTATTTTCTTTAATCTCCAGAGTTTGTACAGTAACATTGCATCTTCCTTACCGTGCCAATTGTTTGGAAAGCATTCATTGAAACTACATAGCAATTCATTGTTGATACTTTTCTCTAATTCTGACAAAAAAGAAACACCCAATTGCACTTCCACCACTGCTCCTGGACACTGTCTTCATGGCATCGAACTTCAATGCATTTGGTGTAGTCCACTGCATTGGCATAAAATGGACAAAGTCCACATTTTCTAAATCCGTTAATAATGCTTTCCTTTGTGGTTTTTTGGAAAACCGTGGACTAGGGATGGGACGGTTCCACATTTTCCCGGTTCTCGGTTCCATCAATCGGTTCTCAACTCCACTTCTCTATCACTGATAATAGTTAAACCACTAATACAATTGGAATAATATAATTTGGTATAAGATGTTATTAATTACTAAAACACCAGTGTTTTTAATTACTTTATTTAAAGGAAATAAATGTTGTAATATTTAAGCCTGAATAAGTAAGTGTTAATTACAAATTAATTAGTTACAAGTACATGGGCCACATTCGTAGCTGTGCAAGAAAAGACAGGGAGTACAATTAAAAATTATTTAGATTTGTTCTTAATAACTGATCTCGTAAGTTTTGCAGTACATGCCAGTCAGAATTTTTTTTTAAATTGTAAATTTCTTTATTATGAAATAACTTCTTTCATTGACTAACTGTATAAAAGAAACATAATTTGCAAGAAAAACAACCGAGTCATAAACTTATTGCTATTACCAATCAGATGTAACCATTCTTCACAGAAATAAAGCATAATGTATTGCTTAAATGCCTGGAATAATTTCCTAATAAAAAATAGAAAATGAGACTTAGAGAAAAATAAATGATGTTCTGTTGGAAACTTTTGAGTTAGTGGATCATAGTTCAGATTTCACTTCACAAGTTTTTGTTCAGAAAGAGCAACCTTCTAACACGTCCTGGGTCTAGCCTGTTTCATTTTTTGTCAACAATTATGTTAGTGGTACTAAAAAGCCTTTCTGAAGAAACAAATTTCTGGCTCCAGGAATACATAAATATTTCTTGGTGAGCTTTTGAAAACGTGGAAATTTACTGCATCCTTTCCAATATTCAGCGGTGCTGGAGTTTGGTGACAATGTATTTTCAGAAAGGAAAGATGTAACCTCATTTTCTGCACTATCCACTTCACTTGATTCACCACCAAGTTCTTTGAACATTGAACAGTAACGGGACCGCTTGCAGCTTTGTAGTGTTGAAGTTTGTTGTGTCCTTTGATCTAATACCAAGTCATGTTTTTCGGAGGAATTCACTTCTTTGATAACAATATGTCTTGCTTCAGTTATGAGATTTTCCTTAGCAGCTGCTAACTTTAATAGATCTTTGAAGGGATGCGACTTCAGGTGTGAATCCAAGAGAGTTTCAAAAACATAAAACTTCTCTTCTTCCAAGTAAGCATACTGAAGTTTCGGAGATGCCAATAAATCATTTCTTAGCCTCTGAAGTCCTGAAGCAGGGGGAGCAGTACCTTCTTGTTGAATGGTATATGGAAGAACAAACGAAAAGTCGTAACTATAACTTAACGTTTATTTGCAGCAGCCAAGACAATGTGGTAGACAGAGAAAATAAACTGCGCGTCTGTGCCAGCTGAACTCAAAGTCGTAACTGTTCGTGACCGCATGGCACATCAGCTGACGCGACGACAATCGATACTTGACAATCGATACAAATAATCGATACATACAAATTATTACAAATACTAAGGAAAATAACCAACTATAATTAATAACATTTTCAACACTCCCACTATTTGTAATAACTTTGCCATAAGAGCAACACAGAGAAAATAAACGTCTTAACTAACTCATACTGTTTTAAGTAACAGAAACAATATTCAGCAATGTTCTAAATTTAATAAATTTGTCCTTAGATAAAGGTTTAGTAAAAATATCTGCAATCTGATTCTCACTCTGCACATATTGAACATTGACTACTTTACTTTCGTATTGCTCACGAATGAAATGATACCTTATGTCAACATGCTTTGTTCGCTTGTGGAACTCTGGATTTTTGACAAGCCTAATCGCACTTTGGTTGTCCACATTAAGAGGGGTTGGACTCACACATTTATAACCAATATCATTTAACAGTTTCTTTAGCCACACAATTTCCTTGCAGGCCATACATGCGGATACATATTCGGCTTCTGTGGTACTCAGCGTCACCATCCTCTGACGTTGAGAGACCCAAGTGATTGGACCACCTGACAACAAACACACAAATCCAGTCATTGACCTGCGAGTGTCAGGATCTCCCGCAAAATCTGAATCACTGTAACATCAATTCTCCACTTGAACTAGCACTATTGTACAATATACCATAATTAACTGTCCCTTTAACATATTTGAAAATTCTTTTCACAGCATTGACATGGCTTTCATCATAATTATTCAAGTACCTACTCACACAATTAACAGAAAAAGAGATATCTGGTCTACACACAATAGCTAGGAACAAAAGTGAACCCACAGCTTGGCGATATGGAAATGTTATAAGGCCACTATTATCGCTTGCCTTACTCAACCTTACACTGGGATCAGCAGGAACAGTCACTGGATTTGAATCAAACAGCTGAAATTGCCTGAGGATTTTCTCAGCATAAGTTGTCTGATGAACATAGACAGTACCTGCCGCTCGATTTCTCACAATTTCCATGCCACAAAAGTTCCGAGCCTCTGAAACTTTTATTTCAAACTCTGTACCCAGAGTTTCCAAAATACCATGAATCACCTCCATATTGCTCCCAATCAGCAGACCATCATCTACAAATAAAGCTAAAATCATTCTATTAGAACCCTTGATTTGAGAAAATACACATTTGTCAGCATCACTGGCAACAAAATGAAATTTACTTAGGAATTTAACAAATGTTTGGTTCCAGGTTCTAGGAGACTGTTTCAAACCATATAAAGATTTATTCAACTTACATACCAGTTCACCATTACCATTACATTTCACCTCAATACCTTCTGGAATTGCCATGTACACCTCTTCCTTCAGTTCCCCATACATGAAGGCGGTTTTAACATCAAAATGGACCATCTCCAGGTCTTCTTCAGCTGCAACTGCCAAAAGAGTTCTCAAAGAGTCATACCTCACGACTGGTGAAAATGTCTCTCCATAATCAAGTCCTGGTCGTTGACTAAACCCTCTTGCACACAACCTTGCCTTGTAACGTGTGCCACTTTCAGAGTTTTGAGTCTTAAAAACCCACTTTGAGTCTATCACTTCCCTGTCATTTCTCGTAACAATAGTCCAGGTGTCATTAGCCTGATGAGCTGATAGTTCTTCTTGTGTAGCTTCACTCCATTTCTCCTTTTCAGGTCCTGTAATAGCTTCCCTATAGTTGATCGGCTCAGCACACTCAGCAAAACTTACATCGAAGTCATCATATCTCTGAGGTCTTCTCAGTTGTTCTCTATCTCTTAAACAACGTTGAGTTACTTCTTCTCCTTGTAGTTGCGGGGTTTCTTGATAGTTTTCACCTGTTTCCCCTTCAGTTTCTTCATTTCCATCTTCTCTAAGCAACTGGAAGTGGAATTCTTGCTTGCTATGCTGCATTTTCTCGTCTGCTTCATTATTTTCATTGAACTTGACATCTTTCGACTCCACTATCCTTCTCCTTTCTGGATCATACAGACGATAGTTCTTAGTTTGACTTTGGTAACCAACCATTACCATTTTCTTCGCCTTTTGGTCCAGTTTCTTTCTAAAAATATCAGGAATATGAACATAAGCATCTGCCCCAAAGGTTCTCAGATGAGATAATTCGTGCTTTTTTCCATTCCAAGCTTCATAAGGTGTGATACCATCCTTGTTTATTGAAGTCCGATTCTTTAAGTAGACGGCTGTATTTACAGCTTCAGCCCATAGGAATTGTGGAAGATTTCTAGCTATCAACATTGATCTAGAACTCTCCATAATTGTGCGGTTGTCTCGTTCTATGCGACCATTTTGCTGAGGAGTAAATGGTGCAGAAGTCTCCAGAACAATTCCATTACTCACCAAGTACGTCTTCATATTTTCGTTCAGGAACTCAGTGCCACGGTCGACTCTCAATACTCGGATGGATCGTCCTCGTTGATTTTTCATGACAGCGTCGAATTCCTTAAAACATTCAAAGACATCAGATTTATGTTTCAAGAAATAAACATACCTGAAATCTGAGGCTTCGTCCTTCATCAAAAGGAAATACTTCGCTCCACCTAGGGATTCAATGTGCATGGGGCCACATACGTCAGCATGTATGATATCAAAATTTTGACATTTCCTGCCTCCATGTACACTTTTGTACGTGTTGCGATGAGATTTCCCTAGCTGGCAAGCCTCACAAAAGAATTTGTCACCTCCTGCCTGGTTAAGCCCCTCGATAATTCCTAAACTAGACAACTGAATCATCGCACCAGAATTTAAATGTCCTAACCTTTCATGCCACACTTTGAAGCTGTCTTTTGACGCGAGATTGGCCTGACAATTAGTAGTTACTACAAATAACATTCTGTATATTTCGTTTTCCTGTTTCACACCTGTAGCTAACACCTTGCCATCTTTACACACCAATACGTCTTTTCCTACAAACTTAACCTCGAAACCTCTTGAAGTGCATACACCGACTGAAAAGAGATTTTTTCGAAGTTGAGGCACATACAAAACATTTTCAATCCTCCCGGGCTCCCACTTATTGTTCGCGTATTTGCGGATTACAACAGTTCCAACTCCTACCGCTGTACACTTAGTGTTGTCTCCTAAAGTTACAGAGATATTTCCGCACTCTACTAAATCGCAAAACCACTCACGTCTATAGCAAATATGCCTTGACGCACCACTGTCCATGAGCCAGGTCTCTTTTACTTCTCTCAGAGAGATGAAATCTTTAACATCTTTTGCCTCATCTACCTTTTTATTACGTTCACGAGTAGTGTATTTGTCGGTAGCAACAAACGCACTCACTGAATGTTCATTCCCCGATTCTGTCTCTAACTTCTTTTGCTCAGTTTTCTTATTCTTTCTGCAACTTCGGGCAATGTGGCCAGGTTTACCACAAATAAAACAAACAATTTTGGATTTCCACTTATTCCCAACTTGTTTCCCGACTGCCCTTTTTGTATTTCTACTTATCGACATAGCTGCTAAAGCACTCGCAGACTCCTCTATTTCCGTAATTCTTGCTTCCTCGGCGATCAGCCTCTCCTGTATTCTCGTTACGGTCTGGTCAGCAGCTGCGACGTTGTCCCACGCTGTAACTAGTGAATGAAACTTAGCGGGAAGGCTTCCCAGAATCTTTGCCATGAGAGCAAGATCCGATACCTTCTCTCCTACGTCCTTTAGTTGCGCCACAATATTTTGTAACTTCGCAACATGCTTTACAACTGAATCACTCGGCCCCATCGTGTATTCGTGAAACCGCTTCATGATAAGTAGCTTGTTCGCTTCCGATTTTTGCTCATGCACGAGACAGAGTTTGTCCCACATTTCAGACGCCGTTGTGCACGTAAGCAAATATTCTAACTGTGAGTACTCAACTGGGGATGCTATAATGCACATTGCTTTTCCATTGTCCTTTACCCACTGTTTCCCGGCAGCATCTTGGAGATTTGCTGGCTGACGACTCGTTCCCAGCAACACGTCTATTAACCCTCCAGCAACGAATACTGTCTTTATTTGGAATTTCCACAATTGGAAATTGTTGCCATCGAACTTGGCAATACTCTTCGTCAAACTCTCCGCTTCTGCCATGACGGAATACTCGCGACCACGTTTTTACTTACGTTCGCACTTCACTTGTCACGACTAACTTTTATATAATTATATAAATGTTGCTGCAAATGTTAAACCTGGGTCCATAACCTGTTGAATGGTATATGGAAGAACAAACGAAAAGTCGTAACTATAACTTAACGTTTATTTGCAGCAGCCAAGACAATGTGGTAGACAGAGAAAATAAACTGCGCGTCTGTGCCAGCTGAACTCAAAGTCGTAACTGTTCGTGACCGCATGGCACATCAGCTGACGCGACGACAATCGATACAAATAATCGATGCATACAAATTATTACAAATACTAAGGAAAATAACCAACTATAATTAATAACATTTTCAACACTTCTAAATCATAAATTGTGAGGTGGACAAGTAGGATTATCTCAGAGGCTGTTGTATTTTCCGAACTCACAATAGATGTAGCCGAGTGAAACACATCAAGAATTGGAATAGAATTGTCTATAACATTCCACTGAGCTGGAGTCAACTCTGTTGGCAGTTAAAGTTCACTACCGGCTAGCAAAAGTGCAGGTTTCTGCTCACGTAGGCATTTCAACATATGCAGGGTCGAATTCCATCTTGTAGTTTCGTCTTGGACGAGGCGATGATATGGCACCTGTGCCATATTTTGACAACTTTTCAACACTTTACATGCTTGTGATGAATGCTTAAAATGTCCCACCAATTTCCGGTTAAATTTGTAATTTCCTTGTTGTTGATAAACCATCTTTTATTACCAATTGAAATTTCTGAGCTAAATAATAATAATAATAATAAATCTTTATTTGCCCGGAGATCTGATACATTTGTATGCATAGATATAAGGCACGACATAATCAAATACATATATTCACATATTATATGCAATTGAATATTTTAACATTAAGAGTCAATGAGATATTCATCGATTGAATAGAATAGCTTATTTTTTAAGTACCTTTTTAGATCGGATTTAAAATCATTGATGCTTTTTATTTCTTTTAAACATAATGGCAAATTATTGTACAGTTTAATGCCCATTTCTTTGGGCCCCATTTTGGCAGCTCTTGTTCATACATAATTCTGATGAATATCGTTTTTTGTCCTTGTGTGATGATGGTGGAATGCACTATTCACTTCATAATTGACAATATTGCTCTTTACATACATTATGGTTAAAAATAGATATATACATGGAATCCGAAGGAGATTCAGGTCCTTGAAGATTGGCTTACTGGGGGATCTATTAGACTTTTGAGCGATGATTCTTACAGCTTTTTTTCTGAATTCTGAATATTTTTAAAGATAAGTGGGTAGATCCCCAAAAAATGATACTGTATGAAACGTGGGTAAAAATCGCCAAAATACAGACTTAGTAAAATTTCTCGTGTTACTGGCTGACTAAGCTGTCTAAGTATGTAGCAGCTTGAACTAAGCTTACTGCTAAGAAAATTAATATGCTCTGCCCAGGACATTTTATAATTAAGAAATAAACCCAAGAACTTACTGGTGTTGAATTGTTCGATTGATTTTTGTTACATTTTTATTAGCATACTTTCAGATGGCTGACTGCTGGTTAAAAAGTGTATAATATTACTTTTTTTGGGATTAACAATTAGAAAGTTATCTTGAGCCCATTTACTAATTTTATTGGCAACTAATTGGGCTTTGTTAGATAAAGATTTACGTGAAGTGGACGATACTATAACTGTTGTGTCATCAGCATACAGAATAGGGGTAATGTTGTCAATACCAGATAAGGCAAGCGGCAAATCATTATATATATATATATATATATATATATATATATATATATATATATATATATATATATATATATATCAGGAAAAGAAGCGGACCCAGTGTAGATCCCTGAGGTACACCGACATTAGAATTACGAGGTAAAGATACATGCTTAACACCATCAACAGTTAATGTTACAACCTGAGTTCTGTTGTTAAGATATGATTTCATCCACTGAAGAGCAATGCCTCTGATACCCAATTTTTCAAGCTTAAAAAAAAGATGATCATGATTTACCAGGTCAAAGGCCTTAGTGAAATCAAAAAGTAAAGCAAGTGTTTCTTTTTTGTTATCCATAGAGAGTAATATTTTGTCTATTGCCTGATACATGGCAGAAATGGTGGATTTTCCACGTGTAAACCCTTGCTGATCTCTAGAGAGAAGACTGTACTTATCCAGAAAAGATACTATACGATTATATACAATTCTCTCAAAAATTTTTGAAAATTAATTTTGCAGAGCAATTGGTCTGTAGTTGTTCAAATCATCTATACTCCCTTTGTTTTTATAAAGGAACAATTTTGGACGTCTTCAGAGAAGCTGGAAAGACACCCATTCCCAGAGATTCATTCACTAAATGAAGAAGTGGAATTTTAATCGTATCATAGCTACAGGGTATTATCTTTGCTGGGATTCCATCTGGACCTGAACTTGAACTGCTTTGGCTGAGTTTGGATATGACTGACTTTAATTCCCTGTCATCACAAGGCCTCATAAAAAAAGACATTGGATTAGACATTGCAGTGTAGGTGGAGTGAGGAACTGTAGAGTTTGGTACCAAAGCAAAATGCTCATTGAATACATCAGCAAGGTCAGAGTAGCAATTTAGAGTTCCACCGCGTAAAGTTTGGATATTGGGCAAAGCAGACATTTTATCTTTATTTTTAGCATTGTTTATAATTTTCCAGGCAGCCTTAGTTTTGTTATTTTCTTTAGACAATATGTCATCATTATAAGACCTTTTTGCTTTGGTAAGAAGTGATCTGTACTGATTTTTTACACACTTGTAATGCTCTTTACTTTCAGCACTACCACATAGTTTCACTTCATATGCTAGATTTTTGAGGAATGATGAATATGAGCGAATTTCATCAGTGATCCAGGATTTTTTTCTTTTTGCATTCTGAACTTTTCTAATCTCGAGAGGAAAAGCTACATTAAAATGGTGAAGGATTTCATATTTGCTCTTAAACACTCAGTTGGAGCTAGGATGCGGCCGGGTAATAAATGATACAGCAGTAGGTTCATTTAACAGGTCTATATTCTCCATCTTAGATCCATACCAAAAGCCATGCCTCCAGAAGTTACAGTCCCGGATGTTACAGTCGTGGGGGGAGGGGACAGCGGCATAAAACAGTTGAGAGGAGGTTAGCACAAATGGATATGGCGGCAACTTCAAAATACATCACACCCTCTCCCTGCCAAAAAAAACTTTACATGCAGAAAATAAAAGAATTCTAACATTTCAAACAATCAAAATTACACAGAGATAGATATGCTCTTAAGGTAACACAATAAAAGAATTCTAACATTTCAAACAATCAAAATTACTCAGAGATAGATATGCTCTTAAGGTAACACAGTAAAGGAACTCAAGATACCACTTTGTGGCTAACAAAAGATTTACTTGTTTAACTGAAAATCCAAATATCTCTTGGGTAAAACATGTTGTCTCTGAGACCGTCGTAATTGTGGTGTTCGTGGTGGCTTTGGGGTCTGAGACGAAGGAATCGCTCTTTGATGCACTGGGGGAGTACTCAGTGGGGACAGTATCAACCCTTCTCTTTCATCTTGTGTCACTGGTAGCACTCGTAGGTGCCTCTAACACCATTGGTGTTGACAACACTGGTGGTGGGGAAGGCACACTTGAGCCAAACACAGGCGACTGCTGCACCATCACAGGGGGCGTTGGCTTCTGCACAGCTGGTGGTGGCACTAATGAACTGTCGTGCATTGCACAATGGTTACCCTCTGGAGTGCGAGTCTGCACCCCCTGGATAGCACTTAGTTGCAATTGATTTATGTGACATCGTACAATTTCCTCCTCACCCACCAAGCAAAGATACACCGTTGGTCCTAAGACCTTGACAACTTTCCCAAAAACCACAGGACTTTTTGGTGTCAATCATATTTTAACAGGATCATTAATTACAAATTGCATTTTTGGGCGTACTACTTGGTAATCACTCTCTTTTGGAGGTTTTAGTATTGTCATCAGAGTTCTGGGCTTAATATTTAAAAGTATTTCTGCTGGGGAACATTCAGTTACTGTGCTAGGCGTTTGCCGATATGCACTAAGAAAGTGAATGATTTTAAAGTTAGTATCCTCAAATCGAGCTGCCTCTTTACTCAGTAAATATTTCTTAAAAGTCCTCTTAACTGTTTGCACCAATCTTTCAGCTTGACCATTGCTCTGTGGGTGATAGGGACCTATGCGGGTCAAAACAATATGATTATTGGCACAAAATTGCGAGAACTCAGCAGAATTAAATGGCGGCCCATTGTCAGCCACAATTTCCTGAGGAATACCAAAAATGGCAAAACATGATCTTAATTTTGGAATTACATCTTTAGCTGTGGTTCCTGTTGGCATTTTCCACACCTCTATCCACTTAGAAAAACTTTCTAGTAACAAAAACTTTTCTCTCTTAAAATCAAAAAAATCCAAATGTAATCAAATCAAAGGTTGACCTGTGCATGGCCATGGCACAGTAATATTACTAGCACTTCTGAAATTTACAACAGCACATGGATGGCAGTTTTTAATCTGTTCCTCAATGTCTCTATCCATGTTTAACCACCACACAGCATCTCTAGCTAGCATCTTTGTTCTTACCATCCCAGTGTGGCCTTCATGCAACATTTTTAATACCTCCTTTTGTAAAAGAGTTGGAAGTACTACTCTGTTATTAAACATTAAGCAATCTTGTTCAATGCTTAAGGCATTTCTACGTTTAAAATATGGTAGTAAAATAGCATTTTCACAATGGGAATGCCATCCTTCCTTCGTAAACCTTATCACTTTGGTTAGCACTGGGTCTGCTGCAGTTTCAGCAGCTATTATCTCATAATTTAATTGATCAAATCCTTCTAAAGGGGATTTCACTAAGTTAACAACTTCAGCCACACAATCAGGCAAGGGTAAGCGAGACAGTGCATCTGCAGCACCCATCAACTTACTTTTCCTATACTCAGTATCAAAAAGATATGCACCCAGAGTTAATGCCCATCTTTTAACACGTGAAGCTGCTATAGTGGGTAAACCCTTATCTGGGGCCAAAATAAATTTTAGTGGGTGATTGTCAGTAACTAAAATAAAGCGTCTTCCTGCCAAGTATTTATCCAATTTAATAACAGCTGTAACTATTGCAAGAGCCTCTTTTTCGATTTGACTGTATTCCCGTTGAGCAGGTGTCAGTGAGTTTGAGCTGAATAAAATAGGACGCTCTATCTTTCCTTCTCTATGGCTCAAAACAGCCGAAATTCCATAGGGTGATGCGTCTGTAGTTAAAACCAGCATTTTCTTAGAGTCATAATGTGCTAGCACTTTATTAGTACACAACAATTCTTTACTGCGGTCAAAACGAATCTGACAATCTTCTGACCATACCCATGGAGTCTCTCTCTTCAATAGTGTATTTAAAGGTGCTAACAAAGTACTTAGATCAGGTAGAAATTTTCTGTAAAAGTTAATCATACCCAAAAATGATCTTAGTTCTGAAACGTTCTCAGGTTCTCTACATTTCAAAATTGGTCTAACTCTGGTATCCAAGGTATGAATTCCTTGTTTACTAATCCTGTGCCCTAAGTAAACTACTGATTTTCGGGGCCACTGGCACTTGTTTTCATTAATCCTTACATTGTGCTCATTTAATCTTTTTAAAACAGCCTCCACTCTCCTTACACATTCCTGTCTATCTTGACCCTTTATAATCACATCATCCAAGTAAGCATAGGTACCTGGTAAGTCTTTTAATATTAAATCCATCATTTGCTGGAAGAGTGCAGGTGAACTAGCTAACCCATATGGTAGGCGCTTGTATTTCAAAACCCCAATACATGTATTTACTGTCAAAATTTCTTTAGAATCTGGGGTTACTTCCATTTGGAGATAAGCTTCACTCTGATCAATTACAGTAAAAAATAAGCACCTCCAGATACTTTAGCAAATAATTCATCTGTCTTACGTAAGGGATAATAATCAATGTCCAACTGTGGATTCACAGCTCTCTTAAAATCTATAACATTTCTAAATTTTCCATTGTCTTTGGGAATGCTAAACATGGGTGAAGCCCATTTTGGTCTTGTTATTAATTCAGCAATACCTGACCTTACCTCTTCCCTTAATTGCTTTTCCACTTGGTATTTTATTCCAAAGGGGACCATGTATTCTCTGCAAATTACTGGCACTGCATCTCTCTTTAAAACTATCTGAGCTTTAAAGTTCTTTATACTACTAGACCTATCTTTGTCAAAGCACTTTGGATAGTCATTTTTCCATTGGTTTAGCAGTCTCATCTCACTTTCCTCACTATCACTGACCTTTCTAACTTATCCAACAATTATACCTCTCCACACAGGCCAAAATAAATTCAACCACTCTCTTCCTAACAGTGGCACAAATTTATGATCACTATTACAAATTATCAGGCTCGTTTCTTTTGATTCATTATCACCCAGTACCTTTACTCTAACTTTGGCTTCGCCTACAATTAGGAGTTTGTCACCCGACACAGATAATAATTCTATATTACTCTTGTTTACTTTAACTTTAGGTGACAATTCCTCAAATTGACTCAAATGCATTAGAGATCTCGGTGTTCCTGTATCAACCTCCATCTGGACAGATACATTTTCAATAATCATTTCACAGTATAAAGGTTGGTTGTTACTTTGGTAACTTACTTTGGCAGTTTGATCTCTCTTTACAGGACCCTCTTGAGTCCAAGTTTCTTTGTCTAAGTCATAATACAAATAAAAATCAGAATACCCATCATCATAAACATTCTCACTAAGATTTATAACACAATCAGTCTTTTGACCATTTTCTTTAACCTCTAGGCAACCTTTTTCACTCAGCTTGGTACCTGTTAAACTCTCTTTCACATTTTTCACATAGAGTCCATGTAATGAATTAGTAATATCTGGTTCAAAAGCAAGGGCACTATTTTCTGACTCATTGTCAGCTCTACTTGTTACAACTCTGTCACACTCAGACCATTTTCTCTCATTTACCTTCTTACTATACTGCCTTGGACAGTTTTGATTTGAATGTCCCTCTTGATTACCTGATTTTTGGTTCTGCAAGCAGTCCTTAGCAAAATGTCCAGGCTGATGACAAATATAACACAGTTGGTTGTCTCCAATGGTTGACGTCTGGGATATCGTTGATGAGGTTGACTGCAGCTTAGCTGTGGTTCACCCTGGGACGGCAGCCTGCTTTGGAAGTACTGGTGCTGACCTCGTCCTCTGCCTCTGGGTGGATGTCCACGCTGATCTCTGTTGTTCCTGGATTGGTTGCCTCTTCCTCGATAGGATACTTTATTGACCTCTTCTGTGTATATACTTGATTTTTCTTCTTCTGCACCGCTCTTCTGGTCAACTGCCTCCCTCATTCGTCTGATCGCTTCCTTTGTATGCTCCTTCTCCTCCGCAGAAATAGCAGCAGCCACGGCATCGTCATTAGTCATAGACGGTTTGCCATCATAAAGCGCATCAAAAACAGCACTGGATATGACTCCTGTCTTGAGTCTTTCAAGGAGACGTGTGTTTAATGTCACCCAAAATCACAGCGCGAAGCTAACAGCTGGATTGCCTGCACATAGTCAGCAATCGACTCTCCTTTTTGGTGAAACCTTGACATAAACTGGGACCTGGCTGATTCACTCGTCTTGGCGCTCTTGTAAACACGACGCAGAGCACGCAAGGACGTACGTACCGTTGTTTCCATAGGCGTCGCGGGTAGCAGTGTTCTTTGGAGGGCACCATACGCTTCAGGGCCAAGTTCTGCTATGAGAAATGCTCTTTGGTGAATATCTCTGGCGACCGCTTCATTGAATGCTCGGTTAGCGGCAGTAGCAGCCTGTTGATTCGCGGCATCGGCGTCCAGTAGAGCCGCTTCAGGAGGTGGGCCGGCAAGTGGGTCTCCAGGCTAGTCATTATCGTTTTGAACTGCCCCATAATTGTTCAACATCAGTGAGGCCTTGTATCTATCGATCCAGCATTCGATATCTTCTGTTTTACGTAAATAATGTCCAACGTGGGAGCTCATGATGAAACCCGTGCATGTATGAAGTCACTAAGCCAATTCACACAGTTTACCACGAAAAAAAAATATCACTTCCTCGTCGCCACATTCATATTTGCTCTTAAACACTCAGTTGGAGCTAGGATGCGGCCGGGTAATAAATGATACAGCAGTAGGTTCATTGAACAGGTCTATATTCTCCATCTGAGATCCATACCAAAAGACATCCTCCGGAAGCTACAGTCCCGGATGTTACAGTCGTGGGGGGGAGGGGACAGCGGCATAAAACAGTTGAGGGGAGGTTAGCACAAATGTATATGGCGGCAACTTCAAAATACATCACAAAGGAAAATTGAATAAAAACTTTGAAAACTCTCCTCAAAGGATTCAGCTTTGAAAGCATCTGCCCAGTCTTGGGAGATGAGAGTTGTTCTGAAGTAAGACATATTTAGATCCCAGAAAATTCTAGTTGAATATGTTTTAATTTTAGGTGGCACAAAAAAACTGAATGTAGATATGATAGGCAAGTGATCAGATCAAGGATGGTGGCACATGCCAAGGTTAAATTTGCCTCAACTGAGGGATATCTCCTTTTCATTGAGGAAATTAAATCATTTTTTAGACCCTTGAGACCAGAGCCAGAAACATCTTGATTTTGAGTTACTTTCATAACTGTGTGGATCAGTGGAATAACCTGGAAAAAAAATTAATTGCCTTTATTTTACATTTATTATTAATTTATTGTTTGCATTAATTTTTTTGCAAATTCTGAAATATATTCTTATGTCTTAATATGAGGTCTTAGGAAGGTCCACAGCCACAAAGAAGTACACTGCTATGAACTAATTTACCCTCAATTTTAAAAAAATTGGTAACAAATTTAATTATATAAGTTGTAGGTTAACAGGATTTTGTAATTATGATGCATTTATGCTGGATACGAAGTATACCTTAGGTTGGTCATACAGTAAAAAATGAAAATGTATATTAATTACTATAACTTAGGTTACAGGCCTACTGCATTAAGTAAGTTTTTGCCAAGGTTTTACAATTGCATGAGAATAATATAAGCATACTTACTACAGATATTGTTGAATTTTCCTTGCTTAGTTGATTTGTTGCCGTCTCAAATTTTTCCAACAACTTCACGGCAAATTCCATTGTCTTCCAGTCGTCAGGGGTCATATCCACGGAAAGAATTGTATCACCTTTGCTTGACCCCCCTGCGGGTAGGGGGATTGAGAATAATCCCGCAGTATCCCTGCTTGTCGTAAGAGGCGACTAAAAGGGCGGGGAAGGAAACCCCGAAAACAAACCCCCAGGCAGCACAGGGATGCGTCCGGACAGTCTTGTGGGTCTACTGTTTGTGTGCGGCCATACCAGCTGGCCTGCGATCCACCCGCATGTTGGCCGTGTGCGGAGACCCGTAAGGGGGAGAAGGGGATCCTGGTGGGTGAGTTCTCCGGCACCCAGCCGGGTGTCGGATGCCCGGTATGGGCCGGGGTTCAATACCCCACTTTGGCCCTGGATCCTCTGTAAACGGGCGGTCAAGATCTAGCCAGTCTTGATCAATCGGCTTATCGACACGTTTCGTTGGCGAGTGCTGGAGTGATGGGGGTCTGTGTAGGGCGGCCAAAGGTGTATGGGTTTGGAGGGCCCATGCGCTGGAAGCCTAACCCGAAGCAGACCGCCTACACGATAGTGCTATATCCCCTGGGTAACCCTGGCGACCACACCGGCTCGCGGTGTGGCGTCCCAGATGTGTGGCTCCGTGGTGGGTGGGGAGCTCAGGGGACGAAATCCCGTTCTTTAATGGAAAATAACAATCCCCCTCCATTAAAAAGATCCCGTCCGGACACGGGCGGGGGAGATAGGTGTAATGCGTGCACACGATTTTTGGTAATGAGGTGTCAAAAGGAAGGTGAGACCCTTAAAAAGGTGTCTCCCTTTCTCATTCGCAGAATTCTGTCGGCTTCAGTATCTGGAGATCTGAAGAGTGCAAGAAAATTGCGGGATGGCACACTTCTCATTGAAACGGCCAATAAATCGCAGAGCAAGAAGATCCTGACTATGGAACGGCTTCATGATATCCCTCTCTCGGTGGAGGTGCACCGCACCTTGAACACTAGTCGGGGAATTATCAGCCATTTTGACCTTCTTTACGTGGAAGTCGACGAAATCAAGAGTGAGATGGCCTCTCAGGGGGTGGTTGATGTTCGTAGGCTTACCACCAAGCGCGACGGAGAAATAAAAAACACCACGTCCGTAGTTCTAACTTTTGCCATGGATAAACTCCCCGATAAGGTTTTCGTTGGTTACGAATCAGTGCCAGTGCGACCATACATACCGGCTCCCATGCGCTGCTTCCAGTGCCAACAGTTTGGCCACATCGCTACCCGATGTGAGGGCAAGGCCACCTGCCCGCGCTGCGGCCTGGAGAAGCACGAGAATGCAGAGTGCAGCAGCGGTTTACACTGTGTCAATTGCGAGGGTACCCACGCGGTCTACTCTCGCGATTGCCCTAAAATGAAAGAAGAGCGCCAGGTTATGGAAATTAAAACCCGAGACCGGATATCATATTTAGAAGCACGTAAAAAGTACCGCGAACTCGTTGCCCCAACTTTTTCCCGATCATTTGCGTCGACTGTAACCGCAGTAAGTAAAAGTAGTATTGCCATCCAGACGGAGAAAGAAGAGACCGGAAATCCTGAGACCCAAGCTCAAAAGTTGGCCAAACCGGCAGATCAGAGAAATATGCAAGATTCAATTTCTCCCAAAAAGAACCCGCCCAAAAACGCCGGGGTCGTGCCGCCCAGGCGTGCAAAAACTCCATCCCCGGGTCCCTCCGGATTACCCAAACTGGGTCAACCGGAGTCCATGGAGGAGGATGAATGTCTCTCCGAGACGGAAATCCTCCGGGCTCGAACTAAAGGGAAGAAAAATCGCCACCGTATACGGCGTTGATCCCCCAAGTACGGATACACTGCTGTCTTTTTTTATTACTTATTCAATTTTAATTAATTTTTTATGGCGTTAATTTTACAGTGGAACTGTAACGGCTTTTATCGACATAAGGAGGAGCTGGATATTTTAACGCATAATTTTAACCCGTCCTGCTTGTGTTTGCAGGAGACACATTTTAAAGCTAAGGACAAAGGATTTTTAAAAGGTTTTAAGGTTTTCCGACTTCACGACACCAGTGGCCAACGTGCCCAAGGTGGAGTGGCAATTGCCGTTCGGGAGGCCCTATACACCTCCCGAGTGCAGCTGACCACACCCTTTCAAGCGGTAGCAGTGACCGTGCACGCCCCAGAGGCGGTGACGCTCTGCAACGTTTATCTGCCGGAGGGTGCACCAGTTACCGCTTTTAACCTAGAAGCGCTTGTCGGTCAACTACCCCGGCCCTTTATTTTAACGTGTGATTTTAATGCCCATAATTCCCTATGGGGAAGCACAAGAGCTCAGTGCAACTTAAGAGGCCGAATTTTAGCTAAATTCATCGATGATTTTAACCTATTTTTATTAAACAACGGGGAAAAAACCCGTTTTAATAGTTTTAATGGGGATTACTCCACCATCGATCTGTGCATGTTCACGTGTAGTCTTATGACAAAATTAAGTCCATCCGTACATAATGACTTATGCGGGAGCGACCACTTCCCAATTTTTATAAACTGGGGACGGGGTTTGAGAGAGAATTTTATTCGTCCTTCCAATTGGCTGATTCGGAAAGCCAATTGGCTACTTTTTCAGCAGAAATTTAATTTTATTTTTAGTGAAAATGAAGACGGGGCGAAGAATGTCGAAAAGCTTACAGCGAGAATTATTGAATCTGCAGAATCCGCTGTACCTCGAACTAATAGCTACATTCGTAGGCCAGCCGTTCCCTGGTGGAACGAAGAATGTGCAAACGCCATTACAGCGCGGAAAAGAGCCTTGCGTATTTTTAATAAGTTTCCTACTGCGACAAACCTTGCCTCCTTTCGACGCTTACGAGCTAAAGCCCGGAAAGCGGTCAAGGAGGCAAATAAGGCTTCCTGGGTAGAGTATGTCTCCACAATAAAAAACAGAACTCCTACATCAGACGTTTGGAGAAGGGTTAAAAGCATTTCGGGTTCTAATGAAATACTCACTGCCTCCTGCTTAGAAGTCGGCGATCGGGTGGTTACCTCCCCCTTTGACATATGTGAAGTTTTTGGGCAGTCACTCGCCAAGACCAGCAGCAACTCCAACTTCGACGCAGCATTTGTGAGTATGAAAGGAAAAGTCGAGTCAGCGCCGCTTCATTTTAAAACCATAGGCCCTCACGCTGCATACAACGAACCATTTTCAATGTGGGAATTGACATCCGCCATCGCAGACTCCCGTGACAGCGCCCCAGGGCTTGACCAAGTTCACAATGCCTTTCTTCGGAATCTTCCAAAGGCTGCCCTACCGGAAATTCTGCGAGCTTTCAACAAAATCTGGTCTGATGGTAGTTTTCCGGAATCCTGGCGCGTTTCCGCTGTGGTGCCCATCCCTAAGCAGGGAAAGGATAGATCAGTCCCGAATAATTACAGGCCCATCTCACTTACCAGCTGCGTCTGTAAGGTAATGGAAAGAATGGTAAACCGTCGACTCGTCTGGTGGTTGGAGCGACGGAACCTTCTCTCAGATATTCAATGTGGTTTTCGCAAAGGTAGGTCAACCCTTGATCACCTTGTCCGAACTGACAATTTCATACAGGAAGGAATCACGCCGATCACGTGCTGGCGTAAAAGGAATTAATCCTTTTACGCCAGCACGTGATCGGCGTTTTTTTCGATTTAGAGAAAGCGTACGACCGTGTTTGGCGTTACAAAATTTTAAAGACATTGCACAATTGGGGATTTTGGGGAAACCTACCCATTTTTATTAAGAATTTTTTATGCGGGCGTGTTTTTAAAGTTAAAGTAGGAAAATGTCTTTCTAGATTTTATCCACAAGAGAATGGAGTACCTCAGGGCTCCGTTTTAAGTGTGACGCTATTCGCTATTGCAATAAATGATGTCGCAGAAGGTATCCGTTCTCCCGTTATGGCTTCCCTGTTCGTTGACGACCTGGCTATTTTCTGCCGATCGTCAAAAATTACTAGTGCCTCCAGACTTATCCAATTAACGTTGAACAAGCTGTCCGACTGGTCTCAGAAAAATGGATTTCGTTTCTCCGTGGAGAAAACGAAGTGTGTCCATTTTCACAGGATAAGGGGATTACACGCTCCACCGGCCCTGTATCTCGGTCATCGGGAACTTCCCTATGTAGAATCTATCCGATTCCTCGGGGTGACTACTGACCAACGTTTGACATGGCGTGAACATTTTAAAATTTTAAAAGACAGATGTGTGAAGGTTTTAAACATTTTACGGTTTTTAACGCATTCGACATGGGGTGCGGATCGCACTATGGGTGCGTAGCGTATTCTTCTGCACGTGACTCGTATATAAAACCATTGTCTGCCGTGCACAATACCGGACTACGGTTAGCCACTGGCGCCTTCAGGACTTCACCAGTCCTGAGTATTTATGCGGAAGCGGGGGAGCCCCCGCTCGCTACTCGTCGAGAAATGTTGACATGCAACTATGTTACCAAGATTTTATCAGCAAAGAATCACTTGTGCTATAATATTATTTTTAACCCACGGTTTTTAAACGTTTTTAATAGGAGGATAAGAGCAACGAAGCCTCTAAGTTTACGTTTTAAAAATTTCATTGACGAGCGAAGTTTTAACCTACCAGACGTGTACCCGACCGGGTACATGAGAGAACCGCCGTGGTCGATCCCACGGCCAAATGTTATTTTGCGGCTACTTCGTTGCCCAAAATCCTGCACCACATCTACGGAGTACCAGCAGCTTTATAAAGAAATTATCAGTTATCACCACGAGTTTATCCCCATCTTTACAGATGGTTCAAAGTCTGGAACCTCTTGTGGGTGTGCAGTGGTGTCTACGTACCACGGAATCATCAAAGCAAGGCTCAATCCGATGTGTTCAATATTCACGGCAGAATTGGTTGCCATTAAATTGGCCCTGGCTAATATCAAGTGCAGCAATACCTCGTTCTTAATCTGTTCAGATTCTGCGAGTGCATTGCAGTCAATCTCTGGGTTTTCACCATCTAACCCAGTTGTACAAGACATCCACTCTTCCATATTATCCCTCAATAGGGAGGGAGTGAAACTATCCTTCTTGTGGATTCCAGGGCACATGGGAATTGACGGCAATGAAAAGGCCGACGCAGCTGCTAAAGAAGCACTAAGCGCCCCAGACCTGACAACATCGCTGGTACCCGTAGATGATCTCAAGAACGACCTCCGGCGCGTGGCCTTGGAAAAATGGAAGGAGCTATGGACTGACCAACATAGCAATAAGCTCCGCGGAATAAAATCCGAAACATCAGCGTGGCCCACTTCCGTCGGGAGAAATCGCAGGGAGGAGGTCGCCATTACTCGGTTGAGAATAGGGCATTGTGCCCTGACCCACTCGTATCTTTTTACTGAAGATAAAATTCCGCCACGATGTGACGAATGCGACTCTCTATTAACAGTGCGGCATCTCCTGACGGAGTGTGATGTGTATCGGGTAGCGCGGGAACGGCTAGACATCCGGGGAGGAATAGCACAAGTCCTAGGAGATAACACAGAAAACATAACCAAGGTTTTAACGTTTTTAAATAATTATGGATTTTACAAAAAAGTATAAAGTTACTTTACCAATGTGATATTTACCTTAGTATATATCCCTTTTTATAATATCAAATTATCTGCAAGAAATAGTTTTTAGTGGTGCAAAATGACCTCAGCCGTCGACGCACCCAAATTTAAACACTACTACCACTACCTTTGCTTGACAACAATACAATTGCATCTTTCTGCTCCAAAAGCCTTTTCAACATATAATAAGTACTGTTCCATCTGGTAGGTTCGTCTTGTACCATACGATGCACAGGAACGCCTAGCTGTAGTTGGACAGCTTTCAACTTTTTCGAGATTTTGGCAGAGTGCTTAAAATTCCCCACTAACTTTCTTGATTTTTTAATGAGATTGTTCATCTTTGGGTTGTCAAGGAAGCCATCTTTAATGACTAGTTGCAATGTGTGGGCAACGCATGAAAAAGCCTCATATGTACTTCTATTCAAAGCAGCTGTGATATATGGCCCATTATCCCTAACAACTCCAACAATCTTGTCTGAAATTTCCCACTCATCAAAAACTAACTTGAGAAAATGTATAATGCTTTCTCCTGTATGTGATACTTCAGGAAATGGTGCCATGTCCAAACATCTGTGGGTCAAGGTAATGGCATTTCTGTCTTCTTTGTAAAAATGGGATGTAACAGCCATAAAGTCATTTTGAGCTATAGAAGTCCACATATCAGTGGTGATGGCTGAATATTTTGCTTCTTTGAGCTCACTCTTTACTTCACCTGTGACTTTAGTATACATCTCACAAAATTTTATTGGAAAAAGTTTTCCTTGATGGTACAGCATACCTTGGTTCTAAATGTTTCAAAAGTTTCAAAAACCCTTTATTTTCAATAATTGTCAATGGTTGGAGGTCAATACAAATCATTTCTGCAATTAAATTGTTGATCGTTTTTGCCCTTTCATCATTCGGAGAAAATTTGCTTGCCCTTTCAAAAGTGCCTTCAAGGGTAAGCTGCTTCTTTTTTTAAATCTTGATCACCTTTGGATAAAGTGATGGTGATCCTGATGTATCCGATGTTGGCGAGTATGCACTTTGGCCTACTGGCAGTTCAGATCCAGATTCAGTATAAGGATCACAGTGGTCACTTACTTCTATGCTCAACTCAGATAGGTCATCTGGGTCATCAGGATCATCACTTTCTAGACTTACAGAGCTAGTATCCAAGTTAGGCCGAGTGCTTGTACTTCCAGAGGAGGCTTCAATTTGGGGCTTGAAAAATGCTACTATTTTACTAGTGGATCCATGTCTTATTGCATTGCTTGTACTTGGTTCACTTGACACTGATTGAGTTAGAATTCTAGGTTTGGGCCTAGTATATACCTCACTTTCAAGTTTTTGTCCACGATTTTTATGAGTTTTCAAATGTTTTAACAAGTTAGTTGTCGTTTTACTAGTGCCACCTCTTGAAACTAACTTGTCACAAATGCCACATCTTGCAAACTTGTCATTGTTTGGGTCGATTTTATAATATTTCCAAGCTTCTGAAGCCATTACGTTGACTAAGCTTATATGGGATCCAGGAATGAAAGTCCATAAAAAATAACGTAATGTTTAACTGCCGTAATGCCAGATAATAATTATACATCAAGCTGAGTCCAAAAGTCGTTGTTCAAAAAACATTCTCGTAATAAATCATATTTTCAAAATTTATATCTGCAGGATTATGCGGCAAGTTAAATCAGTTTTTTTTGGTAGACTGAACTCTCATTAAATCCAACCACTTTGGTCTTCCATTTAAAGAAGTGATAGATTTATTTTAGTCAATGCGATGTTATTTAAGCGGTATGATGTTTGCAGAATGAGTATCCCGATGGCAAGATTTGGTGCCTCAATCAAATATGATATTTAAATGTCTCGCTCAACTCCGTATTTCTGGTAACCAACACGCAGCACCCACAGCATATTTCAGCTTGAAAACTTTCATTTTGGGTCTTTTGAAGGCTGAGACAGATTGGCTGACCGTAACACGATATGTCACGTCTCGACCAATAAGAAAACGTATTATATAGATATTCTCGATTTTAAATTACGATTGAATTGAGCCGTGATCTCTTTATTAAAGTATGACAAATGTCAGCATAAACGAACAAATACATTGTAAGGTACTAAACTTGATTAATTTTTATTGGTATCTAAGTCGAACTTCTTCAAAATAATACAAATAATCATATAAATTATCCAAACCAAAGAAACCTAAAATTGAATGGCAGTCATTAGTAGTTCAATAGTTTCATTACTCATCAGCATAAAAATACAAAACAATGAATTTAGAACAACAAAAAAGATGGCAATCACCATGGCAACCGGGCGTTGTGAAGTACTTTACCAGTCATGTTTCATATAGGTATCGGTATCGACTTTAGGCGATCGATTCTCGATACCGATACTAAGTCGCATGAATCGGTGGTATCGAGAATCGACACATCCCTAGCTATAATAGTGAAGGACAAAGCTTTCATCAAGGAAATGAACTGTTAAGCCCAAGTAGTCATCACAGGCAGACGATGTCCACATATCTGCTGTGATGGTGACAAATTCTGCATTTTGAGGAACACACTTTACTTTGGCCCTCATTTCTTCGAATAGATCAGGGATCACTTTCTTGGCAAAATGCTTTCTAGAAGGTAATGAGTAGTGAGGTTCAAGATGATCAATAAGTTTTCGAAAACCTCTGTCCTCAACTACAGAGAGCTGGTCTTTACATATCATTTCGCCAACTAAACGTGTGATATCCTTACTTCGTCGGTCTCCTGGTTTAAATTTGCGTTTCAACTCCACAAATGTTGTTCCAGTGGGCTGGTATTCATGCAGTCTTGACCGAAGAAATCTTTCAGCCGATAGTGAAGGAGATGACGTAGCTCACGGAGAAACACTCCGTGCTGAATCTGTGCAAGTTGATTGAGACCACTCACCACTAACATTGCATACGGACGGTCCATCTACATCCACTTTCAGACCCTCAGTCAAGTCAGTCTCAGGTTCAGGAATTTCAACGCATTGCCTCTCGTGTTACCGCAGGGTGTTTGGCTTTTAAATGCTTCCTCAGGTTTGAAGTACTTCTTGAGATACCCTGTGAAATTCTAGTGCCGCAATGTTTACACACTGCAAACTTTCGTCCAAATGGTCTATCCGGAAGTGATTCCACACATCGGATATCGTTCTCTTAATTAATTACTGGAAGATAATATGTCCGTGGGAGCACTGAACATTTATTTAATGTCTTTTATATGGTAACTTTCTCTGGGTTCACAGAAAAACTAGCACATCGTGATAACAAACTGGCTGAGCATTGTTGAACACTGACACCGATTACTCGAATCGCGTTCTCGGAGAGACTAATCGAATATCGTAGTGGTCGATTAATGAAGGTTGTTTGCTTCTATTGAAAGAAGACTTACCTCAGACATTGCTTAATTTCTTATGATTTCTCATATCATTCACAGTGACTACGTCCGAAATGGCTTACGTAGCCAATATGGCACAGAAGTGATTTCTTCCTCGCCAGTGAGTCAAAGAGCTTTAAAAGTCGTATGTATTTGTTTACACTGTATTTCCTCTTCAACTATGCCTACAGTACATAAGTCAATGCCTTTGATCGGAAACTTAAAAAACACTCCACCGTGGGCCAACTTAACAACGGGACTTAAATAATGAACAAGAACAATTTTTAGCTTTATGTTTTCACTGTGCGATGCGACCGCTCTAGCTTCAATCCACTCTCTTAACCCTCTCAACTTCGTGGTGTTTGACATGGAGCACATTTTCATTACCCTTACCGTGATTATCGTCAAATCATCTTCAGCATTATTGATTACACGTTTCTGATTGAGAAAACAGCACTAATGTACGCTTCAGTTATTGGTCGTTTCAAAGATTAATAATACACTAAATGGAACCAAAGAACCGATTTTATAGGCCGGTTCCTGTTCTCTCGGTTCCTTTAAGAACCGGTGGAACCAAAGAACCGTGGAACCGGTCGTCCCATCACTACCGTGGACAAAAGATGAGCAAAAGTGTGTCTGGTAACTTCTTGAGGGAAATTGATATACTTTCACTCCTTCACAACCTTTGACCAACCTGCCTTGAGAGGTTTGAATACACTTAACATCAGCAGGTTGCAGAATGTGAGTGCTGTTTGGGTAGAGACTCACAATAATTGCTCCCAAACTTCAGCACAGTTCACTAGTGTGTAATGTTAAATTTGAACGGTGTCCATTAATGAAGAGAAGGACAGGAAACTTAACACCTTCTTTTTTCATAGAGGGAACAAAGTGATTCCTGAGGTACTCGAAGAAAATCTCCCCTGTCATCCAACTGGATGGAGTGGCACCAATTCCCCAAGCTGGTGGATGATTTTGGGCAATGGTATTGGGGATCCGCACGTATGGGTACAACACCATTGGTGGAACAATCCAACCAGCAGCAGCTGAAAAAACAGCCATTGCTGTTAGCTGTTCCTTGCTGTTGTTTTGCACCACACTGTAAAAATCACCGTTTCCTTTAGGTCCAATAACTTTTCCATTCTTTGAACAAAGTAGAAACCCAGACTCATCCGTATTAAAAACACGATTGGGGACCTCTAATATATGAAGTTGGCCTTCTTTTAAGTAAGATTCAAGGTCATTGAACCAACTTCTTATTCCTGCCTCTGTGACCTCAGCTCGTGAGCATGTTAGGGCTTCAGTAGTTTTTTCTTTTATTTCATTTTATTTTCATTTAATTTAATTTTATTTATTTGTCCAATGACATGTAGATTTAATACAAAATACATATATAGGACACGTCAAGTTATATACAGTCAGGGGCGGCTCTAGGATTTCCTTGAGGGGGGGGCGCGACGGACTGCTTAACCCTCCCCCCTCTCTCTCTCCCTACCTCTCCCTCTCTCCCTACCTCTCCCTCTCTCTCTCCCCCTCTCTCTTCCCCTCTCTCCCCCTCTCTCTCCCCCTCTCTCTCCCACCCTCTCTCCCCCTCTCCCTTCCCTCTCCCTATCTCTCTGTCCCTCTCTCTCCCCCTCCCTCTCTCTCTCGCGGCGAGCAGACGTGTTTCGGGTCGCTCCTGCGTTCGAGCCTTCGCTTGCCGAGATTACGAGGTTTTGTTGAGTTTCGTGCGATAATTCGGTGAACGGATCCTTCGCTTTACGTCCCAGTGAAAACAGTATCGTACTCGGATTGAAATTAACGCCGTTACGACTTTTTTAGTTTTCGCGGCGAATTTCGTCGCCCGCGCGACTGTGTGACGAAGTTACAATTGACCCCAGTGCACGGGATAACAGTCCTCCTGTACAGCAAGTGTAGCGTTCTAGTGTACTTTTTCCTGGGCTACACGCTGGTGATGTTGTTTTTTACGTACGTGGATTATTAACGGATAACACTTTTCTCGACATGTGCTCCGAGTTTTTCCTTGTTTCGTGGTGGTGGTAGAAGTTTCAACCCCACACTGTGTTCCTTTGTGTTTATAGTGCCTGTCTGAGTACTGTGGTGTTTAATTTTTGGCAAAAAGGCCTATTTTTCGTAGTTTTTTCGGTCACGGAAAAATTGCCTCCGGCGGCCGGTTTTTTCCGAAGTTTAAGTGTGTTTCTTTTCCGAACTGCCATCTTCTGTTCCACGGTAGTTATTTGCTGTGAAAGAAGGTTCAGTGCTTGATCCCTGGTACGAAACTCGTCCCTTAATTTTTCATTTTGGGCGAGTTTGGATATTATTTGTGTTATAAGTGTTTTGGCGATTTTTCGCCGTTTCGAGTCCTGCTACATTATTCTTTCATTCTGTGCACCTTATATTGCCTTTTCTTTACATTGTTCATTGTGTGTCCGGTATCGGAGAGTGATTTTATTGTCCCCTTTGCCACAGTTGTCTCGTGCTCGGGTGCCCGCCGAGTACGGTACCTTGGGACCCCTTTTTCGGGTCCAACGGCTTGTGGTAGAATCGTGGCTAATATTGTGCAAGCAAGGGGGGCTAGTGTTGTGTTCAGTGCCTTGATTTGGTTCCTTAATTCCCGTTTTCCAGGGAGTTAGGATATTAACAGTTAAGACCACGAGGTGATTTTTCTGGGGAGTTTTCTGCCACCCCTGGACCCCCCATCGTGGTTTTGTTGGCACTTCTCCGCCCCTTAGTTCCCACTCGTGTGTGCCTACGCTCGTATTCTCGAAGTTTCCTCTTTTGTACAACTTCAACTTGCAACTAGCAACAACACCCTTGACCTGATGTTCACCGCGGGGGACGCCGGGGTGGTGACGCAGGGAAGGGAGCCCGCACCTGGCCTGTCGCGGCACGACCTTGTTTTTTGTAGCCTCTCTGGTACCGCGCCCCGCCCCTCCCCCAGGTTCGTCCACACCCGGAGTCTTAAAAATGTCAACCTTGCGGCCTTGTTGGGGGACCCGAGGCTGGACGAGCTCGCTGCGCTGGACTTGAACGCGGACCTCGACGCGTGCGCCGTTGCCTTCCGCGACGTGATCCTGGGGGTGTTCGACAGGCACGCCCCGGTTCGGAAGATCAGGGTGCGGCGGCCGCCAGCCCCGTGGCTCGGGCAGGAAGTAAAATCGGATATGGCGAAGAGAGACGCCCTGTACAAAGTCTACATTAAAAATAAGAGCACCGCTAACTGGGAGGCCTTCCGGGTGGCAAGGAACACCACCAAACAAAAAGTTCGTAGCGCTAAAAATTTATATTTCTCTGGCTGCCTTACGGGTGGCAACGCTAACCTTTGGAGGGTCATTCGCTCTCAGGGGGGTGTCGGCTATCGCCCGCTGGGGAGCACCACCGTTCCTCCCGAGGAGCTTCTGGTGCACTTCTCCTCTCGGGGGGGAGTATCTGGGGATACCACCCCGCTCGTACCCCCCCCTACCCGTCATTCGCCATTCATCTTCACGCCGGTGTCCGAGGCTGACGTGGGGGCGGCAGTGAAGAACTCGAATACCCGTACGCCCGGTCCTGACGGGATCGTCCCGGAGATGCTGCGGCTTTTCCTGCCCGTGATTAAGAAGCCCCTAGCCCAAATAATCAACTTCAGTTTCTCCTCAGGGTGCTACCCTAGTGAGTGGAAGAAATCGATCGTCATCCCTCTCCCCAAGGTCCCGTCGCCCTCATCCCATGACCAATACCGACCTATTTCAGTGGGGAACTGTCTGGGTAAGATTCTGGATTCTGTCGCCCTAAACCAGATCACCTCTCACGTCGCTCGGGAGGAAATGCTGTGTGGGTCGCAGTCCGCTTTCCGGCCTCGCCATGGAACGCACCTCGCGCTCGTTGGAGTCCTGAATCCCATCCGGGAGGCGATGGACCGCCGACACTTGACCGTGATCGCCGCCCTGGACATTGCCCAAGCCTACGACTCGGTGAACCACGACAGGCTGCTGCAGGTGCTTGCGGCCTTGCAGTTCGGGCCGGCGGCGGTGGAGTGGTTTGCGGCCTTCCTCAGGGGGAGGACGGGGACCATCCGTGTCCCGGAGGGGGTGCGTCCGCCGTGGCGGTCTTTCCCGACCGGAGTACCCCAAGGATCAAGTCTGTCCCCTATCCTTTTTAACCTTTTTATAGATGGAGTTGGTCGCCTCGACGTCTCTTCGAGGATAATGTTGTACGCGGACGACATCCTCCTGCTGAACGACACACCGGGCCCATCCCTGACTGAATGAACGAAACGAATGTGGATTTGGTCTGTGTGTGCGAATGGTTCCGCGGGATGGGCCTTACTGTCAACGCCTCAAAGAGTAAGGCCATGGTGGTTGGGAATCGCCGACTCAGGGATCGATACCTCGGCCCACACACGCCCCCTATCCAATTGGGGAACAGTAATATCCCCTATGTTCCTGCCATGAAATATCTGGGGGTCACCATTGCCGACGACCTAAGTTGGACGCGGTAGGTGTCCCAGACGACTTCCCGCGTGCACGGGGTCCTTCGCCGCCTCCGTGGGATGCACTTCAGGCCCTGCCGCCGTACGAAGCTGACCCTTGCCAAAACCCTGGTTTTCCCTATCCTCGATTACCCTCTCATACCCTGCAGCGACCTGTCAGGTACGGATAGGCGGCGGTTGCAGGTGGCGCAAAACGCCTGTTTGCGTTACGTCTTCCGGCCGAGATGGGACGAACACTTGACCCCGATCTATAGGAGGGAGGGTATACTTAAAATGAAGGAAAGGCAATCCCTCCTAATTACCACCACGGGGTACAAGGTGTGGCAGTGTAAGTTGCCATCTTTCATCGCCATCAACATGGCCCTCCTGGGAAACACCAGCAACCGGACCACTAGGAACTCGGATGACACATTTGTCATCCCGTACCATCGGCAGTCCAGGATGGCGGGCTCCTTTATTACCTCCTTTGCGAGGCACTTTAACAAACTTCCTAGGGAAATAAGGTCCAATTTTACAAGAATCCGACTCATAAAGCACATCCTAAAAAATTTTATTGCAGACGCATAGTCAATATTTTACAGTTTTTAAAAGTCCCCCTATTGATGTATTTATTACGTATTTATTTCCCCTTACCCCACTATCCTCCAGTCATTCTAGTCGAGTATGTGTGCACTTGTTCTTTTAACTTCCTTAAAGTTCTGCAGTTTTTATCTTAAGTTCTATTGTTCCTATACCCTTACGGTGAGGAGGAGCGGAGCTGTTTACTACCTACCGTTTATTCATTTACCTAAGACCCTGTATGGTGGCGTTGAAACTATAATGACGGGTCTCCGTTCTATTGTTTAGCAGTCCACATATCCTTTTAATCCGTATCATACATTTTACGCGTTTTTTCCTTTTGCCTACTGCTTTTACCCTTTTATCATGCTTGCTTTTATGCTCAGATTTTATTTAAAACACTTTTTATTACTTTTAAACCTTTTATACCTCTTATCGTAAGGCATACGGGAGAGTTGACGGTACCATCTGGTCCCTTTATGATTTGCGTGAATTTCTTTTTTATTTTTATCATTCTTTTTATAATTTCTTTGGTTTTTACCACTGTTTTTTTTTAGTTTATAAATTAAATTTTATTGTTTGCATATAGACTTTTACATTCCATTTTTAACGAGAAGAGTCAGAAATTATTTATTTCTCGTGCATTTTACACGCTTTTTTAATATTTTAATTTTCAAAGCATCATTTAAAAATCAAAAAGGGTGCTCAATATTAAATTGTTTTTAACATTTTACCATTTTTTAACTGTTTTTATATCAATTCTGTAATAAGTTATACAATTATGCACTAATTCCAACTTTTTATACTTTTTATGGAAAATGGGAGGCACTGCGACCGGTGGACGCAAAACGGAAGTGAAAACGTTAAAACAACCTTCTAGTCCTACGAGTGTGATCCCACAGATTCAAAGTGAACAATCTGAAAGAGAAATAACTGAAAATTATAACTGCAAAATGACATTGACCAAATATTATATAAGAGACCGGCATGCGCGCCAAATGAAGCTAATATTTTTTGAAACTGTACAAGATTGAGCCCTGGGGTGGGGGAAGAAGGGACCACCTGGAAGTGAAAACGTTAAAACAACCTTCTAGTCCTACGAGTGTGATCCCACAGATTCAAAGTGAACAATCTGAAAGAGAAATAACTGAAAATTATAACTGCAAAATGACATTGACCAAATATTATATAAGAGACCGGCATGCGCGCCAAATGAAGCTAATATTTTTTGAAACTCTGTACAAGATTGAGCCCTGGGGTGGGGGAAGAAGGGACCACCTGGTCTCATTCACCCCAGGTTAAATAAACCTGAAATCAAGTCCCCCCCCCTCTCTCCCCCCCCCTCTCTCTCCCTCTCGCCCCCCCCCTCTCCCTCTCACCCCCCCCCTCTCTCTCCCCCCCTCTCTCCGCCCCCCCTCTCCCTCCCCCCCTCCCTCTCTCTCCCCTCCCTCTCTCTCCCCCCCCTCTCTCTCTCCCCCCCCTCTCTCTCTCCCCCCCCTCTCTCTCTCCCCCCCCTCTCTCTCTCCCCCCCCTCTCTCTCACCCCCCCCCCCTCCCTCTCTCCCCCCCTCTCTCTCCCCCCTCTCTTTCTGACCCCTCTCTTTCTCTCTCCCCCTCCCCCCCTCTCTCTCTCTCCCCTCTCTCACTCCCCCCCCTCACTCCCCCCCCTCTCCCCCCACTCTCTCTCCCCCCCCTCTCTCTCTCCCCCCCTCTCTCTCCCCCCAGCAATAGTCAAAGTAAGGTAATACCAGTGAGGTGACCAATTGAAGTCGGATTTTTGGGCGTAGGCTCAATCGGTTTCTTTTCAATCTGGATAGTGTTCTGAACGTCTTATTACATATTTCGTTAACATGTTCTTTCCAAGAGGGCGTGTCATCTATCTTCATTCCCAGATCAAGCACTGACTTGGAAAATTCAATGTTGCAGTTTTGCACCCTAATATTCGGACCTATGTTTCTCAAGTTATTCATGTATTTCGAGCTACCTATAATAATCGCATTAGTTTTCAATGGATTAATAAAAATTTTATTGTCATTGGCGCATATGCATATTCTATTTATGTCCTCATTCACTTTGCCGATCGTTTCATGTAGTAATGAGGTGGGACAAGATATGTTAATTTGTAGATCATCGGCATACAAGTGATAGTCGCAGCGTTGGAGGGTATCGGGTAAATCTTTCATGAAAATAGAAAATAGTAGTGATGACAGTATTGAGCCCTGAGGTAGTCCGATAGAGACAGGTTTCCAGGAGGATAATGATCCATCTTCACTTTTTATTGCTTGTACGAGTCCTGTTAAATATGATTTAAACCAGTTTAACATACTGGCAGAGAAATTTAAATCCTTCAATTCCTGTAGAAGCAGTTCATGATCAATGGAATTGAAAGCTTTTTTTAAATGAAATAAAATTCAAATTGTTAGTATTTTATTTTTTTTATTTAATCTGTCATCTTCTGTTAATTTAAGGAGCGCTGTTTGTGTACTATGATTTGGTTTAAATCCTGATTGGAGTGGGTCGTGGAGGTTATTTTTCGTGAGAAATTCTTTCAGTTGCGTCTCAACGTTTCTTTCTAATCCTTTGGATAGCACGCTGAGAATAGAAATTGGCCTATAGTCGGATACGTCTTTGGGAATCGGAACTTTCGGGACTTTATTTCTTGGTGCATGCAGTAGGACCTGAAACGTACCCGAGGGATATGCTAGGAAAACACTTATTGCAAAATATGTCATATGAACGCCGTTTATTAAATACTGGGGAAGTGAAAATGAGTGTGGCGGATCAAGCCAAAGACTAAGACGTCATAACTGAGATTTTTGGGGAAGAAATCCGTTGAGTAAAATTTCGGAGTATGTATTTCCCATCAAAATCCATCCAATTATGAGTCACAATGAACCGAAATTATGAGTCACACTATCACAAAAACATTTTAGAAATTCAGCTGTTGTCTGCAACAGCCGATCTATTCTTAAAATAAATCCCTATGTGTAATGGTAACTGGAGCTAACGGGATACACTACGGGAAATGAAAAGTAACAAGAGAAAGAAAGCTCTTCCACCTTTTCGTCATATTCTCTCCATATTATTTTGAAAAATCCCACTCTTCCCACATATTACATTTATTTTATATATTTATTAAATGATTCAACTTTTCAGACCCCTATTTGTTTTCAATGATTTTTGAATTTACTGTCCACTGTCCATTGAATACGTCCAGTCTCTCGTGTTTAGGAAGTTGTATCTGCGAGTGAGATCTATTCCTACGAAATAATCCTGGATGGCCTTTCCATTCCTAGGTTAAAAGTGGTCATTACGTAAATAGTCATTCGCTCCTGTCTCCTACCAGCTGTTTATGATTCTAAGTACAACCTTCGCCGTGTACGAAATCAAAGTTATTGTCTTATGGTCTTCGCATCATAACGCTTTCTCCTTGATCGGGATGCGGATGAAAATTGTTTCCACGAAGTCATCCCGCCATTCTCCCCACTCGTAGATCCTACAAATTACTACGAAATATCGTCACTCATTGATCCGAGAAGGGATACTTTGGGCACAAATGGAAAAAATTATTTGACTCCCACGAAATTTGGTACCCAGGGTTTTTTTTGGTGGATAATTGAGAAAATGTGGTCGAAATTCATCCGAAAGTATAATCAAAGCGTATTTACTTGTTTTGTGGATTTTTTTCAGAGAAAATGGGGAAAATAAAATAAGAACCTTTATTTACAGGAGTGAATTGGAGAGCTAGGAGACTCATTCGAATCTCATGCATGGCCCAAACGGCACAGGTGAGAGTGACTGACGGAAAATCAGGGTAGCAAGTTATAGGTCGCGGGGTAAGACAAGGTTGCCCGCGGTGGCCCTCTACTTGATGACATTTACGTCGAGAAAATTGTAAGAGGGGCATGGGAAGAGCTAGATATAGGAATAAAGGTAGATAGACATCCGATAAAGACTGTTAGATTTGCAGAAGACCTGGCAGTGTCAGACAGTGATTAAATGAAGAGGATTGCAAGATTTGGAAGATGCATCAGAAAATCAGAACGGGAACTACGGAATGAATACAAATCATTTTAAAACGAAATAAATAATAATACCTTGGACAAATAAGGCGAGGCTGTACAAAAAAGTAGGAGGGCATAAACTAGAGCAGGTGGAATAATGTAATTGCCTGGGTAGAACGCCGGAGGAAAATAGTGTTAATTAGATAGGTGAGAATTCTGACGAGGACCTTGTGTAAGAACGCAAAGAGTTTAATCGGGAGAGTGGCGTTGAAGGATCCCTTGAGAAAATTTGTAGGCTGTGAAAGTCGCCATCTTCTGAAGTAGCTGAGTGGAAAACAACTCCAGCTGTAAAATTTGAATGGGCGAGCGTAAACTCAGAGCTAGGCAAAAGAATATCCCGATAATTAAATAACAGGCTTACAAGTGAAAGCAAGAGAAGCATGGTAGAGAGAACAGATTGACTCGTTAGAGAAATGCCTAAAATGGGGAAGAGCAGATGGATTATACCGGAAAGTAAAGGGACTGAATGGCGGTAATAAGGGAAGGGGAATTGCAGCGATAACAGACTAGACAGGGAAGTTGATCGTAGAACCAAAGAGATGCAGGAGAAGTGGGAGGAATATGTCGAAGAGCTGTATGGTAAATTAATAAGGCCCAGTACAGTGGCGTAGCGAGGGGGGGGTCCGTACCCCCCCCCCCCCCGCCCCCCCCCGAAATATTAAAACATATAAAAAATAAATGAAGCTTGGAGCAGAGGAAAGTCTACAAATAATAAATTATCATACCGTTGTTGAAATAATAAATAATCAAATGATACGTTTGGGCTCGGCCACTCGGGTAGTGTAATGGCTGTGTTTGTGTAGCTGGCCGAGTTTCGACTGTGGACTGTCCACTGTCTAGTTCGCCCTGTTGTTCCAAAATTTTCCCCTGGTTTTGGACCCCCCCCCCCGAACGAAAGATGGCATGGGACCAGGTATCCTTGACAATGAAATCGAAAGAGCTCTATGAGACATGAAAGGAAAACACCAGTGAGAATACTATACCTCCGGTTTCTAAAGAGTATGGGAAAGAACGGAGGGGGAAACGGAAGAGGACGTGCGAAGATTATAGGACAGTGAGCTTAATATCCCATGCGGCCAAAGTAGCTTGAGAATTATTAATAGAAGGCTAGAGAAGAAGGCTAACGAATAGATTGGTGACGACCAGTTTGCTTTAGGAGATGGACGGGATGTTTTTGCTTGCTTTATAGATTTGGAGGTGTTTGATAGGGTGGACCGGACGCAATTAATGGAAGTGTTGAAGAAATTAGGGGTTGATTAAAGGGACAGACGTCTCATTCGGAATCTGTATATGAACCAGACGGTGCAGGTTGGAGTAGCTGGTAGAGAATCGGGATGGGCCGTGATGGGGCGGGGAGTGCGGCAGGGGTGCCCGCTATTATCGTTGCTTTTTCACCGTGTATTGAAAAGAAATGGTGATGGGGGAGATGGAAGTAGGAACAAAGGTAGGAGGGAATCAGGTAAAATCAGTAAGATTTGCAGATGATCAAGCATTGGTTTGTCAGTCAGCCAAGGGCTTACAATCAATGGTGAATTCGTTAGGGGTTCAGTGCGAAAGGTATGGGATGAAGATAAAATACGAAAGTCATGAGATTTTCTAGAAGAAGGTGGGGCTAAATATGTATGGATGGGAGGGCACAGAATATAGCAGGTCTAGCATTTTACGTATATGGATAGTATTTTGGAGGAGAATGGCTTTAGTGGCAGGGATATCAGATGTAGAATATCTCTAACTAAAGAACCATTTTCAAAGAGAGGGGAATTGATGAGGGGAATCTGAGAAGAGACGTAAAGAATAGACTGGTGAAAACTAATATGAACCAGTATGGGTCGGAAACTTGGTCATTGTGGAGGGAGGATGTGAGTAGACTAGAGGCGTTTGAGTTGTGGGTTTGAAGAAGGATGAGGAAGGTGAGCTGGGTGGCGAGGATGACGACGAACGTGTTTAGCACCATGTCAGACATGGCCCCCGGTGTAGGCTGGCGCCTCTTCAGGGGGGGATGGGGGGGAGGAGGTCATTCTATGCTTAGGGGAGGTTGGTGTTTCATGGTGAATGTGTGGAGGGGGGGGGAGAAGAAACATACACAATGACAAGGACAGAGGTTATTACATAAACAGATAGAGCAATATACTAAAATCTTATTGACATCAATGGTGAATATAAGTCAAAAGAAAGATTTTTAACAAGATTATAAAAATCTCCTTTCTAGCATTTACAATCTATACTGCCCTGGAAAATTCAATTTTTTACCTTTAGTAATACTCCATGTAAAATTTCCGACACAAAGTTACTTGTATGGTCACACTCTAGTAAATGCTTAGCAAACATGGATGAAACATCACTAGTTATAAAGCACTTTTTATGTTCCTTAATTCTAATAACAAATTTGCGTCCAAGTTAGCCAATGTACATACAGTCCTCGCGAGAGCTTACGGCCTTTAGATGTGCAGAACAGAGGGGGTGAAATGTGTGGGAGGGGTGAAGAAAAGGAACGGAGCGGAAAGTGAGCGCATGGCAGGCCGAATGACCAACATAGCGTCTTAGCGTAAAAATGTAATTCCGAGCCGTATTGGACAATTCGACTCTTTGCGGAGCATGGAGCAGGTAGCCGACCCTTCCCCGCCATACCTCCGTTTCGCGGCCCTGGCTGTGGAATAGATAGTCTTCCGCGATGACTCACAGCTGGGCATTTCAATTACTTTAAATGCATTAAACTTCTACTCAACATTAATAAAAAATAACAAATGTAGTCGTGATTTCGCTGAAACGCTGAATGAGTAGACACCAAACTTTGTGCAATGTCGTAGTTGTTCAGTAACATTGCTAAAATTTTTAGCCGCGTGAAATTCTGTAATCCAGATTGAAGACATGCAACATAAAATTACGAAATAACAGTGCATTTTATATTCTTCTTTTACTTAGCTAATGCAGTGAATGGAATCGGACTTTGAATATCACTAGCTAAAATTTCAGTCACTGAAATAAGAAAATAAAAAGTACTTGAAGAGATGTCATAAATTGGCACTATGTATGTACATGCATATTCCATGAATAAATGGGACATTTAGAACACAAAAGAGTGGAAATATAATAATATATTCTAGAGAGACAGAGAGAACATATACATATATATTTCTTGCAAAAATAAAATGGATAATTTCCGTAATTTATTGAAAAAAATAAAATAGCAAGAAATACGAATGTGACATTTGTCTTTGTTTAATAATGTAGGAAATAGTTAATACTTATTGAAGATTTAAGTCCACTTCCTAGTCATCGGCCTGAGATCCCCAGGCCGTGACCTCCTGGCGCGCGCTCAGGTACAAAGGTACGACGCCCACTCCATAACCCGGCGAACAGCTGGCGGCATTCAAATTCATTGAAGGCATATGACAAATTTCAATGTTGGCAACAAAAATCGTAAACAGCCCGCCGGTGCTACCCTCCCACCCGCGGCTACCGGTTTTTAGAAAATAGACCCAGTCCCAAAATCGTCTACTGCGCAACGCCATAAGCTTTCGCGAGGACTGTACCTATCATTGCACGAGCTACAATTTTAAGAATAAACTCCACTCTTGTTACGGCGGTCAAATTCATTTTTAGTACCTATTAAATAAAATTCAGTTGCCGGCTAGGGCTCTTCCCCTTCGATCTTGGCCTTTTCGTGATTGGCTAGACGCTTTTCTGTAGCCACGCAGTTTTCAGTCCACGTGAACCCAGCTTTACTGAGGGTCGACGGGATGTATGTGTGGAGAGGGGAGGAAGATGCAGAAGCAGAGAGGAGGAGACAATAGCATGAATGCCTTCGGGACTAGGGCTGCGAGGGTGGAATATTCCAGTGGAATTAGTGCAGCTGATGCGCCAGGAATGCTGGACGGTGGAGAATAGCGAAGGTTACTTCACTAGGTGGTTTAATAGGTCAGTACGGATCTCAATCGGATCAGTCACCAAAGTTATGCATCGTTGGGCTCGGCTCGAGTTTGGAGGGGTGATCCTCCGATTCATCCAAGTGCTGTTGCCCATGTCTTCACGTGACAGACAGTAAGTGCAAAATGACCTTAGCCGTCAAAGCACGTTGGGTTGGGAGGAGAAATAAGAATGGATTGAGGGAAAGAAGAGGGGTGGAAGAAGAAATGTATACCTCTGAAATCCTAACTTGCCATTTATGTAGTTATAACAAGTTTCACGCAGTAAATGTGATGCTCTGATGTAACTGCGATGCCGACCCCGGTGGCGGCGGGGTAAAGTTCTCACCTGCTAATCTGAGGGTCGCGGGTTCGAGTCCCGCCTGGGTCAGTTTTTTGCCTGCCCAGGGCATGGGTGTTTCTGTCAAGTTCTGGTGGTTCGGCCCCTGCAAAACCTGACGGCAAGCCAATGGCATATCAGGATCACAGAGGCATATGGACCACCAGAATCGTCCAAGAGCAAAAAAAAAATAGGATTTCGTTTTGGGGGAGGTCCATATTGAGTAAGCAGGGGGAGGAATTTTCGAAAATCAGATCTAGAGGGAAATTTTTGGAAATCAGGAGAAAATTTCAGACATTTAGAATGAAATTGCAACTGCAGTGTAACAGCCAAATTAAAAAAAATTGCTGGGTTAATCTCTGAAAAAGTACTATTTATCCCCATGGTTTTTTATGTTTTTTTCTTAAAACATTTATTTAAAATGAGTTTTAAAAATAAATCTGTCATGAAATCAGCAAATTTGTTAGGAAATAGACCTTCCAGTCCAGAAATTTGCCCAAAGCCAGGCAGCATAGTTAAGGATGAAATTTACCTCGCACTTTAGACTAGCCCCAAAGGGCAATTGCCTTAACTTAGCTATTGAAACGCCTGCATCCAACTCCAAATTCGGTGTAAACCCATGAAGAATTCTTACGTATTCTTGGAGGAGCAGAAGGGGCCTGTCTCTGTCATGGGCCAGCTCATGTTTCCTACAATGCTTTGGCATTCAAAGTAACATTCTGCACAACGAAGATCATTAAGGTTGGGGTTCCGAAGAGCCTTCAGACTAATTAGAACCTGGGCTCTTTCATTCTTTGTCTTGGATCCTCGTTCATAAGGCCCCAAAGAAAAATGAGGAATGAAATAAAAAAAGAAGTATGGAGTAGAGAGGAAAAAAAGCATGAATAAATACCAAATAAATATTTTTTAAGGAATAAACCAATATAAAAAAACAATGGTTGAAAAATGAAACATTTTTCATGCTGCATTTGAGAGACTCGGACAACTAAGCAAATTGCATGAAGGTCCTGGGATGGAAGAGTGAAAGAGAAATGTTATTTTGTTCTCATTAAACTACATCTCACGTAGGCTCCAAGCATCTGCGAACCTGCACGTAGAGATTTCACACACAAAAAAATAAAATGCGAAGGAAAGTTGCATGCTTGGCTAAACATGAGCAAGCAAGGAAGAGTAACACATTTAATGGACAGACTAGGTCATGGTACTACTAACATGTAGTATCAGTTACTAGGTAGTAGTATCAACTAGGTTGCATGCTGCTAGAGACTACACACAATGCTAACATCACTTAAAAGTCCAGATCACCTTAGTTTCAGGGTGGCACAGAGGATATTATTTTAGCACCTCACCACATATACAGAAGAGATAGAAGTGAAATAATATGAAAGATACACAGCTGAATTGATAGATAATGTAAAATGGAATGTGTTGATGGGTTGTCTTTGTCTTGATCTGGTTTTTTATAGCCACTATTGTTACGTAAGGGGATAGAAATGTATGTACTAGGGGATAGGAATGTCTGTGTTACACAAACATTCATATCCCCTACATAACAATAGTGGCTACAAAAAAAACAGATCAAGACAAAGACAACCCGTCAACACATTCCACTTTTCATCCTTTCTCAATTCCATTACCATTGACGTTGCACATGATGCCACTGGGAAATTGAAATTTAAATCGCACGATAAGACTGAGTAAATCAGAGCTTGTCATTTTAGCCTTGGTAGCCAGTTCAGTAATGTGCGGCCCATCAACCTACCTTGCGCATGGAAATTATTTGAGGCACATGAATCAAAAGTCTAATTTTGGGGTGAACTAAGGGGAGAAGAACTTTTCAAAATACCGTTGAGTTAAAAAAAGGTAGGCATTCAATGTGTACATTGGGATTCTGTTGCATGCCTTCCAGTTTTCAAATCATGAAAAATATAGCTCCAATTCTGCTTTGGGGAATCTCCATCGTATAGGTTGTTTTAAAGGCACAGTTTCAACCCACATCAGGTCAACCTGAAGATGCGCCATGGATGTAAGATGAAACTGTGCCTTAAGAACAACCTATACGAAAGAGATTCCCAGAAGTAGAATGGAGCCATCAGCCAGACACTGCAGACGCCTCGAGAATAACACAAAGGAAATAATTATGTGTGACAATTGCTGAGGAAAAATCATCCGCCTAGATACTCAAACCCAAATCCCTCTGTATTTTGCAGAGAATTGTAGCCAGTTAGACTATGCCTAAACCTGCTTCTTTCTTGGGAATATTGACTAAAATTCAAAATATAAATCATCACAACAATATCAATAAACTTATATTAATAAAAAACATACCTGTCATTCTTACCTGTCACAGATTAATTGATATATGTAATTGCATTGGTCATAATTCCTGCAGACTTGATTGAAGTGAATTTTTCTATAATTCGTGACTGTGTTAGGTTCTCCATCTCCACCAGTGTTTCAATGGAAGACTTTTCCATCCTCTTCAGGGCCATTGATACTGGGTGTTGAAGTTGTCGGGTTTAAATACTCTATCCTTTATGTCACATCTTGTGGATATGTAATTCTTTTCCCTGTCATTCTGAGAGTTGGACTCCATGTCTTGCTAAGACGAAATCCTTTGTCCCTGTTGAAGTTGTTGGTTGATAGGCAGATTTCTATGGCTTCTTTTGTGATCCAATACCAATATCTATTACAAGTGGCAGATCAGTTTCGTCTCGTCCCATAGGATGGCATGGTTGAGGTTGATTGAATGTTCTGCAACTGCCAACTTTTTGGGTAGGCATAGCTGGAAATGCTGTTTGCGCTCTTACTCTGGTCTCCAATGTGGACCTCTCCACAGTTGCTAGGTATTCAGAACATTCCAGGCACTTTCAGGCAAAGGGGGTCATTGGCACATATGTACTAAACAGTTCCTTAGCTTTGTGGATGGTAGGTGGATAGTCCATATATTATGCTTTTGAAGCATCCTGGATATCTCCCCGGTTAGTGTGGAAGCATACAGCAAGAAAGCTTTGGCAACCAGTTCGAAGGCCTCTTCTGTCTTCTCACCCTTGTTTTGTCTGAAGGCCCTTTTCAGGGCCAATGAGATTTTGTGATGTCCATATCTGTTCTGCAAGAATGATTCTTCTGGTGTCTTAACTCCTCTGGTAGACCCTTTTTTGTTTGAAATGGCCTTGGCTCTATGAAAGAGAGACAAGAGAACTGCATATATTAGCGTTGGACATAAAGTTTACCGAAAAAATATGCACACTAACTTCTACCTCAACAGGAAAAGCCATCACCATCCTTCCCAACAATATGCGGTTCTCTTGTCCATTCTTCCCATTTCCAATTTCAGTTTTCTCATCATCCACAGCTTTAAAGAAATATTGAAAGCTATCCAGGCACTAGTCCTACATTGCTATTCATCACCCTAGACTGATCTCTTCATTAGTCCCTGACTGGAGATCTGATTGGGGACTATAGTAGTTCACCCATGGAATATTTATTGAAAAGGGGGTCATCATTTCTTCTAATGGAAAATTAGTGAGATGCTCCTCCTGGAGTTAATATGTAATGTTACTGTTTCCCATTGGCTTCTGCCGCAGCTTGCCAAAAATAAAGTGTTTGATCTAGTGTTTAACATCTGGTGCTTTCCCAGCAAAGCTGTTGAATTAGGGCTTCTTGAGTTTCCAGCCGGGTGAAATGGTCCATTGTCTCCAATGTTTGGAGGTCTGACACAGCCCTCGCCATCAGGGATGCTGATGGTGATGCCACAGGATGTCTGCATTATATAGATGAAATTGTTACTCAGGTTTTTTCTGAATGGTTGTCATTTTGGTGCCAGTTTTCCTTATTTGTCTTCACTTCTCTTAGAATAGGCAGCCATGTAAGAGAAGTGAAGACAAATAAGGAAAACTGGCACCAAAATGACAACCATTCAGAAAAAACCTGAGAAACAATTTCATCTATATAATGCGGACATCCTGTGGCATCACCATGAGCATCCCTGATGACGAAGGCTGTGATGGACCTCGAAACCTTGGAGACAATGGACCATTTCACCTGGTTGGAAACCCGAGAGGCCCTAATTCAAGTGTTCAAGACATTAACATAATGCATGAATTGTTCTGAACACTTACAGATGTAGGCTTGTCCATTTTACGGGTTCCCACCACGTTCATTGTTTCAATTAGACAACAGTATTGCCCGGTTTCCTAAGGCATCATCTGAAGACACTCATAGGAAACCAGGCAAACTGTTGTCCAATTGCAACTATGAAGGTGGTGGGAACCCAAAAAATGGACAAGCCTTCATTCAAGACCTGTGGAAACCTACACCGCAATAACTTACAGATGTGTTTTGCTAAGGATAACACCCCACTTTAAACTTTAGGAGCACTCCACAGAGGACATGCTGAACATTTTTTCATGCACAAGGCCAATGAGCCGTTCTAAACATTTACAAGGTACGTACATATTACCATTTATCACACTTAGGGAACAGGAGCTAGGTAAGCACTTACCAAACTCGGGAGAAAATTGAATGCATGCTCCATAAAATCTTGATTTTTCCAGGATACCTTCACGTGGCTAACAGAGAACAACCAAGTATAGTTTATTGTAGTATATATTTCCACGTTGCCTTACATTTCATGTTACAAAATATATATTATATAAAAGCCATGAGGCATCGAAGACAACAATAATGAATAAACACATTAAAGTAACCAAATGAACTCTAATGCCAAAGACTATACAACATAACTTTTCTCAAAACTTTACATAGATACATGCAAATCTATTTACAAAGTAAATATCTCATAAAACAAACAAGAAGAGACTTCAGGGGCCTACATTTTGATTCATTGTGCACTAAGTTATGAGATTTAAGAAAACTAAAGGATTTCAGCTAATATTTTCAATGAAAAAGTAACCAAACTTATTTGATTGTTAGCTGTTCAATTTCACTTACACATCCACAGTAAATAAAAATTACTCAGGCCTAATTAACTGAGTAATTAAAATTCATCTGATAAAAAATTTGATGTGCAGAAATAAAAAGGAACAAGATCAATTTCATTCGAATTCCAAATAAAATGCAACAAGCACTTTATAAATAAAATACCAGCAAGTTATTTACAACCCTTATGGGTAAAGACTGCTTCACTCTTCAGAGCTTCAATGAGCCATCCATGTCATTATTTTATTCTGCACAACTCATCCACTCGATGCATTTATTATGCCAATTTATTTCCAGTATATCCATCCATCTATTTCCCTCGTTGGAAATGATAACTCCTGCATTCAGGAGATCAATTGCACTTATTTGATGCACTTTCAATACTTGTCTCATTCCTAAGTATTACAAGCACTTTCAAAAATTTCTCAAAATGATAATGTAACAATGGACGGTTTTCATAATCATAATAGAAAGTAAGAAAAAGTAAAATTGTGAAACCTTTACTTGCAGCAGCCATGTCACACATATTCAGTGCATATAGATTCAACCTATCTAATCACAGTGATTGATTCTTATCTATTGCTGCCCGAGTACAGTCCACATCCTTGTGTATATTAGAATATTCAATGTGACAAGTATCAAAAGCAGTATAAATGGCAATCAATAAAAGTCAAATAAAACTCCCAACAATATTCAACCACATAATACTATTAAATCAAGGAAAAACAAAGTTAAATCTCCCTACGTCAAGTCATAAAAAAATATTTTAGGATCAAATTAACATGTTCTTTACATTTAAGATTTTAACAGTACCTTTGCTTCGGTAGAATTTACATTTGCTGCTTTCTTCATAACTAACAATAAAAAGAAAAACATTAGAAACTAGAATCACATTAATGCACACTTTATTTTCAACAGGATGAAGAAAACTATTTATATAAGGTAACAGTCATTAATACTGTACCCTTAAAACAGCTATAAAATCTTTTCATCTATCATAAGTCTGTCAATTTTTAACTGCTAATGTTTATTGATAATAGTTTGCATATGGAGCCATTATTATCTTCTTTACAACAGTTTCAGTTGATCACAATTGTTTTTATTACTCATTATGCTCCACAATTCCATGGATTCATCAGTTTAAAAAATATATTTGCAAGACTCCAAGGCGATCCATGTAAACCGTATTCAAAAGTTTTACTACATTCTTTCATAAACTATATCACTGTTCACTCACTAGCATATATGATAAAATGTACAAAAGTGGACACTTCAGAGAAAGTGATGAAAACTTGAATTAAAAAACTTTCACTTCACAAGTCACTTATCATCCTGGATAAGGACCAAAACTGAAGTATAGTCATGTAATGTTCCAAGCTAATTGATTATGGGTGCAGCACTTGTCAAAGGTGATTCCTTTACCCTGCCTCAATTAGGCCCATAACCATTTGGAGGGACAGGTCCCTCAATATCCCTCTGGGCTCTAGATATTTTTACCTTGTCCTTTGGAGTGCCATCCTCCCCTGTTTCCATGGCAAACATTTTCATTTTTTCCTTAAATGATAACTTCTCAGGCAAAGGTCCTGTCCTGTTCCCCATGAGTTTCTGCTGTTCAGCTAAACGCCTGGTCCTTGGGTCCCTTTAACACAAACAAAAATGTTGCATTAATTTCTGCTTTCAATGAAATTTGCATCACAAAACTTATGAAACTATAATTGCCAGAGTTCAAAATGTAAGGAATTCATTGTTTTCCACAAATTAATGATGCAGAAAACACATAAATGAAAAAAATGGATGAAAATACACATCAGGATCATGATTGAAATGCAAAATTATATGGAATTTTGGGAGTGGTTGAGCAGAAAATAGTCTAACTCTAAAAATGCACATTTTTGTGTACAGTTCAGTTAAAAAAATCATACCATTTCGGAGCAGAAAAATTTCAAAGTCCCGAGTTGACAACAATGTGGCAATGCAGTCTGACTATGCCCCCCTTAAAGGGGGATCAAAAAACTCTCCAAGGAGAGCAAGGACCCTTCCTGCCCTTAACTGGGCAAGGGGAAAGACTTGCAGAAGGAAAATTATTTCTAAGGGGAGGGGTAGGGTTTCACCTCTAATGTGTGAGTGAGAAGGAAAGTAGGATCTGCAAAGTTTGGACATGCCAAGATCCCACGCTAATGACAATTCCTAGCACCCACGGAAAACAAAGGCCTATCTAAGGTCTCTATTCCGAGGAGCTCCTTTCGTTTCTCATGATTATTTTACTTATAGGCATATTCTTACTTACTTACTCCTCGGTGCTACAGCCCTTGTAGGGCCTTGGCCTCTCTCACAATGTTAGCCCAGACGTCACGATATCCTGCATGAGCTCTCTCTTATTCTCATCTTTCTCAGATCATCTTCTACATCATCCAACCATCTTTTCCGAGGTCTTCCTCTCAATCTTCTGCCACTAGGATGTTCAAGGTATATCTTTTTCACCATCCTATCCTCAGGCATTCTCTCAACATGCCCTAACCACCTTAACCTGTTACTCTTAATTTCTGTCACTATGTTGGGATGCTTGTAGAGTTCCTCCAGTTCTCTGTTCTTCCGTATTCTCCAATGTCCGTCTTCCTTCACTGCACCAAAAATCTTTCTTAGCACTTTCCTTTCCCATCTTTTTAGTAGCTCTTCTTCTGCAGTAGTCATGGTCCATGTTTCTGAACCATACATAACCACAGGTCTAATCACTGTTCGATAAACCTTCGTTTTCAATTTCCGACTAAGGTTCCGTGTCTTGAGCACCTTCAACAAAGCTCGATAAGCCCTATTGCCTGCTGCAATCCTAGCTTTTATTTCTTCTTGCATTGCATTATCTTTTGTTACCAGCACTCCCAAATACTTGAAGTTGTTACATCTCTCATATTTCTTACCATTTAATTCTATAGATTTATCTTTTACATTCGTACTTTTCCTGGAAGAGAATAAGTACTGAGTTTTGGCACAGTTCACTTTTAACCCAAATTTTCCTGCCTCCATTTCTAATTTCTCCAGTCCTTCCTCAAGATCTTTGAGTCTTCTTGATATCATATCGACATCATCAGCATAGGCTAAGTTTTGCGATATACGGTTGAACAAAGTACCACCTGGGTTACTGACTTCTGCTTTTCTCATCACTCGCTCCAGGACCACATTGAAGAGCATGGTGGATAGCACATCTCCTTGTCGCAAGCCCTGATTAATTTTAAATTCTCTGGTGAGGTTTCCTTCTATTTTGACCTTACATATTGTATTCTTTAGGGTCATTTGTGTCAATCTTATTAATTTGGCTGGGAATTCCATTTTCACCATACTCTGAAACAGCTTATCTCTCTTAACACTATCGTACGCTTGCCGAAAATCTACAAACAAATAGACATATACATAAATGTAAAAATTTATCAAATTTTTATGTACTTTTGCTTTCTGGAATTCCTTGATATAACGCAATCCAAATTATATTTTAAATGCTGCGATACCTTCAAACCCATTTAGTTTGTTTTGGACTTAAACACAATTTTTTAATTTTCTAATCACATACCTGGTAATGTTTCCGAAAGAAAGTCACAAAAGTAAACCTCCAAAAGCATTTTAGGAAGTGATTTTACAAGTTTTTCTTTAATTGCATATGGTGTGCAGATAAACATGGTGTAGGTAGAATTACAATACACAATTAACTACAAGAATGTGTGAAATTCACCATGAAAAAAACATTGCCTGGATGTGATTTAAAACTGGTTTTAAAAAAACTAAAAAATTTTATTTCATTCTGTAGCAATGCCCTATAGTATAAATAGTTTTGCATGCTTATTTTCCTTTCTCTTTCAATAAAGTTGCTCTTGAGCGGGAAAAAAGCTTTTTATGCCCTCAAAATCCTTCAGTAAATAATAAAAATAAATCAGTTGTTAGCACCTTAGATCTCCTGTGTAACATAAAAAACGTCAAAAAAATCAGAACTACTGAGCAGCTCATGATGTTTCCAAGTACATAGTTGAATTATTAGTAAAAATCAAAATTTAATAATTAATATATTCGATTCGACATGATTCAACCTCCTGGAGTGATGATTCACAATAATTTCATTTTCTTGATAGAAATTTAATGGAAGATGCATCATTTGCAGCAGGGGTATTCCCATAATGAGATGGAAACTTTAATTTGTTATTTGAGTCCTGGCTTCTACATAGTAGCTTTCGATAACGAGAGAGATCGGGCGGCTATGGCAAATTGACTGATCATTCATCAGCTCATTCTTGCTCATACACAAGCAAATGGGAGTCCAAAATTCAACAAAATCATCCTTAGGTTCCCTCTCGGCAAGTGAGTTCGGAAGGAAGGCCCTTGTTCCGCTTGTAGAGTTTATTGCTCCACCCTTCAGGGGGATGTGATTCGACCACGTTGCCACATTGCCGTCAACTTGGGACTTTGAAATTTTTCAGCTCCGCAGTGATATGATTTTTTAAAACAGAACTGTACCACGTCGGAATAAAGTTTCATGAAAATACATTTGAAAGAATCAAATTCTGTGCAAAATTAGAATTTACTTTTATACAAATCAAGGATGTGCATGCTCTAAGCAACCAAAATAGATTTTAAGAGCAAAGTTTAGCAGAGTTGCTGGGCAGTCAGAAAGTTTTTTGCTTTATTTGCAGTTTGCTGATTTATCCTTAGGATAAATTGATCATGACTCATAAAAGTACACTCAAGCATATAACAGATACAAATGGCAATAGTACTCACATTATACAGACTTATTCATGCCTAAGTGAAGTTCATCGAGATATGTACTCAGACGGCAAAACAAGAGAAAAAAATTCACCTGTATACTTCCTGGGCACCAATCACACCTGGCGTGTTTCCTGTGAATGAGCCATCTGGACTCCTTGGTGTTGCCAACATTGTCTGAGCCTCGTTTATAAAATTCTGAGAAGTAATAGACCACACATTAGAAAATAATAATTTTATTTACTGATGCGACTTTTGAGTTTTGCTGCACTTGAAGCATATTTGGCTAATCGTTTCCCTTGCATTGTAGTGGGCATCTTCGAGAAAAAAGTTCACTCCTGAAGATGCTTGGAACAACACAAGAGAAATGTTTAGCCAAATATACTACAAGTGCAACAAAACTTGAAATCAATATACGCATCTAAAAACAGCTGCTAAAGCCTACACTCAAGTTTATCCCATTTTACCTGACCTCAAGAAAAACATGACATTCGTGCATATGCAATTGAATAAATATGTTCAATAAGCCATCACTAAAATTTAAACTCAGTAAAACTTTCCAATATATTTTGCAATGCTATACATTTTCCTAATAATTTTACAATAAACATATAAGAGATGAATAGGCATTTACGAAATCGCAAATTATCTCACATTTCACATTCATTCAATCAATATCTGATCAAAATTAGTCAATATCCATGTCATACTATTACTTGGTATCAATATTTTCTGAAACAAATGAATGTCATAAAGCCACTAGTGAAATTAAGCAGTTAAATGAGTACCACTGCCATTTTATAAGTGATAGTAATGTATCATAACTGCAAGCCAAAAAATGCATTAACTGAGAGCTTTAAATTTATAAATTCTTCATTAAGAAAGAACTGCATTTCAGGAAATTTAATGCTTAGACATTTAACACAAAAATCCATGTTTCACCTGAAGGTGATGTAACTTATTTTTCAAATTAACTACGAAGAGACCCTCTAGTGGGTAGCATATTAATTCAGTTGACCAACTAAGGTTCACTTTTATTCAAAATTAACAGGCAAATGTGGCAAGAGAAAAATTAATACACTGTACTTTGAATGCACTTAATAAAGTAAGAGGACAAGACAAAAGCTTGCAATGTGCCAAAAGCAGTGGCTGAGAGGATACTCTTTTGCCTCCATAAAAGTATATACCATCTTGCAGTGATGTGATTTTCAAGCAAGAAATAGCAATATTAAGGATCAGAGAGCAATGGGCTCACAAAAAATGTGTTGAGTAATTTCAAAGCTCCAGAACCCTAGTATGTTTAACAATGCAATGGATTCAATTCTACACATTTTTGAGTAAATAACCAAACAATGAATGCTAGGACAGAAATTTAGTTGTGAAAGGATATTGGATAAAATGGGCAGATCTTATAGGAATTACATTGTATTAACAGCCAATGTCTTGACTGATGTAGTCGTTGCACAGTGTTTTGCGCAGGCGTGATTGCGTCGCCTCGCTGGTTGTTGGCGGGCTATCGGCATGTACAGACCAGTCAAGCCCAGTGTTGTGTAAAGACGTGTGGAGCCGAGTATAATAAATAAAGAAGTGATTATCCACAAGGCGCGAGTTACTTGATTATTTAAAACTATTCCTAAAGATCTTTCGAGTCAAGGTTTTCTTGAGCTCATTTCGGTAGCATGAAGAATGTTAGTGTCTGGAATGAAGTGGAAACTTACATTTGGATCTTCTCTCACGGTACTTCTCTCCTGGTGATTAGCATTGTCATCAAACGTAACCACCTTGCTATCATGGAAAGACACTCTCTTCGTGGTGGTAGTGGTGGTGGCGTTTGTAGGCGTGGCAGCAGATGACAAAGATGATGACAGAACCCCACCTCCCAAAGGCGATGCACTCTGGTTCACGCTGCCACCCCCATTGGCATTCCTCAACACACCCCCTGTATTATTTGGAGTACCCTGAACTTGATGCTGCTGTTGAGACATTACAACAAAGGAAGAGCCCCTCTCTGGAGGTGCTGGAGCTCCTGGAGACAAACTACTACCGCCACCTGCAGCTGTAATGATATAAAATAAAACCAGAAGATTAGATTAACTCTTAGACCAAGCAAGAGGTACACCAGCAGAGGCTGCCAAGATTTCAAAACAGCAACTGTTTAAATAAGGGAAACGATCTGCCATGACGGATAAACCAATTCCCTCTCCATCATTGATGTTAAGGGGAGAGGATACTTCTCAAAAATGCAAATGGAAATTTATATAAATGCAAAAGGATTTGGCAAAGGAGCTACGGAGGTGGAGGGGAGGCTATTCATGCAGATGGAGGGGTCCTGACAGGAAAATAGTGCTGGCTGCATGGCAGCATGCCGAGGAATGTGTGTGACATCCTCCTTGGTTATCACAATTACAGAAATTCTACAAAACCTACATCCTCCAGAGGTAACTGAATTCAAAGGTGAAGGACCATTGCATATATTACAGTAAAAACCCCATACAACGAACACCCATACAGCGAAATTTTAAGGAAAACTCCCTATTTCGAAGTCATTGGCCCGGTCCCGGACCCTTCCAATGGACAATGCATGCAAAAAAACCTCCCGTAACGAACCTCTCTAACTACGAAAACTCCGTACATTGAAGTCTGCGCTTGGGCCCAAAACATGAAAAGTGCCCCTCTAGAACGAATTATTGAGAAAAAACATAGCGTTCTTCATTTACAGGTAATTTTTCCGTAGACATTTACGTAATAAGCAGGAAGTAGAACCGCAGCGGGGAGTACCGCGTCTTAACCCTTACGCTCCGGGCTTCGAAAATGTTCCCATCCGAGACCTACAGAGCAGAGGGCATGAAGGAAACTTGATGCTCTAGCTCCGTGAAGGTTCGTTTACACGTTTCTTATGGTGGGAACCGTCAACTCTGACGGTTCCCTCAATAAGAAACGTGCAAGGGAAGCCAAAGCTCAGCTCCGCGTTACCTGAGCCGGGTGATAGTTGGGTGGATGAGTAATGCACCAAGAGGGGAGGGGGGAATATCAGTGCCAGCCGGCCAACCGTAACCCAATACAGAAAGGTAATCTGAGATTTCTGAGGGCCTATTATCCAACTCGAAGCATCGGAGCTTTCTGGCAGAAAGATGCTTCAAGAAGCTACTTGGTCCCATCAGTATTCTCTATCATGGAAGCTACCGGAGAAAGTGCAAGCAGAAGCTACCGGTAGCTTATTAGGCTCCCACCCGTATTCTGTAAATGTCACGAAGCTACTTCCGTAGCCCCAATAAGCTCCCACGGTAGCCTCACGAAGAGCGGCCTCCGAATACCCTGCTTAAATATTGGTCATTTTATAACGCTTATGTATCTATAATTATCCAATGCACGGGGATGTTTCTTACATTTACTAAATGCGGATTCCTTGCACTTTCACTGGGTTACTTTGTCATTTTCGCCATTTGCAGGATTTTTCACTAAAAGATATTAACTGGAGTGACGGAAAGCCATATTTACCTTCGGTAAGTAACGTGATTCCAGGCCATAATGGGATACTTATTGAGCCGTGGTAGCGTGTATCACCTTCGCATTTCTTTTGAAAGCTTCATCTTCGTATATTATTTAAATGATTTGAAGCAACTAGTAATTGACGAAAGCAAATAGCACGAATAATATTGAATCATATCATCGACATGAACCCTAATTTGTGAATATATTTACGAACAATCTTATTTCAATTGATCAAAACAGCCAAGATGGACGTCATGCTTACGTATTCACGAGATTGTTCACGAGATTATGTGAGCAAAAATAAAACATTTTAGAATTTTGCTCGCATGATTTTTAATGCGTGGAATTTTTCGCTAAACGCGATGCACGAACATCTTCACCATCTAAAACGGCCTTTTCAGGTTTCACCAGTTTTATCCACGGAAAACATTGAGACGAGCTTTCCCATTGGTTCTAAGAATGACGTCACCAGAAATGAAGTTTCCGCGGATTTGGTTTAAAAATGTTCACATACCCACCTTTTGCCAAACCTCTCTCCACTTCCTATTAGGTTCTTGAGAAAGCTCCCGCGAGTTAGAGAATACGGTTGGTAGCCAATTATGGTAGCTTATTCGAAGCTATCAGATCGGTAGCTTCGAGATAGAGAATAGCCCCCCTGATCTGATCTTGTCAGAGTATCTTTCTGTATTGGGTTACGGCTGGCTGGCACTGACTGGTATTCCCCCCCTCCCATCTTGGTGCATTACTCATCCACCCCACCTCATTTGCGAAGGTGCAGGTGGTGAGGATGGAGCTCAATTTTCCCTTTTTAAATTGTATCAGATTACTTTTCCGGATTGGGTTACATTCCTGGGACCCCGTGAATGGGAGGAGCTCCATGTTTTCCTCTAAAATGGTTTCAAATTACCTTTCGGTATCGGATTTTATTTTGGGAGAGGCAGGTGGACGGTTATCGTAAGACTGTCCACCTGCCTGTGGACCGTGTTCATTCCCGTCAGCGATAAATTTTTTCATGTTCATTTTCTTTGTTTTTCCTTCGTGGAATTCTATGTTAACATCTAATTTTTACTATTCTATTCAAAGTTTATTTTTAACGAGTGGAAATATTTTTTTCCCGAATATCATAGGGCTTATTTTTTTTCTTTCCCGCGAAGTCAACGTAATTTCTTTGTTTCCCCATTCTTTCACCACGCAAACTTCATTTGCAAGACCGCCTGTTGATATCATAATTATACAATAGTCAAAATAATTGTTACATCATTATTTATAAGACCCACGATCAAAGATCCCCGTTTTCTTGTTTTGTCGTGTATTGAAAAAAGGAGAATGTGATCGGCTTATCTACTAATTTCTGTAATCGAATCACCATTTCACGATCTAAAGACATACAAATAAATACATTGTAATAAGGCTCGTGTTATAAATGGCGAGAGTGACCTCTTGCAGAAAATTTTCATTATTGTATAATTATGATATCAACCGGAGGTCTTGCAATGAAGGAACAAATCAAGTTTGCGTGGTGAAAGAATGGGGAAACAAAAAAATTTCGCGGGAAAGAAAAAAAATAAGCCCTATGGTATTCGCGAAAAAAAAATATTTCCACTCGTTAAAAAAAAAACTTTGAATATAAAAGTAAAAATAAGATTTTAACATAGAATTCCACGAAGGAAAAACAAAGAAAAAAGCATGAAAAATTAGTCGCCGATGGGAATCGAATCGTCCCTCCACACCGCAGACCCGTACGCTGATCAATGGACCACACCACCCTTGATGCCGGAGGCTGATAAATAGTTTTTATAACATCTATAAATGTTTAAACGCCTTTTTTGTTTAAACTATTGGATTTATACGCCCATATGGGGTGGGGTGGGGTGTGGGGTGATTCGTGAAAGGCATTCGGAGTTCTATATGAATACGAATTTTCATCTAGATCTGCGACCTGTTTATCGGACACTCCCCTTGTTAGGAGGGCGAAGTATTCAAAACTTCATTGGTTGGTGTTCAACCAATGAGAGCGAATTTTTATCTACTCTGTCCCCATCCCAAAGGAAAATCTGGAGTAACCTCTCTACTCTATCCAAATATTGCTATTGCCGTCTTAACCTTGATGGATGTGGTCTGTTAACCGGCAAGTGGTTCGTTTCCTCGAGATCGCCCTAATATTTGCTCGATTGCTTGAGGATAACTTTTTTCTCAGAAATCGCAGCCGAAAATGAGGGTGCGCCTCTTACACGAATTTTTTATCTGCCAGCCTTTGAGCCTCGGTCACGATATGAGCGGCAGAGCAGTATCGCGGCAGGGTGGTAGTGGCCACGAAACGAGCAGTGATTCAACCTAAGATAAGTTTATTATATTCGACCTAAGATAAGTTTGTATGTTCATTTACGTATCACTCTCCCAGTTTCCGGTTAGACTGCGCACTGTTCTCCTGACTGCTTTTGGCCTGCACCTAGCGCCAGGGGGAGCGTGCGAGGTCCTGATTTGTTCTGGGACGAGTGCTACATGCCTGGTGTGGAATCACCCCGTGCCACACACCCTTGTGGTGGCTTGCACGGTACATCGTAGATGTAGATGAAGTTCAGAATCAGAAATGGCAGTACATACTGTCAGAATACAATGTTCTCGGCCGACATTTTGCCACAGAATAAGTAGAACAGCACAAGAAAAATTTAATATCTGGGATTGGCGGCGAGCGGCACCTATGCTGCTCACGTCTATCATGGCTGGGTTCGAGAGTGTTCCATGTCAAACATTAGGAACATAAAACTTAGCGTTGCCACTCTTTCACTCGCCTACCGCCGCGCCGCTCGTATCGTGGCCGAGGCAAGTCCCTGGAGAGCTGAGTGACCTTGGTGCTTAGCGTGAGTCATCAAGGGGAGGGTATCATTTGCTCACTTGTTTATGGGGGACGCAGTTGCCTAACAACTTTAAAAACTTGTTGTATGACAAGGCAAGGGTGTGGGGTGCAATTGGGGGACAGCGATTGACCGCGCGACAAGTGCAAGCACTGGAATTTTCCACCCCCCTAACTTTCTCATTTTCTGTCACCGGACAACTTTGAGTGATTCAACTGTATGCACCTGCCTTAAGCTCAACTGAGAGAATTCTGTGAACATTAACATTTGTGCATGCGTCAACATAGGTCAGTGTTGTTCCAAATTGAACAAGGGCAAAAAGTTGTGGTCTTTCACGGTAGTTGAAAAAATTAAAGTGCTTTAAGTCATCACAGACGCTGAGGATGTAGGAAACCGCACTGCCGGACTAAGGCATGGTGTGCCGGAATCGTGCATAAGAAGATGGAGGAAGGATAAAGTTGCACTATTCCATACCAATTGGGACAGAAGGTCTTTTCGGGGAAAATCTACGAGCTGTGACAGGACATAAGCGCGCGTGCCGCCATACTGCGACGCCCGTCTCACTAGTAAGTCAGCCGTTTTTATGTAAATCATGAAATTTTTTAATTTTGTCATTAATTGAAGATTTTTGTTGGACCATATTGAAAAAATAAATGCTTTAAATTCCATAGACAGTTATGATTTCTTTCAAAGTTTGACTTTTTTCAAGTTTTGATGTCGTATCTACGCCTTATCGTTCATTTTTTACGCGGCTGACGCTTGGGTATTTTGCATTTAACGTGTTTGCATTCCCACTCGTCATCGTTTACAGCAAAATATAATTTGTAAAAGTTAACCACGTTTTAAAAGACGACTTACAGCAACTATGACTTGTGCATCAGGAAAACGGTGGGGGGATTCGGATTTATAAATCAGAGCTCGGTGCGACTGTCCGCACTTACCAACTAAACACGAATTGTAGCGGGTCGGATTTGTTTTGTTTAAATGAATATCAATTACTCCACTCATTCCAAAGGACAATAAACAATGGAAGCATTGTAGGGCTAAGGCTACAAGTGAATACGTGCCTCCGAGGTCCATACATGCCTATGAAAAATGCCGCGTAAATTATAAGAGAATATCGCAAGCGGCTTTGATAATGGCCGAAAATTCGAAGTTAGGCCCGCAACACCTCGCAATAGGAGAAAAAAAAGCCCCAAAATTTTTTCTTCAACTTCGACGCATAAAAAGAGGGGTGCGCCTTATACACACGTTAACGGCATCGTCAATGCATTATCATCTGAGATTGCCATTGTGACCTCAATGCATTGCCGACTGCCACGTTTTCACTCGTGGTAACTAACTCGCCCCACCTAAATTCCATCGTCGTTTATCGATATCTAGTATATTCTGGTCACGAACATAGATATTTACCAGTATTTCAATGGGATTCCAACAGTGCGTTTTATTTCGGAAGTCTAAATGGCAATATGTGCTCTTTCAAGCAAAATTGCTGCATAAAACTGCCAATTGATATTGACTTAAATTATTGCATTCTAAGAATAATATTGACTAGATACTCAGAAAAATTATGGAGCACTTTAAAATACGTAATCCTTAGGCATTAATTTTGGCGCTCCTTTACTTTCAGACCGTAACTAAAGTAAACGATTAGGCGTAGAGCAGAATCGATGAAAAAAACAATAATTTCAATTAGAAATACGCAGATTGAAAATAACACGGTGATAGCCACGGTATTTGATGGTAAACAATATAAAATGTTTATCATCACTTTTAGTTGATGGTGAATTGATTTTAATGGTGAATAAAGCAATATTGAGATATTTACTCGACTTGCATCGTAAAGCACGCGGAACACTTGGATGCCCCTGTGGAGACGCAACCCGCACACCACCTCCATACATCGAAAACCCCCTACATCGAAGTCATTATTTCGGTCCCAACAAATTCGTTGTATGGTGGTTTTACTGTAGTTAGTTTATAGCTATTTTTTTTGTTGTTGTTTTAGTTAGCTATTACTCCCCATATACATCTTGATACGGCTCCCTTGAAAATGGTCTATTGTTGGTGAAGTTTTCTTTCTGGTGAGAATGGTTTCGATTTTACAAACAAACCTTTGCCCCACTGCTCCATCCTTTAAGCACTGAATAGTGAAGACAGAATGTTTTAATTGATTAGCCAACAGCCATGGAAACATGGCCAACAGCCAATGCCAGCAGTAGCCAGGGGGGGTGCAGGGGGGACAAATTCCCCCCCCCCCCCCTGTTCTAGTGCCCTTAAGTCTGTGAATGTTTCCACTAAAGTCCCAAATATGTATAAGTATATGTGTATAATACATTGTCAATTGTCATATTTTGTACAAACCCATCCACCTTTTGCATCACCACAAATTTGAAAAGTTTAGTAAACTGGTTAATTTATGAGTTGGTGCCCCCTAAAAATTTTCTGCCCCCCCTCTACCCTAAACCTGGCTACGCCACTGAACCCCAGTAGTCTGAAAGTGCCTTTTCTGGCATTGTATTCAAAGAAAATGCAGCTGCTGCGGTCACTGAATAACCTGTTTCCACAATAAATAAATAAACCTTCAATAATTGGAAAAATGCTCATTAGGATACACACTTTCATCAATTTTAAAGACATGAAAATTCTTCCCTTAACACAGACATTATTTTCACATGTAATTGTCAAGTGGTACAAGCATACCCACACCCATTCAACACAGCTTTAAGACTGACCTGAAGGTGAAGTCGGCCCAAGTGATAGAAGAGAGTCAAGCCTTTGGCTTCCACTGCCAACTGAAGACTGATATCTGTCCTCTCGTGGTGAATAGGGAGCACCTTCAGGATAGCTGTGAAGGCTTCCATTGTGGCGAGGGGATGATGTTGAAGGTGACTGTCCACCCACACCACCATTGACAACCAAGTTATCAAGGCGAAGAGGTCCACTGGAGTGCTGCTGAGGACGTCCACTGAGTTGTGGCTGCCCTCCATAGCTCTGTGATTGATGCATCTGGTTTCCTGACACCTGAAAATGAATATTAGATTGAAGACAGAGAGGCCAACTCATGCTCACACCTGGGATTCTTAACTATTAGAAGCCATCAAACAATAAAGTACTCCTTCAGCATGCTTTCATGTTAATAGCTTTTATCCACATAAAGCTTGATAGAACATTCTGACTGAAATATGACAATTGTATCTAGAATTTCAGCAGGACTTTATACACATAACCAACATTTTAATGTTCACTTTCACAAAAAAAATATATTAGCACCAGGGACCATCAGAAGCACAGCCTCAATAATAAAATACATAAGACTTCAGTTAATCAGGTTGTAAATTTCATCAAGATGATACTATGCTAATAGGGTAGTTTCCTCCATCAAAGAAAATGGAATTCATTAACTGTGACTCATTGCCCCGCCTAAGTTTATTCATCATACAGAAATAATTTGGAATAAGAAACTGCAGTTTACAAGAAAATTAAGTGCAAATTTTAAGCTCATTTGTAAAAGACAAGAGATGGCGGTACTGTGGTATAAGCTACCTATGACGTCATACTTGTATTTTACATTGCAAGGCATAGGGAATTTTTGTCACCTGAACTTACAATTGGGTTTCAGAGTCTGTCAGCTCTGGTAAACATGTGTAATGATTACCTATAAAAACTCACAAAGCTGGGAAAGTCTCCTCTGTTTTGCATGGTATTAACAGTCGTTTTCTAACATCATAGGCTACCTGCTAGTAGTCTTTGGCTACTGCGAAGCCCTGCTGTTCTCCAGTCTATCACGTTCGTCCCTTCATCATGCGCAGTAAGATGATAGCGAAATCCATGCACCTTTGACGTGTTCTGGCTCGTTCCAACTTGTTTCCTTGCATTTTGCTCAATTTCGTTTTTACCAGCAGCTGGTGATTTTGCCCACCTCCTATCATTTTGGCAGTCAAAAATATGGGGCACTACGTTCTTTTTAACTATTAATTTGCAACCTGTCAATTTATGTTTTACACAATTTTCGAAATCATCTTCAAGCTGAAATATATATAAGTAACATCTCACATGAATGCATTATCAAATTAATACCTTCACTTTAGATCAACATCCGTTTTATTTTACTAAATGAAATACGCACGTGAACACTAACTTTAAAATGGTCTAAGCAGCAATAGAAGTGAGTGTTTCTGTTTATGGAGAGGTACTCTCTCCTGGCAGCTTTAAACCACAAAATCCTCTTTTTTCATTCAATGGTACTACGACACATGTTTTCTTGCTGTCACTGATTGTTGTTGTGTGACAATGCCGCCCAAAGCAATACCTATAAGTTTCTGCTCGGAAGCATGCTACCTTCAGTCATAGGGACATATGCTGCAAATCAGCTGTCGCAGGGAATCATGGGTCTAAGGCCCAACTACGGAGAAGGTTGATTACGCATATCTAATGAGTACTCGTACACAGTGTGCTTCAAGATTTTGACATCCCTTGTGGTGAAGAGCCTCAGCTTTTTTGCTTCATTTCATGTGCTAGTAATGACGCCTTGACAAAGCTATCATGTTTCGTAGAATACAGTGTAATAATTATTTCATACTATTTACGCTCTTAATACACTCCGCATATGCAAAGCAGAAAACTATAGCGAAAATACGACTCATCATGATACGGAATGGGATAGCAAGTTCGGGAAATATTTGTAATTGAATGTAGTCAAAATGATTTATCTGCATTCATTCCACACCAACTTCACTTTGAAAAAAGTCTTACAGAATTAAGTTTTATCAACATTAAAATACGATTCGCATATCTCGTAATGAAATCATAAATGCATTTAGTTTGAAGAGCGTTCCTCCGATACTTGTTCATATCAGGATCATATACTTTCACGGAATGCGTCGTCTGCAGCTTACAGCTGCTAGCGGTGTTCACAGCATTACCTAGCGGCAGGGAGAGGAGTCATATCATTATGTCAAACGTATATTTACCCAGCATGCAATAGTTTGCCATCGCGTTTTCGCGCCGTTGCAAATTTTCAGTTTTTAATAAATCAGGAAAAATACTTGACGTCATATTTTAATGGAACGGCTTGAAATACGTACTCCAGGGGTTATAGACTTTCAATTAAAACAATAAAAACTAGGAAACTACCCTATTGTCATGGAATTCAAGGCATTTGGGAACCAGATAAATGAATAACTCTATTCACCTTTGTATCATGTGTGTGTGCTTAAGACACCATAATTTTACTCCGTTGTCTCAGGCGTAACTTTATGGAATTCGCTTAGCATATTGAATGACAAGCAGTAACTTTGTGATTCCACATTTATTTATTGTACACTATAAAAGGTTTACAATAAATAAATGTGGAATCACAAAGTTACTGCTTGTCATTCAATATCCATAATTTTACAATGAAAATCACAAAAATATATTTGTTACTTTCTGGTTTTGGTTAAGTGTGACTTGATTCCACTTTTCTTTAACAGAGTGTAACTCCCTTCAAATATGTATTCTTAATCAAACATTAAGGTAGGGTTTTCACATTTAGACAACACTCCTACCTGCTGGTGCATGGCTTGTGAACTTCGCATTGGGCCATTGGAGATATCCAGAGTACCTGGTCTCCTTGACTGATGATATTCTTGTTCTTCAGGATTTGAAACCATTCTCAGCAATCCTCCACTGGGTCTAGCTTCGTGTGTTTCTTCAATATTACCCTATTCAAAAACAGGATGATTAAGCAACATATACTGGTTAATGCTACCTTAAATCAAATTCAAAATGGGTCCATTCTTTTTCCACTAATGTGAAGATAAAAACGTTGTTTGTTCACAGGCTGTTTATGTATCCAGAAAAGTAACATCAAAACATGTTACACTACATAGCTAATGTTGAGCCGGTGAGAGTTGTCCAATGACAGCAAGAAAGAGAAAGTTGGGAAGGGCGGAAAACCCTGCTGCGCAGCCAATCGCTGTACCCCAAATGCACCCCACACCCTCGCCTTGTCATACAACGTTGTCACATGCATATGAACCACCAAAACATCCCTTTTCATTCATATCTCTTTGAGTTCTCTTGCGTGCGTTCGTTCAGCTGTAGCGGTGTTTTGAAATTTTCTGGTGCCTTTTCCTACGTTTTCAGTAAAACTTCAGGGCGCTTTCAACGGGAGTACTATATAGCTTATAGAAAGCTTTCGAGAGTGTTTTGCTCTGTTCTGCAGCTGTTTCTTCGTTTATCGAAGTATCTTTCTCTGTTCGCTTCGTCTGTTAGGATGAGTGGGAAGAAATGTGGTCACGGTGTAACATTGCATTCACAAACTCATGAATTTTTCGTATCTATGAATACTTTAAGAAGGAAAAGCTCCACGGCAGTCCCATAATTCGATTGACGAGGGTGATGTAAAGAACTGCTGAGGCTAGTGGAATTAGTTCTTAATCAGTTGGGAGAATCCTAAAAGAAAAATATGGTGACCGCAATGATGAGAATACACAAGCTGCTGTTTTAAGGACACCCGGTAGGAAAAAGCCCAGGAGAAGTCAGAAAACTGCGCCATCTCCAAATCTCTCCTCTGAGAAACTTCAGGTCGGCGCGAGAGTTCACACCAACAGAATTCGTCGACATATTTCCTTTATTGTGATGTGTATGTTGCTTGCGCCGGAGTTAATAAATCAAGGAGTCAAGGAAAATATCCCAGGAAAATTTCTCATCCCGTAGGAAGGAATTACCTTTATGTTATTTTTAAAAAGGAAATAGAATAGCTAGAAGGAAAATTGTTCGAAATAATAAATATCAAATCAGAAACAGCAATTGGTTAATCAGAGTCATTTCCATGATGTTTCCTAATGTATTTCTTCCTCCTCTGGCATTTAAATTAGCAGCATATTTACTTCAATAACCGGTTCGTTGGATAGCAATTCGAAAGGTTTGTGCGTTCACGATTTTTCAGAGAGGATAGAGATGCAGGAAAGAACAGCTTAAGAAGGTAATGAAGGTAAGATAATAACCGTGTTCCTTCTGTACACCCTTCCCTCCCGTCGCCTTCCCCGACTCCTTTCCTAACGGAAGCCTTTTGCTTACCTCTGGCGTGGGCGTTTCCCTTTCTGACATGCCAACCTTGCCCCCTACCCCTAACTAGACCCTTCTGCCTGTCATCGGACAACTCTCGCCAGCTCAACTGTAGTTTACACAATATAATTTTAATTTTGTTTTTATGTTGTGCTAATTCTTGAATATACCTACATAACACAATTTGCCATATTATCTGCAAGATATTGCCAATAAAACAGGAACATGAAACATGCATTAAGTTCCACATTTTCAATTCATTATTGAAGTGGGCTTTAGGATATATCCACAGAGATATGATAAAATGTCATTGCTATGGCAGTACAGCTTTTTTTCATTTTACCACAAAAATGCAGTAAATGATGACTCATACATATACACAGCACAAAGTAAAATGTATTAACACTAATTTTCTAACAAATACGCAGTATGCAACATATATCTACTTAGTAGGCATCAAAAAATTACAGAAGACTAATGCAAGTGCTCATTTCTAGTGTTCCACTATAAACAATCACAAATGTACATTTTAGCACACTAAACACAAAACATTCATGGATAGAGAAAAGTTCATAAAAATGGGAGTGCAAAGGAATTGGCATTCATTGAAACAATAATTATCATGAAGATAGTAAAAGAGCATGAGTACATTAGGCAAAGCTAGTGCAATATTCACACTTGCAGAGAAATTAATATATGTTACACACATAGGTACTATATATAAGGCACATCAAACAATTAGCAAAAAAGGAGGGGTATGTACAGCAATTAATTTGACTAAAAAGTAGTTTAAATGTGATTATAAAGCTCTTAAACAAGGGTTATCTTGACTCAGGTATTCATAAGATGAAATGTTAAAAAAATGTAAGATCCCAATTTTCCACTCTCAAAATTAAAATATTAATAATCAGTAATGTAACACATATGTATTATTGTTATGTTATGCTTGAGCATGGTAAAGCATTAAGTACATTTGATAGCATAATATACACATTTGGAAGAAGTGTTATTCAGAAGAAAGGGGTTACTTTCTTTCTACAATATGCATTATTGTTTAGAGGCATACTAGACAATTTTATAAAATAATCTCTCCATCTGTAAAATATGACAAGTGGAAAAATATGAAAATATAAGAATATGGCATCATTTTCCAAAGCTTTATCATAAATTTCAAGATATTGATGCAGACACTGGATGTATAATTTTTTGTTTCGAAGTAATTTTGAAACTTCAAAAATCATGAAAATACTATCAAAGGGACATAAATTTTTAAAACATTCTTCACTGGTAGAGTGGAAGAAGAAAGAAAAATGCACATTTACAAAGTAGGCAATGGAGATTTACAATGACAAATGGAAATTTTCACATGAGGCATGTCCTACTGTCAGCACAGTAAAATTCTGGCTTCAAAATTTGTACCAAGACTTGTTTCCTAAACCAGGTTTTGCCAGTAAGTGAAAAAATCTATTGAATAGGTTTTTACAAGTAAGACTCAAATGGTAAACAAAATAAAAAATTGTCAACTTGGGAAAATAAATTAACTTAAATGTTTTGAATAGATTCCCAGGAGCAAGGACATCATATACGCCAAATATTTCATAGTTATTTGAACTTATGGAGTCTGATTTAAATAGTCCAACTAGATGAGTTGTTTATGAACGATAAATTTACATAATCACTCTCATTCTTGACCACGTAGAGTTCCATTGCAAAATGTTTTATTATTTTTAAAATCAAAATCCTCTAAAAAAGAAAACATTTTGCAAAGATAAATTTACATAAATGTTAAAAATAGAAAATCAAATTATGACCAATACCATTATTCCTAACATAAATTTCCAACTTTTATCCCAAAAATTTAATTGAAATAATTAGAGAAATAGACAAAGGAAAATGCTCTTTTTAAACATAAATTTATAAGGTGTGATCAAAATGTATTGGGACTGTTGCCATACACTCAGAAAAAAGTATTCCATGAGCAAAGCCTTGCATCCTAAAAATCTCCACACTTTCCTTGCTTGATTACAGCTGTGCTTTCAATGAACCAGTGTATCTTTAGTTCTCCATGGCATCACAAGTTGAGCACATGCTCTCCATCAAACTTTACAAAAAGCTCGCCAATACCTTCACACAGGCTCATGCTAAGTTCTACCTGTATGTGTATGGGGAGGCATGCATGAGCCACACATGTGTAGAACATTTTTGAGATGGACAAATAACAGGAATAAGTGATGAATATCCTAGGAAACTCACAAATGGCTAACCTGAGAAAAAACATAGAAGATTTCCATTCGGGCAAGGGAAAATCATCAAATCAGCATCTTTGAGTTATCCGAAGATCTTAGCAATAGTAAAGTTGCAGTTCAGTCGGGCCTTGGGTATGTGTACATGTCCGATACCCAAACAGCACAAACTACATGAAATTGGTGTAAATTCTGCATATTGCATGTGATTTATCTCGTAAAAAACTGATTCTACATGTATCAAACTGGTGGAAAAGTGGTGTATATTTGGTCTATTAGTCAATATTTCTCATGTAAACACGTACATTGACAAGCAACCAATGATGTGGACCATATAGTTCAGAAAATTTTCACAAACACAAGAATGTCTACCTCATGCCACGGTGACATGCCTGTGAAAAAATTTCAAATTCGGGGGTTTAAAAAAAAAAAAACAATTTAAAAAAAACAAAAAAGGTGTTTCTTGGGAGCCTCCTACCAGCAAACCCACTGTCGTGAAGCTGGTGCTTTGCCCACCTCATCTTAGTTAGTATACAAAAGGTGCAAAATGGCTTTTTATTGCTAACCTATGGCAAGGCCTGTTAAGAGTACTGAATCCAATTTCAGTTATTTATGGTGCACATTATTCTTAATATTATTTCTGAGGGTCTTATTTAGATGCAAAAAATCACAATTTACATATCTCCATTCAGGCTTCATATTTTGGGAAGAAACTAGTAAGGAAATCATGAGTAGTCAGTGTCCTCCACCTCACTTGGAAAGTCTGAGGGAAATTTGTCCATTAGTTCTTATTATGTGAACAATTGATAATTGGTAAATATTGAGCACGTTATAAATGATTTACTGGAATGCATGAATCATCAATGTACACCAAAATACCCAATTGAAAGAAATTTAAAAAATGTGAGGTGAGGGATTTCCTTCCCTTGATAAAAATATTTTATCGTAAATTTTTACCACAATATGCCTCAAACAGCCTACAAACATCTTTCTCCATTTAAAGTACATTGGCACTAACATGTCCAGAAGAATGGTTGTCTGCGCTTGTCCATTCTTGTTAAGTTACAATGCCTGATGTAAAAGGCCCTTGAGGCTGTTTTCAGGTTAATAAAAAAATAAAAAAGTGTATTTGTACCATCAAACAACTGATTGCTAATCAAATAACAGCATAATATACAAGGTGCTTCCACGACTGCGAGCCCGACATTTATGCTGGAAATATAGATACCAGTTTTATCCTCAGATGACATTTCCACTAGCACAACAGGAGTATATCTCAACCATGTGCTGTATGGGTATGCTAGAGCCAAAAATGATTTTGCTAATAAAATGGAAAACTAGGTTTCAGCTGCACAGGATCTTCTTGATGTGAGTTGAAATCGATGAAAACTTTTGGAAAAAAGGTATACCAGGCGAATAACTGAAGGACTCTGGCTATGATCCCAAAACAAAAGCATTTTTCAAAGGGGAAGACCCTGACCACTGAGACATGAGAAATCACAAAAGAACCTATTCAACTTGATGGGATAACAATTAGGGGACTGCTCATCATAAGTCTGCTCCACTGGGCCAAGCAGCAAACAAGGAGTACTACTGTGAAGTATTATGGCACCTCCCAATGACACAATATCCAAAAGTCTTTTCAAACTTGAAAGAAAGAAGATTTGAAAGTGTCAAGAAAATTGAAGAACACGTGACAAGGCACCAGCCCACTTCCCTGAAAAAGGAGTTCTAGGTATGATTCCAGCGATGAGAACAACAACAATGGATGAAGTGTGTGGCTTCAGGAGATACTTAGTTTGAAGGTTTGTGAAATTCCTAATTTATAATTCTTGCAGTTCTTTTGTAGCAGCCCCAGTCACAATACTTAACGATCACCACTCAGACTTTGCCGTAAGTGCCATTGATCATTAGGTTCACCTCATCCATCTATTGAGTTATCTGCAATCAAGAGCAAGCATTCCATTCCATAGGAAATCAAAGCTTAGCATAACTCTTTTGGTTAAAAGTATTGAAATGGCAAGCCATTGGCTGGAATTTTCATTACGCACGAGCTTTTTCCTAAGGCTAACTCATCTACCTTTGATGGTCATTTTCAAAGTAAGCAAGCGCAACCTTTAACTTAAACCCATGTGACATGGACTGATAAGATGGCTAATACAATTTATTGGTTGGCACACATCCATTACACTCCTATTTCCATCCCATAATACTGAACACAATTTCTCAACCAACCTAACAAGCAGAACACATCTGAAGGCTGCATACTTTTGGGTGTTTCACCATGTCATTGATTTTAGAGACAACAGTTTCGCCTGCATTCCAGCAGGTGAAACTGTTGTCTGTAAAGACAATGACACGGTGAAACACACGAAAGTATGCAGCCTTCAACTTCAACGCACCACGGTAGCCTTTGCAAGAACACATTTTATTTTCTGTCTGCCAATCACCAATCATAAGTTAACTTTTTCATGCCCTAGAGACCAGTACAAGAAACGCAATGATACATATGAAGTTTGAAAGAGTTCATAATATTCCAGCATCTCTAGATTGCATAGGTAATAAAACTGAAAAATTAAAAAAAAAATAATTTCAAATATTTTTAAAAGTCAACTTGTGGCAATATTAAGTGTCTCCACAAAGATATTATTGTTGAAAAAAAAAAGTTGCAGTTTCCACAAAATTCCAATTTTGTGGGAATCAAAAATGTTATTCTTTAAAAATGGATATCCATTGTTTCCACTGAGTCAGGTGTAATTCCATCAATTTTATAAGAAAAAAGTTATGGTTCCCTGCAACAGAATGTTAGAGCACTACTATAACCTATATTAGTCAGAATATTAATGCTTCTAAAGCAATGATTCATCCAATTTATTGTCCAATCACCAAATGAATTGGCCAAAAAATTGAGCCACGTCACATGGGTTTCAGAGTGGAAGTAGTAATACCTCCCTCCCTATTAGCTGGTGAGGTTTGCCATATTGTTATTGCGACCACGTAGTGCATGTTACGGGGAGATTATCAAGGGCGCCAAAGAGGCAACGAGAGGATTGTATCTCTCCCTTACGTTATGTTCCTCCCCTGTGTTTCCGTTTCCAAGCGCCTCCACTCCGCTGCCCCCACCCTTCTTCCCCACCCTCTCCTCCTCCCCTCCCTCCACCCTCCCCCTCCTCCCCCCATCCTCCTCCTCCTCTTCGTCGTCGTCATCGTCCTCGTCATCCTCGTCATCACCACCCTTCCCCTCCTCCTCCTCAGCGCGCCTCTGGAACTCCCTCTCAAGCCTCAAGGCACGCAGGCGCTCTTCCTGCCCCGGGCCCCGACCCCCAGGCCCAAGCGCCTCCAGCTCCGAGATCTGCCTGTCCCTCCACAACCTGGCTGCCTCTCGACGCCTCGCCTGCTCCTGTTTCATTTCACACACACACCGTGCAACGAGTATATTTACACACCTGTGTTGTCACTCTCCCCACATCAATTGCATCCATATATTTTTTACCAAACATTTTTTCATTATCAGATAGAGTCAGTCTCTCACTCATGCATGCAAACACACACTCACAATTTACATCACATTTCAAAATGCATAGAGAGATAAAGAGAACTTATGTTCAAACCCAAAGAAAATATCAAAATGGAGCTTAAGAATTATTATTTTTTTATTTCAATTTATACTCGAAGACATGTGGTCTTTCATTTGGATGAACAATATGACTACCTGACTGTGTAAAATAATAACAGTAACAGTATTACTAAACTTGTATGGACTGATATTTCAAACAAGGTACTTTTGGAAGATGACGTAAATATTACAGAAAATAGAGGAAAAATGCAAGGAAACATCCAACTAGAAAAGGTGATTTGAATGATAATCTAGTCCTTCGGACAATTTTTTCATTGTAAGATGAGAGAAAGTATAGGATGAGAAAAATAGAACAGAAAAAATGAAAATTCTGAGCCCATTTCACATGGTTGAGGAAAGAAATACTTGGGAACTTTTCTTAGGATTTAGCCTAGGTGCTTTAAGGTTTCCCAACTCTATCAGTTGGCCAACAATATTTGGGAAGCATTAGACATACCTCACTAAATAACTGATTGTCTGCGTATAATTTCAGCATTAAAGTAAGGTTTAATATTGGCCAAAAGCACTGACTTACACAATGTTTTGTCTCTAATACTAACATAATAATGATTAGCTGACAGCTTATTTGTCTCTCAAACTTTTCAAAACAGAATTTGTTGTCTATGTTTCTTTAGGAGAAATCACTAATTATTATTTTCAAAAATTGAGGAAATATTAATGAAACAGCAAATTCACATGCTCCCTTCAAATGGGGGTATGTCTTCCAACATACTGTTACAAAAAAACTATGATATGGTGGAATGAAGTTATGGATAAAGTTAAGGATAGGAAAAAGTGTTTTAATTGTTTGAAATGGATACTCCATTAGCGATTCAACCTTTGTCATTCCATTTCCACTACACTTAGTTCACTTCCATGATCTCCTTCAATAAGAAATAGGACAAATCCCAGGATTTATTAGTTAAAAGAATTATTTTTGAGCCCTCAAAAGGAAGCAATTCAAGGGTGCAGTTATTAAGAATCCCAAGACATCCTAAATTATAAACATTTAAAGAGAAGTTTTACCCTTTTCAAGGTCCTTCCATAAAAATTGTGTCTGATGATTTTACATGACTACTCAGTGTGGATATTTGTGAACTGAAACACCATTTTTCTCACTATGATTTCTAGATAAGCCATTCAAATACTCGTATTACTAAAATAAAGAACTTCCACTTGCTTACTTTCAGATACATGAACTTCAGTCATAAGGCACACCCAGGAGTATAGAAAATAATTTAATAAAATAGTTAACATTTTATGATATCCGTGGGCACACAATTTTCGACAAACCATGACTGCATATAGATTGTCAAGTATGAAAATAAATATTTTTGCTTTAACTTTTGGCTTACGGGGAAACTTCAGACTTGTTACCTCATTAAATTCATTCACTATGAGTGAACAGAACATCACTTTTCATGGGCTGCCTCCTCTAATGCCCATTATTCACATCATTATGCACATTTTTAGGCAACTCTTATCCACTGCCCTTTCAACCCAACACCAATTAATGAAGGATTCTAATAAATGTTAAAATGCAAGCTTGGCAGATATTTTCAGTCATTTATGCAATCATTTCCTCTGACAAAACAATAAAACAAAGGAGATGATACTGTCCTCATAATGCAATGATTGCCATACACCTGTGAGAATGTTAGCTTTTATATATTTACAAGTCCTCGAGAATGGGCATACAGTTACACGGACCTGCCAGGAAGTATCTCTAAATAAAAAAACTACGTATCATAAAAGTATTTATATGTAAAACATACATATGAATTCTTAAAGGAACATTTCTACAGTTTATTTTCATAGTAAATTAAGAGTACTGCTCAATATGGCCCCAATTAAGTACGGTGATATCTACATTTCAAATAGAATAATTTGACACACCATTAATTAATGCATTCTAGTGATTTAAATGCAGTTTATGATACTACTGAATGGCCCAACTTACGTAAAATGCATATTTAAGACAAATTATGAAATGTAGTCCAGGGTTGAAGCATATGAATAATTGTTTGGTGCCATGCTCTCCATTAAAAAGCTTTAATAAGTAGGTGATTAATGGGCAAAATGATCCTCGATGCTTTAATAATAAGTGATATTGTAACTACAGCCATAGAAACCATTATAGCATTATATTTTCATGAATGAAAACACACAATCGAATCTTCACTTAAAATTTTCAGCTCATGATTTTCTTACCAAAATAATTTTAATAAAATGTCAGCGGATTAACTGTGTCATATCTACCATCCTGAATGTGCATTTTAGTAAGATGAAGCTTTGTCAGTGAGATGACAGGTAAAACTACAATCTGTGGATGTTGTTTTTAAATACTTTATAAAACCTCCTTGAAATGAAAAACCAATCAGCTGTATGATTAAAATTCTTTCCATAAATTAGTATATACTGAATTAATACCCAGGGCTATGTAGTAAAAAAAGAAGATGACAGTGAAGCAGCTAAGATTAATTTAAATAATAGCAACAGTAATTTAAAAAGTATAAATTAAAGGCCAAAGGCCATCAAAGTTAAGGAAAATGTTCTTGAATGATACCAGACCAATGATTTGAGTGGTCAATATGATTATTCAATATGCTTAAATTTTCCATCTTTATAACTCCAAGAAAATAAAATGATTTATTGGAAGCTAGTTTAACGTAAAAAAAAAGGATCGGGATAAAGGGTCGTGAAAAACACCAATCTACTCCATGCAATGAGTGATAGCATTGGAATTGAAAAACTTGTAAAAATACAATCATCGCACCACACATTGACCTCTTCCAAGACACAAGCCACCACCATTGAATATTTTCTAGTCAAATACACACAATTCAGCCATTAGCTTAACAGAATCAACTGCCGAGTAATGCAATTCCATAGCCAGAACTGAGGTATCCTTACGGGAACCAATTGCAAACATATCAGAGAAATATACTCAACCCTAGTGACTGAAACAAAATAAGACTCAAGACCAAACATACCAGGAAGTTTTCCGTAAACATGCAAAATGCACATTTAATTTTAACACATAAAAAGTAGATGAAAGAAATACTCTACTCATTCCACATGATAAAACAAACAAGGCAAATACATTTAGGCCCCATTTTATAATATGGTTCATTTTTTTCTCAATATGTAAACTGGAGTGATAGTGAAGTGTTCTCTCATTGATAACACTCACATCAACAGGCCAATAGTTTGATGTAATATACTAGGCCTGAATTATTCCTGTACCTGTTTTGAACAAAACCTGACTTCTCCGTTAACATGATGTCAATGAAAATATTACATCATATTGTGGAAAAATTTAACCATGCATTATAAAACTGGGCCTAGGACTTTCAAGAAATTTATAGAAAACTTTAGGCATAATTACTTCCATCCTCACAGACTGTAAAAAAATTATTGATCTTGATGAGTTTAGAAACTCAAAAATCATCCTGGGATCCACCCAGGGCCTACCTTCTCTTTCTCCTCCCTATCCCATGGATTTGTAGCAGCGTAAGGAAACTGTCGATGCCCTTGTGAAGAATTGCTTGTAGGATAGAATGAACCTTTCGGTGGCTCTCCAGCACTGGCATTATACCTGGTAAAAGACATAAAATATTAGGGACAGAAGAAGATAATATGGATAAAATACTGTATTTTTCACAAATGCAGCTCTTTCCCATTCAACGGCTATTACCTAACATTCACGGACACAGATCTCAGACTTTTCAGTAATATCTCAATAAATAGGGAGCAGGGTACATCATGGTAATGAAAAACAAAGCTTACCAATTCATCTAACATCAATGTTTATACCATTATGACCAAATTCTTATTAGAAAAATAATACAAGTAGCCCTCGTCAACTGCCTCCCTCTTTCGTTGTATCATTTACACTTCACTGTCATGCAAATGATGAAGCTAAACTTTTTTTGCACAGTTAAATTAAAATAACGCATATTCTGCAAGAGAAACACAATTTTCTTTCTTGGATATTCCGCAGCACTTCCAACTCATCTTTTCAAACTTAATTTGAGATAAGAAAAAGAAATGTGTTTTGTGTTCCTAGCGACTATTCTGAGGATGAATCTGTGTACGTGCATGACAGTGATAATCCCCTGACTGACTACAGTCCCATTTTACATAGGTATCCAACAATAATATAATGTTGTACATTAACAGACTTTTGACGTCCACATTCTCATCTCTGCATTACAAGATTGTATACCCCACATTTCACTGAGCAACTTAAAGGATATTGAAATAAATTTTTTAAACCAGCCTCGAATTATAATTACACAATTTCCTATTTTAAACAGTAATCCAAGTGGCCACCGTAATCCACAACTATCTTAAGAATATCTTGCCTTTAAAAAAAACCTTAGAAATATAGCCCTAACAATGACTGACTATCCAAAAAAAATGAACAAGAGCATGTTTGCAGAAATAGACTTCACTATACACCATACCTAAGCTTGACAAGATGTCATACCTATTAAATTAAAAACTATTATAAATATAAACTTGGTGATTCCACAACTTTTATTTGAAATCAAAACTCGAGTGTCAATGTCTGATGTCATATTCAAGCCTGAAGATGATGTCTGATGTCAAATTCAGGGACATTATTTAAAATAAAACCTTGTGGAATCACCAAAAGTTTCATTTTAAGCAAGAATAGATCCCACCTAACACCACAAAATATATAAGAAACTAGCACCTGTATTTTTTACTAAACCCTTAGACTGGCTCTGTCTATTTTATTTTTAGAAGCTGTTAGTTTTGAACAAATAGCCTCGGCAAATGTTGTCGGCCTCGGTGGCAGCGGGGTAACGTCCTCGCATGCTAACCCAAAGGTCGCGGGTTCGAATCCCGCCTGGGGAGGATTTTTCACTTCCCAGGACATGGTTGTTTGTGTTTTCCGTTATGAATTGTTAATACACCTGATGTAAAGGCCCAATGAGTGGCTGTTTTCGGGGGTGTTGTAAAATTAAAAAAAAAAAATATTGCATGGGGTGCTGCACGAACACATGCATAGGAGAACCTATGTGCCTAGGGTGGGTCCCTGGCTGCAGTCAACTTACCGTCCCTCATTTTGCTGACTGGCACTTGCTGGCTTCTGACTCCCGGGTGAAGAGGCACCGCCTTGGTAGAGGGGGTGGGTGGAGGTGGGTGGAGGGGGTGGGGGTGGGGGTGAGTCCCTGTACACATCCTCAGGGGGTGGGGGCCTCAGTGGAGGGCCAACATCACCACCTGGTCCACCAAAGGGGCGGGGCTTGGGGGCCGTGGGAGGGGGGGCACCTACGCCAACCACACCACCCCTGGCTCCCTGCACCTGCTGTTGCTGCTGCTGTTGCATGGTGGGCGAGAGTGGAGTGCCGTGGTATGGAGAGAATCCACCTGGCTGTTGCTGTTGTTGTTGTGGTGGGGCATTGCCAGGGTGATGGTGCATATGGTGGTGGTGACCAGGAGAGTGCTGGGCTCCATCCTGGTACCCTGGGTTCTGAGAATACGTGGTGCTCTGACCCCTTTGCTGTGGCAGCTGGCAAATTAAAAAAATCAAATTCAAGTTATCTTACATTAAATTATTTACTGAAATGTCATTTTTGATAATTTTGAGATATTCTAAGGAATCAATTGACTCTCAATAAAACACTGTGAGATAATAAAGTGAAATATAAACAGATACTGTAACAGTCAAAAGCCGTTACACCTTTTGTCTTTCACCTGAACCACTTTTCCCCCCCTTTATTCCCCCTTTTCTCCTTTATTCCTTCGCCTTCCTTTATTTGGCTTGCTGAGGTGGGAGGAGGTGAGTGTGTGGAAACTGCGTGAATGTGTGCGTGTCTGAAATCAAAGTGTGAGTGTCAAGGTTGAGTGAATGGGGTAAAACGCAGGGGAGTGAGATGTATGAGTGAGTCACCGGGTATGGTTGATTTTAAAGTGAAATCGTGATTTGTGAATTCCCCACTGTGTTCCCCCTTCCTCAGTTCCCCTAATCCGCCATGTCCCCTTCCCCTCCACAAAAGTGGTATAAAAGGCGAGCGCGGAAACACAAAAAAAAGAACACGTTGAATGACATCGCTGTGCGGAAGCACTGCCCGAGCCGGAATACTTATTTGGAAAGTGCGGGAGGCTGATAGGTACGCAAAAGTACCACGTCCGCTGTGTGGACCATACTTGCCCCCAGGATATTCTCGATGGACACGGAGACCAAGATAAGCGTGCTGAGTCCGGAGTCTGCTGCAGAACCATAGGATCCAGTTGGACTGCCAGGTTCCTTCCACGCTTGACGTCCCGTGCCGAGAATCCAGAGTCAACGGTCACGTAAGGTTGCTGACCCGACAAACCCCCCCCATTTCAGCCTCCTAGCCATCCAGTTGATAAAGGGCTCCCATATTGCGACTGTGTTTCTTAATGGCGAGTGATCTACGCCCAAGTAATAAAACAGACCTTAAGTGTAAGAGAAAAGGGAAGGACTAGCAATTGCCTCCTTCACCCCCAGTTCAATTGGAAACGGACGAATAAAATAAATCACCTGTGAGCGAGAAAAAGCCTTTTTTTTGTTTGTGTGGCTAATCACCTGTGTTTGTTCATCATTCATTTTATTCATTTCATGAAGGGTTCATTTCTAATGTCTCATCCCACAATTATCACCTCATCATTTCATTAACTATTAGGAGGGAATATTATTTTTCTTGAATATACGCTTGTTTTGTTAATTGAAAAGGTTCTATTTTTTAATCTTACCCAGCAAGCTGAATATCCCACAAACCCAAATACCAGCAACCCATTTCCACCTTGCCCCGGCGGTAAAGCCAGGGAACATGTCGAATTATGCACGGTCGGGGACCCCCCACCTGCTTATCCTCATTTAAAGACTTTTAAAACACTTTTCGTGTTGTAATAGGTGACGCAGGTTAGCCCCGCGGATGTCGTGCGGGAGGGATTCGCGAGGACGTTTTTAAAAAAATTTATTTGTACACGTGTCTTTCGGCCCAAAGTAATCCGGGCGGGCCGTGGACAGTTACATTTTGGCGCTCGAATACAGGGACCCGATTGTATTGTTGTTAATTTTTCATGTAAGTGTTATTTAGTTGCTAGAAACGTATGACTGAGGGTTGTGACGGAAGGTAGTAATTTTGCACTGTTTGGGAATTTGGATTTGCGATAAAATGGCCACTAGAAAAAATAAAATGAGGGACCTTCCTGTCCTGGTGCATTTTCATCACTTAAAATGGCTTTCGTAAATTATCCAAATGTTACATAAGTATGCAACAAAACAGTAAGGGTCAAAATTTTAATGTATCCATAGCTGGAAGTGAAGGGGCATACAAAGAGAATAGAAATAAACTTCTTTAGGTAAAGACTGAGAGGCTTATGAAATCTCCAGTCTCACTTTCATTAGACGATGATTATCAATGTATTCACCAAATCAAATTAAAAGTAATTATATAAGTGTAAAAATCATTACATGAGGAATGGATAGAAACCAGACTATGGCATAAGTATATTCTTAGCCAATGGGGCCAAAGGATCCACAGTTAGCATCCCATCAGTCTGACAAAGCATTGAACTTAAAAGTTTTCCTGCACAACAACCAGGTAAGTATTGGGATTTTACAGAAAAAATTTCAACTGCTTGTGGGAAGCAAGCCCAGGCTCTTGCAATGGGAAGCCAGAACTTACATTCTGCTCACCCATTCTGTGCTCCAAAAGAGAAGAGACAGAATGCTCACCTGAGGATGTGACCGGGAATGGTGGGGGTGCGCCTGCATCTGGTATGGGGTGAGGGGTGGAGAGGCTGCCAGGGTCGTCGTGGACCCCTGGGGTAGTCTACCCCCCTCCCTCCTCCTCCGCACCTCCTCCTGCATCTCCTGAAGCTTCGCCTCCTGCCTCATGAAGTCCCTCGCTGACTGTGACCTGGGCACAGATTGCTGAAACATGGGAAGAGAGTTTCTCAAGAATAATGACATTCATTATATTCACCTACAGTCAGGCACATAGCCAGGGGGGAGCTTGAGGGGCTTCAGCCCCCCCCTGAACTTTTAAATCATATTGTTCGTTTATTTTTACCGTGTATTATGTTGGATGAAAAATACAAGGGTTTAAGAGGGGAAAAAAGGTAAGAACAAAGCAGTTTCATATAAAAAATAGCCATAAAAATGCAATAACAAATAAAGTTGTACCAAGACAGGACCCCCCACGCCTCAGATTACGCAGCCCCCCCCGAAACCAAAATCCTGGCTATGTGACTGCCTACAGTGAGCTAGGTCGACCACGATTGATAAAAGTTTGTTTGACTGGTTATTTGGAAGAGGCAACCAACAGCTGAGGTCATTTGCACCATTGAGGATGGTACCAAATACAAAGGGAAATTCATCTGAAAATCTCCCCTACTGCTGGGCTTTGAACCTGGACCCTTAGTATATGAAGCCAGTACTATAGCCACCAAATCAACTTGACCCCTGATTCACAAAAGGTTTCTCTTTCTAAGAACAAAATGTTTTAGACTAATTTAATGACTATATAATCTTCAACATTTTAATGAATAACCTCAACTGGTTTTAATGCTTTCTCTGTTTTCTAAAAGTATTTTCTCAAAAGGTAAGCAAATCTCTTAAGATTGATGCTCAAGCCTTGAAACAAGAAGAGGTAGTTAATACAGTGATGATTATTACAATGTTTGATGATTTACCATAATATCCAAATTCCAAAAGTTGAGTTTGCCAACAGTTACTGATATTCTAAATAGCGTAATCTTCTCATACCAAAATATTATTGAGGCAACTTTTCTAAACGAGAGGCGAAAAGTCTCAACCATGATTCAATTCACAATTTAATAACTATATACTACTACTGGACAAAACAATGAATTGAATAGTCATCACATCCTTTAGCAGACACTGAACTCTTGAAGTATGCATTAGGATTAAGAAGCTTACAAGTGCCAGTATGCCACCATAGTGAAGTAACAAGTCTTCAAATATATTGAGGAGATTTTCAACAAATGAAGCCATGGATATATACCTGGACTGGCTGAGGGCCATTCTGTGGTATGTACGCTGAAACTGGCCTATCACGAGCACCATTCGTCCCACTATTCATTTCCACTTGTCGGTGTAAAGATGATTGAGATCCTCTCAGGGTTGGAGGTTTGCCACTTGTTACCTGAGGCCCCCTTTAAAATAAAACAGAAAAATTAGAAGTGAAACTTAGGAAACGGCTTGGCTTACATCAGACTACTTGATTAAATATGGAACAGAAATGGCTCAAATGTATTTTTCTACACACACACACATGCACAGCATTCAGGTATATTCATTTCCACTTCACTTTTCAGAGACAGTCATTACAATTCAAACACAACAAGCCCTCTAGTTACACAGATTTGAGCTATGTGATTCCACAGATAGATGCTTGGATGAAAAGATGGAATTATTCACAAAAAAATTAGAAAAACAAATGCCACATATTTTAGGATTCTTCAGTCATGTAGTCAGTTAATGGATAGAAATACTGAGCATAATGCATATGAATACATAGACAATGCACATATTTTTAAATTTCTTTTGTTTTTGTGAGATTTTTTTAAATAACATGAAAGATATATTGTAGTATCATTAAGATAATTTTACTTTAAATTCTAGATATGGCCAAGAAATGTAAGAATGATGTAAATAAGAAGGGGCATATATCAGTGGATATTATCAACATTCACTGAAGAGATGAAAAAGCTGTTGCCATACAGAAAAATTTTCTTAATGAGTTGACTCTCAGGACCATAATAAGAGATAAAGAAGTAAATCAAAGAGCATGCAAGAAGTTCTTCGCAAATGCATCCAACCATCATGATGATGAAAAGATGCATTGCAATAGAAGAAATGGAGAGATTACTGTGTTAGGATTGAATATCTATGTTTAAGGCGAATGCCATTCATTTTAGACAAACTTGGATTTAAACATACATGGACATTTTCAGAATGAATGAACCATTGAGTTATGGACTTACTGAATAGGTGACACACATATTCTTTTATTCAGCATATAAGATGTAAAGAAAGTTCTAAGTCTTTCCGGGCAACATTCAATTACCCTAAGGACAAAAAAATCACACTTTTAGAACACAAAACTTCCACATATTCTTTTATTCAGCATATAAGATGTAAAGAAAGTTCTAAGTCTTTCCGGGCAACATTCAATTACCCTAAGGACAAAAAAATCACACTTTTAGAACACAAAACTTCCATTAGATTTGAGGTAAACTACAATAAGAGAGAACTGATTCTAGGGGAGTAATAACATATTTTGGGAGAAGAATACAGACTGATTAAAAAGGGATCTTGACCTGCACATTGAAGTAAAATCAAAACTTGAGACTGGCAACTTATTTACATTGTTTTGATCTTCCCTGGAAAAAATATTAAAATGGCAATCGAAGGTAATCACGTAAAAGTGAATTGCATCCCACTTTCAGCAAAGTTTGGTACATGTTTAGAAACTGCGTAAATTTGAATCCTCTCCGTAGGAATAATAATAATAATAATTTTTTATTCACCTTGAGAAATGGTGTAAACCATATTAGGTGTCGTCCAATATCGATTACAAGCATAAAAATACATTCTGTGCACAAACACGTTTCACAATCATATGTCATTAAAATTACATTCAAAGTACTCATCTATAGAGTAAAGGGGATATCGCACAAGCCAAACCCTTAATTTCCTTTTAAAGATAGCAACATTTTCAGCTCTAATAAGGGTTGGTAGCCTGTTGAATAACCTGATATTGACTTTATGGAAGGAGTTATAGTTTAAAGACAACCTGCAATATTCAATGTTCAAATTGTTTCTGTTCCTCGTGCTATAGTTGTGAACATTAGATCTGTGCGTATAACTGTCTAGATTGTCTTTGACAAAGCAGAGTGCTCTGAAAACATACAAGCTGTAAACAGACATGATGCCCAGCTGTGAAAAAAGTGGCTTACAATGATCACGTGGGTTAGCATTACCAATAATCCTTATTGCTCTTTTTTGGAGCAGTAAAACTTGTTTGACAGAAGAAGCATGCCCCCAAATTTCAATGCCATAATTTATATGACTCTGAAAGAATGAGAAGTACAGAGACCTTAGATCCTCAATAGGAATCAGGGATTTCAATTTTCTTAACATGTAAATTGCCTTACACTATGTGGAAGCTATTACTGGAAGCTATGTTCAGAGAAGTTTCACTGCATGTGACAGGAACGTGTAGATATGAAGTATGTCACACACTACATTCTCAATAAAAGAGTTAATTTTCCCATTACCAATTAGCTCACGATAGACTACATGTATTGCATGTAAATATCCTTACCTCATGTCATCAACTGGTCCCTGAGGGCTGGGAAGTTTTCCACGATTAGGGCTAGGTGGGGCAAAGCCATTGTGGCCTTGCGAAGTCTCTGGCTGCTGACTCCTGTATATGCTGAGGTTTTGGTAGAATCGTTCGACTTCAGCACCTTGCTGGGATGACGAGTTTGAATGCTGCTGAGGTGGCATCCCTACACCCTGCTGCTGATGTGGGGGAGAGTACTGGTGTGGAGGCTGTTGTTGTTGCTGACTCATACTGGCCAATCCAGGGTTTGATGCCTGCCTAGCACCTAGCCCTTGAGGACCAGAAACTGGACCAGGGCTGCGAGGTTCACTCAAATTTTGACTCGACCTGTACGAGATTCACAAAGAAATTCACACATAAATTTCAAGAAGAAAACTAATAACAAGGTGATAGGATATATATAATCATTGGGGTATGGTATGGAAAGCAACTCTGTGAGGAAGAGCATTGACATCATAATAAGAGGGAGGATTAGTTTAGAAGAGGAGAGCTTACATTCTGTAGTCTTATATTTAATACAATCTATTCATTTGAATGGGCCATAGATTTTTTGCTCTCCAACAATTCTTTAAAGATGATAATAGGACCAATAATGCAGTATAATACACAGGAATACTGAAACCTTTCAGGATTAATCTGCGATAGTGAATTGACCAGATAAGTATTTAAGAAGCCAAAAAATAGTATAAATAGTTGAAGAAAAGTTTGGGTACTATGATGATTTATCTAAGCATACAAGTAAATGGAAAATAATTGACATAAAAATATCTTTTTTACATAACACCAATAAACAAATTTAGCTTAACAGTCATATTGGGTGGATCATTTTTTCACTAAAATTACTTTAACTTGGAGTATCAAGATGACTTTTATAACCTTTGATGCATGGAATAGAAATAACTTTTATAAAACATTTTACCTCTCCCACTGGAAAAAAAACTAAAAATTGATGAGAATAAGGTATTCAAAAAACATTGATAATTTTAGAATCATCCAAATTAAACCTTGAAAGACACAATTTTCATTTTAAACAAGGCTATCTTATTGCCCATATCATTTGGCAGAATTTTTTACTTTCATGCAAAAACCTTGTCTGCTGCTCTTTATTCCTCGTACAAATATTTGCTAAAGGCTAATTTTTTCACCAAATTCATCTTCAGAATTGGCGTGAATATTCTGCTTGAGTTACATGGTACGTATCAACAGTTTCCACTGGTCATAGAATTTGAAAAAAATGAGTGTACTGACCTGGATCTCAGGCCATCATAGCCTGCTTTCTGGGGAATGCTGTTGGTGGATGATGTCCGACTGTAGCCGGGATTGTAAACTTCATGGTGAGAATGCATGTGGCCAGGCTGTTGTTGATGTTGTGGCTGTGGTTGTTGTTGATGTTGTTGTTGATGCTGTTGCTGCTGAACCTGTTGTTGCTGCTGCATTTGAGGGTGGTGCTGTCTCACCCCTGATGCCCCTTGCCCAGGGGGTGATGCACCAACACCAGCTGAGGTTGGCACTTGTTGAGGGGGAGCGCCAATTGTCATGGCACCTACATCTCCATGACCACCTGCAAAATGAAGTGGAGTGTCAATGTAGGGCAATTCATATGATCTGATGAATGGCAAAACTTTATTACCGTGCAACTAAACAACCTATAAATATAACACTGCTTCAGAAAGTCAGTCTATCAGCAGGACAGAAGAAAAACAAGGAGCAGCCTAGATGACAATGATTGAAATAACAAAAAACATTAAGAGTTTTTTTTAGATAAGAGGAATAATGCACTATAGAGACATCGCTTTTAATTTATTCCCATATTTTTATGAAAAATGATCATATCGATTATGGACCCTCTCCACTGAGGGTCTCAATGAAACACATAATTTTTTTAAACTGTTTAAACCAATGACAAGATAGTAAATAAATCACATTCACTAATGGTGGAGGCAAAAGACATGTTAATGGCCTAAGTGGCATAAAACTATCAATGAGGGATTCAAAAGCACAACCTTCAAATAATATGAGGGTAACACTCCATCAACACCAAGGTAACCTTTGTAATTACTAACATACCTTAAAAAGAATGGCTATGGACAATAGCATTTACTACTACTTAGATGACATTTATTCTTAATTTTTATCCATTAACAAGCTTTTAATTTTTACCAAAAATGTCAAAGGAAGGTGCCTAAACAATTAGTAAAAGTAAATCAATTTATTTCAAAAATTTTACAAACCACGAAATAAAATACATTCTCTCGGACACCCGGGTTTTGGCACTTAGCACCATCATCAGGTGACGAAGCAAGGCGAACAACCACAAATATGTACCACAAATCTCCCCACCCTCCACCACTTACATCCCGGTTCAACCCCCTAATTACTACTCCCCCCCGTATTCTCTCACCCCTCCAGTCCTTTTGTGGTATCAACAAAGGTTGTTCGCCTTGCTTCGGCACCGTCATGGTGCTAAGTGCCGAAACCCGGATTGTGTGTGTGTATTTTATTTTGTGATTTGTAAAAGTTCTGAAATAAATTGATTTACAGAATGGAGTTCCACAAAGTTACTAGTGAACTATTTAATTTTATTTAATAAATGAAAGAATTCTAGAAACCAATCTCACTTACTGTTCAAGGAAGGCACAGATTTTGAGCCATGCATAGTGGGCATGTGTGGAGGAGGAAGGAGGTTGCCCATTCGACCAGAGCCCAGACTGCCATGGCTGTGCTCGCCTTGCACCTTGGATGGCAAATCCCTTTCACTCATACGCCGTGGGCCTGCTTGCATAGTCACATCAGGAGAGAATATCAATTAGCCTTCATTTCCAGCATGTGATGTATAAATTTTGATCAGGTGCTCAAGTAGCTGTGATCATATCAGAATATAACTTCAATTCAAATATGTCCACTGCATAAAAATGCTACAAACGTGCCCTATTTGAGATATTCAAAGAAGAAGGATTGACCGCAATTGCTGTTTCATGGACTTGTTTAAGTACATTGAACTTAGTTCATACTTGATTGAAATGTTTTCAGGGCAGTTTCATACAATTCAAAAGAATAGACGAACATATAATAATTAATTATTCAAAGCAGAAATGTGAGCATTAATTTGAATTTCACTGAAGAGATAAAATACCTAAATGAGTAGTAGCAGTGGCAAGGAAAAAATGGCTGAGCAATCCATTTGATGCAATAAAAATAATAACACCAATTAACCAAGGCAGCAATAAAATATCCACCCCATTCCATGCACACCCATGCTGTATGTACATGACATGCAAAACATAAAACAAAACAGTAAAACTTGAAAATGCAATCAGACATTATCCATCATCAATATCATGGAGTAATGCCTGAAAAAAAGAAAAGTAATTACATACCGCAAACCTAAGAAATAACAGAGTTTCCATTGATTATTAAGTTTAAAATCATTTGCATAAATGAGAAAATAAAATAATCATTTATCACACAGCTCCTCATCTCAACGCAACCTGAGTATCAACATTTTTAAGAAAAATTACTTCCCGTGCGAACCCTAACACTAAACCAATCGAAGTGCAGTGTACTGATAAAGAACCTATTATTATGCAGTATACATCACCATTCAAGTCGTTTGAGAAAGATTTTTCCCTAGTCATAATCAAGGCCATGCTTGAATTTCAATTTTTTTATTTAAAAACTTGTAAGAAGCATGAATAATGACAAAAAAACTTTGTTTTGCATGGCTGAAATTATTATAAATTAACTAAATATACTGATATAAGGCTTTAACAACTAATTTGTTCCATGAAAATGCCTTCACAAGGTTTTTTCAAGAAAGTCTCTCTAGAGTGAACCTCCATATCCCTGGGAAAATGGCTTATATTTAATGGCAAATAGCTCCAAAAGTAGTGATGTAAGTGGCTGACAATATGGCATTATTGGAAATATGAGATCTTTTTATACATGATGTGACCAATGTCGTTGATTTTTATATTAAATGATATCTTGCTCAAAATGCTCTAAATAACCACAGAATGGTATTTATAAGTGTGAGCAAAATTCTTCATAAAAGCCACATTAAATATTTGCAAGCAGAATAATACTTCCACTGCACATGACAAAAGTAACAAGTTTAGGGCTTGCTATTCCATTTTTTTCACTTATTATCAAATTCTTTTTGGCTCCAATTTGATAGTCACTAATTAACGTGGATCTTACAGCATAGAAAGAGTTGTGAGTACACAGAGTGCTCTCCATGATAAAAAGAACAGAAGAATACAGCAAATATCAAGTTTAAATATCTAGCAACAATTCAATTTATAGTCAACTTTTTTTCATATGATAAAGCTGACATGATAACGATTTAATGATGTTTGGAATACCACAATGTTCAACATGCATCACAAAAATTATCACACAGCAAATAATGCTAAAGTAACCAATTTTCTGAGTAAAACAATGAGGTTCAGCTAATAATTTGGAAATACAAAAAATGTAAAAAACAAAGTTTTCTTACATCATATTAATTTACAGAACCCAGTAGGAGAAAAATAACATTCGAAGTAGAAATTTTATAGACATTCAAATAATAAGAAAAAACATGATTTCCTATTTAAATGTTTTGAGAAAAAGATGCACAAAAGTTAATCAAAATAAAAAAGTATTGGTAATTTTTTGATGCTTCTGAGAGAGAATTCCTAATGAAAAATAAAGAGTGAGAAAGCACATGCTCATAAAATGAAGATGCTGCAGATCTTCAGTGATTGGACAAAAATGCAGGCAGTGAATGAAACAACAGATTCTTGAAAGCATCTTACAGGTGAGAGCCCCTAGAGGTTTCTCATGATCCAATGACAGGTGGTGGGTCACGTTCCTTCTTCCTCTCAATCCCGCACAGCACTTCACCTCTTCCCTCCAGGAAACAAGGGACACCAGATTGTCCTCGCTCCGCGGCCTCGACCCCAAAGGGCCCAAATGACACTTTCTTCCCCTTCGCCCACTGGATGAAGAAAGGGTCGCGCAGAGGAGGCGGTATCCTATTTCCTCAGACGCGTCGTGCAGATTCGTAGCCGCCGCCGTGGTGCCGGGTTTCCACCCGCAAATCCCCTGCCCCTCTTCCTCGTCCACGCGGTCGATTTGGCTAATGTCCGGCATCGACTTGGAAGTGCTCCCATGGTTCCACCATCCGTTGTTGCCGGCAGTGAGGATCATCACGCCGCCGCCGTCCGCCCCTGCCTTGTCCAGGGACGCGAAGTGCCTCGCAAGGGCCGCAACTCTTCCGTTCCCCATCCTAACTTCGCGTGGAGACCGCCACGTGGGCGGACCCACGTGGTCGAACAATGTGGTCGCGCGGTCGGGCCGACGCATTTCCGTCGTAGAACGGGGCGGCGACTCCGCGGCCCTATCAGACGTGAGGTCCCCGTCGCTCCAGCACTTCGCCTCGCCCTTGCACTCCCAAGCGAGTCCGTCCGCGGATGTAAGGAGGTCGGTGTCGTCGCTCGAGATGGATTCGTCGTCCTCTCTCTGGCAGTTGGACAGCAACCTGGACAGACTCGACCTTTCCGGGGGACTTCCCGCCACAAATTTCCCGCCTCCTCTCCCCTCCTCTCCTCCATTGTTATCGTTGTCATCTTCTGCCGCTCCCCAACACCCACCATCCTCTTCTTCTTCCTCCTCATCCTCCTCCTCTTCTTCTTCTCCCTCCACCGCCGTCGGCCAATCTGAATCCTCATCGTCCTCCGCAAAGTCTTCTTCCTCCGTGTTGGTTCCGCAGTCCGCAGTAGCAGCGCGCTTGCAGCCGCTGCCGTTCGCGGCGCCAGCTTCGACGCCGCCCCTGTACCCTCTTGAGGAGGATCGGCAGTGACATCGGGAGCACACCTCCACTTCCCCTCTCTCGTCCCGCCCAACCGTCCCAGTGATACCCTGAAGGACCCTTCCCGTAACCCTTTCGGTCTCCACCTCCTCCGACTCTTCTTCCATTTCGGGGCCGCAAGCCTGCGATATGACGAGTAGGGGTGCGGAGGGGGAGAAAACCAGAAGGCGTGGCGCACCTGTCATAGCGGAGGGCTCCCGCGGCTGGTAGTGGTGCCTGGAGGTCGCGGGCCTCGCCCCCATCAGCATGGCGCTGTTCCGCTTGTGCTGCTGGCACGGTAGAGGGGGCCGCAGCTGAGGCAGCGACGCGCTGGTGGGGACGCCACCTCCCGGGCGAGCGGGTAGGGAGTACCGGCCAGGCCACTCCTGGTGCATCGAGTACGGCCTGTGTGCTGCAGGGGGGCAGGGGTTGGAATGCATGCATGGCCACAAGAATGGTTAGTTACCCTTTTCCATGAAACCCATTAAATAAAGAGAAGAAGAAAGAATACAACGTTACCTCTGAGTTTCTATCACCATCATCATTGGATATTCTACCAGCTGATTCGTAGGGTTTTGGACAGTCCCCGAATTAGCTTCCCCACTTCGAAGTTATCTTTTAGCTTTCCTTCACATATATTTACTATCCCGTCACCAAGTCTCTCCTAGTTCCTTACACCGTCTGCCTTTCCTTATTCGTTAAAAATACATATCCAATTCCTACTGTTTCCGCGCTCGAAAAGCTTTCTACCCCAATAACCTTCCTTTTCCTTTACATCTCGACGCGTTCTAAACCTGCCTTTGCAGCCTAAACTTTAGTGCCTTAAATTGTTAACTTCGTTAGCCAAAACACGGAAAATTAGGGAATTTAGAAGGGAATAGAGATATAGGGGAAAACAAGGAGAAGAGAAATCGAATCCTAGATTCCGGCAAATCTTGGTAAAGATTAAACGATTCGATTTTACGCTCTTTTTTGACCATTCAAATCGAACGTTCCTAACCTAATAATATGTCAAACGTTTCATCTTAAAACAGTACAGATTAATGGTGTTATTGACATAAAATGTAGGCGTCCATTGAAAAAGTATCAGTTTAAATTATACTAATATTTTCTTATTATATATTGCTGCACTTTAATAAATATTTTTCTTAATTACTTCCCTGGATACATTTTTATGATTTCACTTTTAAGGAAAACTTTAAATTATAGGTAAAAGTTTATTTTTATTCCCACTATTATTTTTGAGGGATACGTTTCACCTATGCTGAGGAGTATCACTAACTGACTATCTCCAAAAACCGAATCATCCGCCGCGGCTTTAAAGGCAGACCTTCCCAAAAAGACCATCGGGATAAATTTACACTGTCTAAATTGACCTGAACAATGCGCTTGGATTTTTTTTCCAGATGATTCAACGACTAAAAGAGAGTTTATGACCAGGAAATTCACCTTTAAAATTTCAGGTAGGAGATGCACAACTCAGCGGGGTTTCACGAATGAGCAAAGCCATAATGAACTAACCGTTAGTGAAAATCATGAACATTCGTAGAATCTCTTCCCGGGAATTTCAGCCTGTCTCTTCCGATTACTTACTCCTACCACAATGGATCCTCATTCGGATCGCAAGTCACGTAACTTTGGCTAACCAATGGCCAAAAATTCTGGCGGAAGCTTACATGAGGACCGACATTTGCAATGCTTTTATTACGGTTCAAAATTTTTGTCATTCAACGGTATCTTTAACCGACATAGGCTCCACTCACGTGAATCGGGAGTAAAAAACCAAACCCAAAAAGGCATTGTTTTTTGATAGAGAGGACCTTTTTCACAATAATGATTTCAACTGTGAGGTGACACGATATTTCTTCCTCCAAAAACAATTCAAGGACAATATAATGTTTCCAAAGTGAATTAGAACATCAGAGGTTAGTTGAGCACAGAGAGAAGACAACTGAAAGTCATTGCACACCTTCCTTTCATGCAATTCCCGTGCAAAATCCATTTCCAGCGAGAGTATTAACAGAGGAAAAAATAATGACATACCTCGGGTCATAACAGGCGATGGTTGTGATAAGAGCGTAGCCAAGCCGTGGTATATGGCACCCTGCTTCGCAACTTCTAAGGTCACCACTGGGCCCGTCCTCACCAGATACTCAGCAGCTCTGCAAAGAAAAAATATTAGTTGCCTATGTGGTTGGAATCCATCGCGAGGAAGTCAAGCTCAATCATTTATATGGAAATAGTGAGTATAGACTTGAAAATACTCCAGATTTGACCATGGTAAAAAGCCAAAATCTCATTCATATAAATTATGCTCCGAATGCTAGAAAATAGATACAAACTTGAAATCAATTTCTAAAGGGACGTATGGAAATACTTACTTTTCTTGCGTTATCCCCACTAAACTCTGGCCATCTACTTTAAGCAGTTGGTCACCAGCTTGTAATCTTCCATCCTAAAAATAGAATCAACATTTAATTGAACAAAATTGCCACTATGAGAGAGAATTACTGAATCTGACCAACCAAAAAATTCGGAAAGTTAACCATTAATGAAAGAGACGAAACTTTAATTTATGAGATAGTTATATATATTAAACATCCATGGTCTCGAAGCTGAAAGATAGAATGTATTGACACATGGCAGTTCACCTACGCCGACACAATGCAATCCACCCTAAATGTCAAGCGCTCGAATTCCTGATGAACGTAGCTAGTTAAAACAAATCTTAAGAGAGAAAACATTCCTTAAAGCTGCCACCATAGAAGAAAGCGTTCCTAACAGCAACTTTTAGTTGTATTCTTTGTTTTAAAGTCAATAATTGTAATAAAAACAATCATTTCGAGGGAGTTACGGACCTTTTATTTCAAGTATTTCACAATTTTCTTCTTCGATTTCACGCCACTGTCTCCCCATCCACCTCAAGGTATACAATTACAAATACAAGGTGGTTAATTATTTCACTTTTGCAATGTTTAGGAGATTTAACACTGAAACTGCACATTTACAAAAAAAAGTGGAATGACCTTATTTTTTTGCTTTCCATCATCACCATAAAAAGTAGCTCATGGCTAATCATACACTCACTATTTGGCAAACTCAGTAGGTTCAAGAGACTTTATTAGCGAGCAGTTGTCCCTCTCACGCAACAACGTGTACTTTCGGTGAGAACAATACAGTGAACGTCAGGTTAGCTCCTAAGCAGTGACCTACACCAAGAAAAAACGAGTGGAAAGCATCGTCAGCGTTTTCCAGCGTACTTTCGAATACTTCCCGAAACATACAAGGGAAAACAATGACGCATTTACAACGAATTTGTTATCATCGTCCAGAATACTAGTGAGTTTGAACCCAGAATAAATACGAGATTTTAAATATTCATGGCTTGATTTCGAAAGTTAAACACGTTATATTTCTATTTTATTTACGACACTAGTCAGACGTTTAGCATTAGCTCGATGACGGCCTCCAACGATAAAAGGGAACCAATTCTAATGTTTAGGACTCCTAAATTAATTCTAGGACAATTAAATCGTTAAAAAGGATATGTTTGTTCTTCTCTCATTTCCTACCTTTCTTCCCATTAAGAAAGCTTAGTGGCATCGGAATACCTTGATATAAAAATCTTAAATCGCCTATTCAATTTCATCTTACTGGATGATCACGTTATGCAGTTTCCGATGAATAATAAGTAAAGCTACAAATTCAAGAGTTGCGGAAAACCTAGATCAAGTGCATTTCAATAAAAATAAGAAAATTCACAGCCAAGACCAAGGGGCAAATAATGCGGGACCAGCAAGATGGTGAATGGCGTCTTTCCGCCTTTGTTCGGCGTTGTAAACATAAAAAATACACAAGTGACGCTCTTGCATAGGCGTATCTAGAAGCGTCTGAAGGGGAGGGGGTCACCACCTGGGGGGTGGAGGGTATGGAATACCCCCAAGTAAAACGGGGGATTCGGGAATTTTTAAAAATATTCATCTTAAAATGACGTTTTGAAGGTGTTTTATTATGTTATGGAAGGTGATCTATAGTTATACTATTAGTATGAGTTAAACACATCATCTTTACGTTTTTTTAATCAATGTGGGGGGGGGGGGTTACAACCCCCAAAAACCCCCCTGGATACGCCTATGAGCTCTTGGATCTTGAAAATTATTCAAATTAGGGTGGCCTACAATTTCATACAAAATATGGCGCCATATGCTTTAATGAAGTGATTTATTAGACTAAGCGTCATAGGTAGAGGTAGATACAGCGTTGATGGAAATAAAATTACAAAGGAAACAACACTGCCATTCACCGACGAGTAATATAATTTCAACTCAATGCATATAAAATTCTTACCAATAATTCCAATTACTATAAAGTAAAAAAGGCTATGTAATGGTTTAACTCGCTAAAATTTTTTTTATTTGCTTAAAATAGGGTCTTAAATGTCGCCATAACTTTTGAACACATTGATATCAAATATATTCCTATTTGTAAATACGTCATTTTTTCGATGTATCTCGCATACTTCATACACAGCAAAAAGTACACTGCAGAATCTATCGAATAAAACAATGCAACGAATATTTAGATCAAGAGACGGTCCTCATATGTATGAGTTCCTAAATAATATTAGTCACAATTAAATATTTACTATTAAATATTTATTAAATGGTTACTCGTCATTCTAAATAGACAAGGGCAGTGAATATTCAAAATACGCCAACCAGTTATTTAATAGAAATCGCTCACTTACCGCGTCCGCTGCCCCTCCCTTCACCACGGACTTGATGTAGATTCCGAGTCGGTCTTGTCCGGCACCCTGAAAAAAGGGAAAAGAAAAAAAATTACAAACACTGCCGAGATGTTTTTTTGAAGGGAAACATTATAAAATGGGCAGGAAAAAGAACGTCAAACCAATCAAGAGGGCAAGGATTAATAGAAGAAATTCACAAAACTTTATTCCACCAAAATGAAAGGTTTTCGTTTAGATAACATGATGCAGTTGCACGTCTAAACGCCTAAATAAAGAATTTTAATTGCATAATTGAACTGATGACTAAATAAATCGGTAATTCTTTTGAGTCCTATATTATTTTAGGCTTCAGTCAAATCCAACAAATTGAAGCGTCAAAATTCTGAGCGTAAATTTGTTGAGCATTGGGAGAGGTAGGAATAGGGTTGTCAATTCTCCCGGATTCTCGGGAAGGTTTCCGGAATTAGAGAAAGGTTTTTTAAATATCCCGTCTCCTGGATTGAGGCGTTTTCCTTTAATAGCTATTCATTCGTGTTCAATATTAGATCGAAGATGGGGTTTATAGGCCACAGACTTAAAATATAATATTTACTAAAATTTTTAATGTACTGTGAGAAAACTGTTACTTAAAGTAAATTATACGACTACTATTTTTTAAACAAGTATTCTACCGGTTATGGTAGGTTTAAATGGACGTGGGTTAAAATCCTCCAGATTTGTACACGTGCATCTACTAATAATATTTCTTCCTTCATCCCGACATACGTCCTACCTTTCTTTATCTCGTCCATAAAACCTATTCTCTTTCTTCCCGTTCCCCCTTACCCAACATCCTCCCCTCCATCACAGCCTTAAGCAACCCTTAGCCCCTTATTACCTCATCCAACCACCTACTTTGCCTCTCCTAATCTCATCCAGAGGTTTCTCACCCACCATACCAAGCACTTCCTCATTTGTCTTCCTTTCTGTCCATCGCACCTTCTCCATCCTCCTCCACCCCAACATCTCAAGCACCTGCAGCCTATTTTCGTCCTCCATTCACAGAGTCCACTTTCCTGCCCGATACAACGCTACGCTCCATATAAAACTCTTCTCCAGCCTCTTCTCTTGTCTCTTTCTTTCTCCAGCCTCTTCTTCTTTACCCAAGGTCCCCGTTATCAGCTCCCTTCCATTACTGAACGCTTCTTTCGCTAGTGCTATTCTCCTCCTAATGTATTTTCTACTAACTAAGCCCAATTTCTTCTAGTGTACTAATCAATCAATTAAATTGTTCTCCTTACTCCAGTTTGTGCCCTTCCACTTTTATAACAATTCTCGCTTTCTTTGTCCTAGAAAATCTCATTACTTTTGTTTCCTTATGATTTATCTTCATTCCGTATTTTCCGCACTGATTTTCTAATTCATCTACTAAGGCTTGCAATTCCTTCGATGATCGATTAACCAACGCCTGGTCGTCCGCGAATGTAGACGACATTATCAGTTGCCATCCCACTTGGACTCCCACATCTAGCTCCTCCCATGCCTCTCTTACCATTTCCTCAGCATGAATGTTAGAAATCAAAGGCGACAACGGGTATCCTTGCCTTACTCCGCGATATATAACTGCCCACCCTAATTCACCGTCAGCCACCCTCACCTGTGTTCTCTGGGCCATATATAAGTTTTAGATGAGTCTCCAATCAATCCTACCTATTCGTATTTTGCCGAGTATCTGCATTAGATTTTCCCAATTAACTCTGTCAAACGGCTTTTATAAATCCACAAATAAAGCAAAAACATCCTGATTAATCTTAATGTTTCTTTCTATAAGTGCCCTCATAAATGCAATCGCATCCCAAGTCACCCTCCACTTCCTTAACCTAAACTGCTCATCGCCCTAGTAAGGCTATACAGAAAACAATATTAGGAAAATGTCAAGCGGTTACATTACTAGGTACTATAGATAACCATTTATCGCATGTGAATTATTGCTCGTTTATATTAATTTGTTCAGCTGTTAATATTGAAATTTAATTAACATTACCAAATTGCTGTTCATTAATGAGGAATACACGTTCCGCATTGTAGTTGTGAATATTTTTATCTCCCGAAATTTTCTACACTGGGAACAGACCAATAATTAAAACAACTCTTCATGAATTGGCAACCCTAGGTATCAACCCAAATAATAGACTCATTGATGGATGAAGCCCCAGGAGACCCATTAAGGCCCGGGATGCCGCCCATGGCGAGGAGAGGAAAATTAAGATATAACCTTACAAAAAAATTGGTTTTTAAATATTTATACCCAAATAATAGACCCATTGACGGCTGAAGCCACAGGAAACCCCTAAAGGCCCAGGGTACCGCCCATGGCGAGGAGGTGAAAATTAAAATCTAACCTTTAAAAAATAATTATTTTTAAATATATTCACAACTACAATCTATAATATGATTAATATTTATTACCTATCTTATAACAATTTTGACTTATTTTTTAGTATGAAAACTCAGTGTGGGATTGCAGAAAATCGACCACATGTAGGTGAAAAACTGATCTAAAGTCACTCCTGAATGGGGGTAACTTGATTATATGACACGACCTCAATTACTGACTGTCAAGGAGCAATGCTGAAGCCAATATTCAACTTTAGGGTGGCAGAAAAAATTGGGGATTTCATTCTGATCATCCAATCTTGAGGCAGTACTTGTTTCCTATAAAATACTTTAGTTATAATTAATTTAATGCGCACAATACCAACATTATTTCTTTCATTGAAAGGATCACTCCCCATTTGTAACACCACCCGGACGCATGATTCATTCATTGGAATCGTTCATGCGGCATTTAGAAAAAATCCTAATTCTAATGAGCAAATATAATGAGTTATTTAAAGAGGCTTGTAAATGACGATCCACCGAAGTAAGGGAAGAATATAATTATGCCAACTGTTGTTCATGGTCGATATAGAACGATCGTTATAGCCACATTTCGGTCAAAGGTGGTATTGACTGTGAAGTAATTTGTCAAGACGTTGCGTTGGGAGCTTTCCCAATAAACAATGTGCGTTCTGGCGTTCCCATGACAACACGGCGAAAACAAACACGACACTAAGAGGGCGCCAAACACAATGGCGAGGATCAGGCGCCCCCGATCCCACGGGCGAGGACACTGCATTCACAGGGACACAGAAGGCACAGAGCTACTCGACGCATTGCGCAAGACGAGGGCCCGACCGAAAATCTTGTTTCGGGAAATGAAGACGCACTTTAGACACTGACATGCAGCAGTAACAAATACATCTTCAACTAAACGATAACTTGAAGCTACTGAATACAAGGCACCCTGAAACCTGTTTAATAAATTTACATGCCAAGATTTGAATACGAAAAAATCATTTTAATTTGGGATGCTCAACCTCTACCTTGGAAAGGTTTTTTTATGTTTATAAAAGCGAAATATTCACAGTTTACATTCAGTTGTATTTGCCTCTCATAATCATTCACTGAATTGCTACACGATTAACAGTTTTCTTTTGTTTACAAAATAGCTTCAATATTTCACAAATTAATGACAAATATAAAAGTTCGTAAGAATCCATTTGCATGCATAAATCATAATAAATTCATCCAATCAAACATATCAACAATGCAAAGGTTGGGTATCATTGATGAAATCAACAGAAGACAACCGGCGGCGTCCCAATAATGAGTATATATAAATATATGTGAAATAACAAAATGTACTAGTTGAGTACTGAGTCGATATAAAAAAAATTAACACTAAAACAATGCCACCGAGTGGATTTATTCTTCTTCTTTTTGTCACGTAATTTGTGTCATTCATTCGTCAATCCTTCATCATGTAACAGCCAATGTTCACGGTTATTAGAGATTTTTTCGTTGAATGAACAATCCAAACTTGTACTACTGGTCGATACACTTTTTGATAACGAAAGTGGTTGAATCGCCAAACCTCCAGCAGAAATGCCAACAGCACGAAAATCGAATAAGGTTTTAAAATTAAAGTCATAGTAGTGAATACGTGCTCGGAATATGGGACAACAATCACTTTAATCTAGTCAGAGATCTTAACCTGAAAGCTCGACAAACCCAAGGACATCGCATGTTGTAAAAATCCATGCAGTAAATACGAGCCTATGTATTAAGTTATTCCGAATGACAGAATCTACTCTCTTAACTCATTCTATATACACTTACATCTAGGATCTATACTTGACCTCCGCCTCACGCAGGTAGTACGTAGATGTAAACCACGCATGGGCAATAAGAATTCATAAAATGAAATAAAACTGAATATTCCGCACTTAAAACTCGGCGGATGACTCAATGTTAATGACCGGCAAAATTAAAAGTCATCAAGGGGAATTAAGAAGCCCTGCCCACGTGCTACGCATTTTTTAAGGTGGAATAAAATTTAATTTAGGGTGCCTTTCTTTTGCAGAGAGGGGCTGCGGAGTACGATAGTGCTATATACAAAGACGACCTGAGAACAACACAACGACCCGGAGGTCTTCCATAAGAAACCTTTTCCGCGTGCTGTTTGTTAAGAGGAGAGACCGCGGAAGTAACGGGAGCGAGGGAAAAGCCGAGGCAACTCCACCGAAATCAACAGTCGTTCTCATGTGCCCACTTTTACATCAGCCCCTAGGCACTAAAGACAATTACCAACGCAGTTGCTGTGAACCCTCCGAATCTGATCTTAAATAAGAGTTCAATAAAATTAGCCACCATTTTCAAGAATGAAGGTAGTATTTTGCATAAGAATGGGTTTGGTAATAAGATCACTAAGGTGTGAAGGTCCATCAGGAAATGAAGCATTTCTGAAAAGGAAATTAAGGGGGACTCAGAGCTATGAAATACCGCCAAACTTCGTTATTCAACACCCTTGCTAACAGTTACCCTACCCTAGACCTTTTCTCTTCACGTAAAATCTTCCCCCCCCCCCCCAATTGAAACGCTCAACTTAACATTCTTTTTTTTCCCGCCTCACACTTGCCTAATTGTATATTGTTGAACACGATAGTTTTTGTTTTACAGATTTTTTCATCTATTCTGTTTATTGAACTCATTGTTAAGGCCTTAGTTGCAGTTTTTAGTGTTTTGATATATAAATAAAGAAAATAACGAATAAAACTGTAATAGGGATCGTGGAATAATATGGATTATATATCTCTACAGACTTAATATTAGTGGAAAGGGGATTTCGAGATAAGGGTGAAGCAGAGAATGGAGAGGGTGAGCTAGGCAGCGAGGAAGACAAAGGAAGTGTTTGATATAATGGCTTCAAAAAAGATAGTTGGCGGAACTCCGACAGAACAGTAAAATAGTTCCGAGGACATATTGAGAGGTGACGGCATGAAGAGGGTGGTTGAAGAAAACCAAGAAATGAGTCGTTAAAGTATGGATTGTACAAATCAGGAAGTCAACTGGTCGAATATCAAATGATTATTACCATTTTCATGTCGCATTTGCACATCCGTGAGACAAAAAGGGCTTTCACCTATCAGCAGTATCCGCAGTCTGACTAACGCAACATCAAAGCTAATCCAAGAGTAGGCGACCTTCACACCACGCATGTGAAATTATTATGAAATTTGTCAGGTACACTCTCAGCGAGCAGAGAACAAAGGAATAATGAAAATCAAACATTACAGAAATTCCATTACAAGACACACGTGAATTAACCTGTAAATAGAATTGCAGGGCAAACAGTTATTCATTTCGGTTTGACACTGCCTTACGGATGACAAAAAATGAGTAACGTTAGAAAGAACTAACTTCCGCAAATAACTTTGTAATTAATATCCCTACATACAAACTGAAACATACATTACATAAAAATATGAGACAAGAAATTCCATGGCAGGGCAAAATAAAATTCTACAAAAACAGCTATTCGGAGCTATCGTCCGCACACTACTGTCTTCCAAGTAGAGTGGAAGTGCCTCTTTGACTGTACTCGTAAACATATTTCGGCGCATCACCTATGAAGAGCTTCTAGCCGTAATGTCCGCATTAGCCCCATATTTTAAGAACCCATGCATCTCCGCCATTATAAATAAAACAGGTGTTAATTTAAACCATTTTTTTCCACGAAGAAATTCACGAGACAACGAAAATGTTAGTATCGCATCACCGGCGCAAGCAATTTAAACGACGCTCCTCGACCAAAACTACCCCAACCACAAAAACAACCATTTTAATAGACAACTAAGTAATTTTTAAACGGATCAGTCCCTCATGGGCAAAAAAATTAATTGAACTTTTGTCTCTCTTCCACGAGGGAGAAGGAGAATGGCTTCGGTCCTTGAATTTTAAAAGACCCGCTCCCTCCATTCCCGCCGCCGCCGCAAGGAAATTTTTTCGAACAACCCTCACGCTGCCCTCCTCCACAGAAAAAATAACAGAGTGATGAAAAAAAAGAAACGTAAATGCAAGAGAGTTCCCATGGGGGCCGTGGGGGAGGTGGATAGGGAGAGGCTAGTCACTCCCGCCCCTCGAAAAACTCCCCCATCCCCTCCAACAATGCCCCCACAAGAGGATTCCCCCACCCCTCGATACCCTTCCCCTCCCAAACCAACAGGCTTACCAACAACACCCCGCACCTAACCGACACTTCCTGCCATTCTTCTCTCCGGCCGTTCGTAAAGAGTTCACCCCACTCGCCCGGGAACCCCCTCTTCCCACCGTAGGGGAGGAGGGGAGCCAGTCAACCGACCCGCTACATAGGAGTCCCCCCCCCCCCCCCCCTGCGTTCTCATGATGTGCTTTGTGGGCGGGCAACCCCCACTTTATAAAACCCCATCCCTTCCCACCCCTCCCTACCCCCACTCTTGGGTGCGCGTGGGAATCTCGATTGTGAATCGGCCACTCGGCTGCCCGGCCACCCTCCTCGTCCTTCCACGCACCTCTCTTCCCGAGACAATTCACGTCCCCGACCGCCGAGTCTTCCGATAACTTCATCCACTCTTCCTCCCCGAACATTTATGTCCCTGATCTATTGAATGGACAAAAAACTTTTCTACTCTTTTCCCCTTATGACTTTCATTCCCGAAAAAAATAGCAAAGGGAGCTAATTCTGTTCGCATGAAGGTAGTTAGAGCGAGATGTTTCCCTAGTCATAATGGAAACCATATTCGAGATTGATTTTTTAATTTCAGCGTCTGTAAGAAGTATGAAGTAAATATTGTAACATTAATGGAGCGAAAATATAGCTATATGAAAAAATTCTCAGTAATTAAATAAATATACCTATTTAAGTATCTAACTTGATTCATTTTTTCACGCCGTACGTTTAAAAGGCCTTCAAAACAGCAGTTTTTTTTGCGATTCTGTAATAATTACTGCGGTGAGTAATGGATTATTTTTTTACAAATAGTTGATAAAACATATAAACTGCTCACCGTTAGTTTTTGACAAAATCTAGGAGTTATAAATTCCTATTTTTTTCAATATTCTTCATCTGGAGCGCAAAGCTCAGCTCAAATCAATACCATGTAAAACCTTGTGTTTTTGGGCAAAATTAGTTCGGCAAGGGTTAATATTTTGATATAATTGGAAATATGGGAGTTTTCTCTTTAAAATGAGGCCAAATTCATCAACTTTTAGGTGAAATTATTTTTCGCTCAATCTACCTTAACTGTGGCAAAGAGTCAAAAACTGATATCTCCAAAATATGCGTTTTTTAGGTTTTGATTGATATATGATGTTTAATGTGATATTTTTTTAATGTTCAAAAGCTGACATGTCTACCATACATGATGCCATCTCTGATTCACTTTGACCAAAAATCACACATCATAATACGTAAATTCAACCAAAACTTAAAATTTTCGCCTTGTAAAGTTGGGTCCTTATGAGATAGGCTTGGAAACTGAGTTAGAACGCGTGCAGCGAAGATCATCAAGATACGTTAAAGGCCGCTAGTGTTACTGAACTTTTGCAGCAACTGGGATGGAAAACGCTTTCAGACCGTCCATTAAAATATAGACTCAATCTATAATGTAAGGTCCAAACCGGTCTATTCTCTGACAACGTTGATAACATTTTACGAAATCCGACATACTACGGTAGTTCAGATCATGCGAATAAAATTAGGGAACTAGACTGCAGAACGGACAGATTTAAGATGTAATTTTTCCCACGAACGATAAGGGACCATAACAGCTGTCAATGAGACTTTAATCTAGGTTTGTCGATAGGTAGTGTAGCCCGTAGTAGTACTCCCTAATACTTGAATCCTTATCTGTTACCTGGTACTAACTGCACGCCTTGCATGTTTTCTACATAAGTCTTGAGTCTCTGTCCATTAGTGTAGTTGCAAAATAGATATATACTAACGGCCCCTCTCCATTGTGAGAATATCTGTAGTGTAGTGCATGATTGTGAGGCTTCGCCTCGTGACAAGCATTAGGGATTTATGCTAATGCATAATTAGTCGTAGTTACACTAACTTTAGCGTATAGTTTAATGGGTGTTGGTGACTACTCACCCCCTGCCACACACCCCTGAGGTGGCTTGCAGGGTATTTTGTAGAAGTGGATATTGGACATATCAGTTTTTGGCTCTTTGCCAGAGATCTTTTCTAAGGTGTACTGGAAATGAGTGCACCATTTAGATGGAAATCCAATAAAGAATGAATACTCTATACATTAGTATTTATATTTTCATTTTATTTTATCCCAGATTATGATTTCGATAGTAACTGTCATTATCAGTCAGGAATAAGTCAGTTTGGAGAATTAAAAGTACAAATTCACCGGCTGCTGTAAAAGAGTCCACCAAGTTGAGCCAGGAACCTTGGCTTTTAAACGGAGGGATAACCAGTTACAAAAGCTAATCGATCAATTCGAAGTAATGCTTCACTAGAGATTATCAGTTAACCGATATGGTTATCAGGAAGTAATAGCTAACCGTAGGTAATGGTTAACCTTATTTTGGCTGTACTGGCTAATTGAGTGGTACCATTAAATGCATAACCAATTACAAAGGTCAATCTGGGGTACTGGTTGACCGGAGCCAATTCAACTGGTAAACTGTTTATTCGGAATTTATCTGCATGTCTTTAAGTCTAAAACGTTGATTTGGGAACGCTAATATTTGTAAGACCATGGAGAATATACCGCACAGTATGACGCAAATAAGACTGCGAATCTTACACGCATAAATGCCCTTTCCACCCACTCTGTCTATACACCAGGGCTTCGGAAGCAATTTATCAGACCCCACCGCGGCTTTTGATGACTACAGCCATCCTTATATTCGGGCCAATAAAATTTCCGAATGCTCACAGGTTTCCCTAGAAGCTGGTTAATTTTTACTGTTACCTTGATTGTAACAGTAGAAAAAATGTGAGGATTAATCGATTAATTTTGAAAAAATAAATAATGGATTAATCCGAACTTACTAAACCTCAACGTCCACGTCGGTTACTGAAAAGCAAAATATGACGCTATTCTTCACTGAGGTAGAGCATAAAGACATTATGAGTAAATCTTACAATTTCGCATGCGTAACACTGGCCAAAATACATCAACATACTACTTATATAGACTAAAAGTTAAGGGCAGAATAAGGGAATCTCCAAACAGGTTATGAAACATTACTCCAAATTTGCAGGATCTACATTGCTACAAAAAATGCCATTCATTACTTTTTTACTGACCATCATTGATAATATGATTACTTTAAAATATGTATAAATAGGCTTGCAAAAGGAGGAAATTCCAATGACCGCGAGTACAAGTGAATAATATGGCCGTATATCATTAGAGAGACACATGTGGGTATCCACTGGCGGACCAATGGACTTTTCCAAGGCTGTGTTGACCGATAGCCAGTATCATTCATTTATAATCTATTCAAAAGCAATACTACTTGGTTAATGAACTCCATTGATAGAGATGGTTAAGGACGATCTTGGACAACTAATATACGATGTCATCTCAACACAAAAATGAATGCTTTTTATGAATTCTGTTCTGCATTATTTGTTTCATAAGTTCACCATATTTTCCCACTTCAGTCACGGCAACAATAATGATCATTCATTTCCTTCTTGATCCGTGCTTTCCCACTGCTCTTCCTTCTATCACTGTCCTCAACATCCCCTAGCCACTCATTATCTCCACCAATCACCTTTTCTTCCTTACAGTCCCTCTGCGACTTCACTTCTACCCTGTTGAATCCAACACTTCTCCGTTCCTCTTCCCCTCAGTCAAGAGTCTAGACAATTTTCTCCACCCACTACGAAGGCAGAGGACCTCAAGACTTCTCTCCCCCCTAGCTTTGCGCCAAGGAGACTAAATCCCACTTTAATAAGGTTCATAAATCATAAAAAAGTAAAGCCTTAATGTTTTTTTATTTTTCCTTCCAACAGAATAAATAAAAGCAACAACAAAAAGCGACGGATGATTACGACTTTCCGTATTTCTGGTAACGCTAGACATTTCAACGCATTTAATTAAATATTGAAACCTACTAAACACAATTTATTTACGTCAAGACGTGGCATTAAAAATAAATTAAGAAATAAGTACATGCAGCTAAGTTGCGAAATTTGTTGTTGCGACGGAATTGCACAAACTAGCTGAAATTGTCGAAATAATGTGATCAATGTGCAGCGATACTACATAAAAATTTGAGTCTCATTTGTGCTACTCATTCACGGTTGTAACCAAATCTGAGGTTAAAAACGCTGCCATTTCCACCGATTACTTTACTGTTGACCACCATGGTTTCGTCGCATAGCAACATCATCAACAAACCTGATGATTTCCATAAAAAACCATGGTCGTCAAAATTAAATAACTATCAAAGCGCTGCAGCGTTTAATGCTTAGCTTTCGCTCCAAATTTCATGAAACACTACGACGGCATCAAACTATTCACCCACGAACATTTACAATAAATTTAATTCGTATAATATTGCTGATGGTTGGCTGGATACCGATGTTTAAAGAAAGAGTCCCAAAATTCGTTAATGAAAGTAGTTTCATGAATTTACGAAAGAAAGATTAAAGGAAAAGTGAGATTTTTTTAAGTGAAATCCCTTTCAGAATTCCTGGACGCGAGCGCTGCCAGTGGGGACCTCAACAGTCCATTCCAAATTTCACCGAGGAGATAGCCAGGGGAGCTAAAGAGATGTATCCCAATGATCTCCCACTCTAGCACACCCTTCCAATCCCCCCCCTCCCCCCATTTCTCCCAAACCATCCCCCTCCCCCTTCACGCATTCCACCTCGTCCCCTTAAGGCACTCTCTCGAGAAACCCTTCCCCGCCCCTCTCACGGGGAGTCCACAACCCCCGCTCATTCAAGACCCAGAACGAGTCGTGGGGGCGCTGTACCATGCAACCCTGACGCGGCGCCAAAAGGGATTGAGGCCACGAGACAACCCCCGCACACCACAATCAAAGCATGAAACCCTTCTGGAAAGTGAGTGGGAATATCGAGACCACGGGTGTTGTCTTGTAGCATACCGGATCCGATTCGGTGCACAGATTCCTTATGCTAGCGGTAAGTATTTCGAAAATTCGGGAGAAAACGATCGACATTTTATCAGTATACAGTTTAAAAGAAAGCCACGATTCGGGAATTCTGTTCAACCGTGACGAAAGTCTCTATTTTCACACAATAGGTACGAAAGGCACAAAATAATCCCCTGGAAAACAAATTAGTACAATGGTAATGCAGACACGACTAGTCTTCTGTTTTTGAGCGGTAAATAGATATGGATACCCCGAGCCATAGGCCTCCACGCGGGCTATATTTTAGGCTTATCTTCACTTACTGTCCGACATTAGTCCTACACATATCCTTTACTGAGTAGTTGCCACTACTTACTACGATGAATAAATTATTTCACGACAGTGAACAGTTTAGTTACAGGATTTTCATTTAACAATAACGAAATCATAAGCTAAAATGGCTGATAAAAGATTTATCACGTAATTTAGGAGAGGTTGACTGATAAAAGGTTGATCAAGTAATTCAGGTGAGGGGAACCATTAATAATAAGAAAGGCAAAAAATAAATTATAAGAAATTGACTCAGCCCTTACTTTATGGAACCACGTCATTATAAAATAAACTATTGACATACATTGGATATTGTGAAACATAAAATATTATTAGGGAAATATTAGCTTGTAGCAAAGGGCTTGGACTTAAATGGACCAAAAATCTGATAAGAGAGCAAATGAAAAACATCACTATTTGCTACGAAAACAAGAGACCATTAGCCCACTACCCATTGACCATGTCCTTCAGAAACATTAAAAAACTAATTGATTGCGATACATTCAACTCATAGGAATGTGACCGCATATTCACGGAATTTACAAACGTGAGAAATTCGTCCCAAAAATATATTTCGTTTCGTCACGCAAGTTAAACAACTACCGCACGTTAGATTGCGTGTTGAGGCAATGCAGCAATCCCATTAGCTGGGAAACTGGGAACAGCGGCAACCTGCTGTATCCGAAGCGTCTGTCTCCGCGTGAATAAATGCGGGCCAAGGCCTAATGTTGTCGCTGTCGGAATAATAAGAAAACTACAAGACTGATAAACCCTTTCCCAGTGAGCTCTTTCCACCATGAATGAATATCTAACCAAAATGGTTAGATTTTTCTCATTGAAGCTCCCAGCTGATTTTAGTTACATAACGTACGAAGTGCAACTACTCCGCTAGGCTCATTCGCAGACAATGCAGACAATCATGGAACCGCAAAAAGGCACTTTCAAATCACCCCCTCAACCTGATTGTTCTTAAATACATGCAGAGGATGATAGTAAAACATTATTCTATATAGAATACACTCAGGCGTCACTTTGTGGGACGGCGTTATTCCACAAGTAATTAAACCACTAAGTAAAGTTTGCGGGAACATTCATTGTGCACATTTTTAAGAATGAATCAACAGTCGAAACCTTCACGAACGGAACAGTATATATTCTAAAGGAGTCAAATAAATTATTTCACTGCTTGTTCCACTAATTTCTCCCACTGAAACGAAATAAAGCGAAGATTTACGAAAGTTTAGTTATCCAACTACTGCCGTGCTTGAGATGCGAACGGACGAAATACTTCGGCGAGATCTGCTAGGAGGCAATTCAATCGATGACATCGTAAAAATTCTTTTTCTCAATCGGGACCTCGAGATTTGCCATGGAGCCATGAATTAGTCTTCGGCATATTAGAATGTATAAGAGGACGAGAGTAAAATTATTCACAGCAATATAAATTCTTAACAAGTGCATCCTACTACTACTCTCACTATAAGTCCTTCACGGCCATCCAAATATCACTTGGGCAAACTCTAACAGATATGCCAAAGTTTTTCTTCTAACTAAACAATGGAATATAGAACCACATTAAACAAAACTGAATTTCAGGAGTAGAGGGGATGCTTTTTTTTTTTCGAATAAAGTATTAATTCGTTTTTAAATATGTTCGCCGATCACACGTTTTATCATCACCTTTCCATCTGAATAGTGTGACATGTCATTCACTTTCATCAAGCTGATAGAAGCGATAACATTAAATAAATACACTGACGAAAAAGTGGGTACACAAATTCATCCTTTTCACGCGCCAATAGTGACTACAACGAAAGCAGAGCGAGACAGCGAGACACTCGATTAACGAACGTTTCCTGTTCTCTTTAGACCTTTTCCTCTTCCAAACTCTTTTTCCTATTCCCTACTTCTTACTGGGCTCGAGTCCTAACACCCCCCTCGCAGAGTCATATGATGTATGAAGATATATATATATAGATGAAGATCAAAAATCTCCTATCACAAAGAGAAGCACGGGAAAAAGAAATTACCTTGCCTCCTTCCTCACGGAAAAGGAATACAAATTGCGGAATCTGGGACGGCGTGGGTCTAAAAGTTTTCTCAATGCGAATTTCCCATGTTTCACGGCCGAAGGTCGTCCGCCAGATTGGCGAAGTTTTGAGAACTCGGCGGATTGCAATCAGAGGAGACCTCGACTAAGAGCCAAATTAATTCCAGGAGTCTGTCAATCTGTACCCCACCGTAGTTTAAATATAGTCATTTAGGCAGGTTTCGAGGCCCGAGACTGTTTTACGATTTCAAATTTAATGTAAAATATTTGTAGCATAAATGGGATAGAAGAGGATACATTATTGAACACACACTCTTTTCCAGGAGCTAGCAAAAAAATATACTAGCATATCTAGTGCTGGGGGAATCATTTCAGTCCCCCTTAAACTCTAAGACCAATATATATCCCTAAAAGATACATTCCATCAATGTAGGTGATACCCTATTATTTTCAACAAAATGAGCATTCTATCGAAAAACCATGTCATGAGTCCCATAAAAATAAATAAAAATATTTATAACTCAATAGAAAATAAAAACAGCAAATAAAAAGCTTTAAATTAGCGACTCTACGTATAGATGAACTCCAGTTTATGAACAATTATCACGAAGACTACGTTGAATATTGAGTAAAAGCGCATTTATATACATAGAGTTAAAAAACAGAGATTACAAAATGTAATTTATATAAGCATCCCATAAGTAACATTGTTGCCCAATGCCAATTTTCTGCTTTCCATAACACAGGAAACAGGAGAAACTTCGCTCTTTCAACTAAGCGCTAATAAAAATTCTCACCGCGTTTATATCATTTTTATAGCGGGAAGTCAATGTGTTATGTCGTGGGCACCTTCGGACTGCGATAAGCTTTACACGGATCATAATCAAGATTTCTTAAAGCTGAATCACACAAAGCCAGGTGAGACTAAAAGCGGTGAACTACGATTAAGGATTAGAGCCCAGTAATCCAGAGTTCTATTAAGGACGGGCGAGTCACCTCACCAGCAGGAACCATTAAAATTGCGTTAAAACATTCCATCTGGTATTTCCCCCTTGCTACTAATGATCTATAATATATACTATCACCTTAATAATTGCACTCAAACATTGTGGTAGAAGGTATAATTTATACCTATCGGTAACCGGTAAATAACACTGCATTCTAATTGTAAGTAGAGAAAATTTGGATTTTACTATTTAATTTCCCATAAATATGACTAATTGTTCTATGAGACTAGTAAAAATGAACCTAAAGAAATGGGAACATGTTTATCATTCGGCTACCGTATATAAAATTTATCTACCGTAAGCAAAGATTAACTGTCCACAACTATATCCTTAATCTAGCTAACTTTACAAAACAAATTCGCATAGATGAAAATCAAATACCCTCATAGGAGAAAAAAATTAAAACTTTTGGTACGCTATTATTTGATTTTGACGAAAAAGGTAGCTGCGAAATATTTAAACCCCTAACAACATTTTCCATTAGCACAACGAAAAATCTCGAATCCCTCTCCTTCACTCCTAATTTGGTCCAGTCCTTTAAAAATTAAAGTATTCGCATTTTTTTCGATTATTTACATTAGAATGGATGAGTTACCAGTCCTAATTGACAATATATAAGCAGAATAAAATATAAAAAAATAATAAAACAAAAGTTTTCAAGGCAACAGTTTTCTCAGCGAAGGAAAACAATGAAAGAGTAGTTGTTGACAGGCACAGCCCTCTACAACCGGCATATACAGCGATTAAGATGATAGGAAAGTCTCCTGTTGAAACGTTGGTCATCATGAAGACGTTGACCCGGTTGTATGCCCGAGAGGAATTCACAGAATAAATCGCCGGGAAAGCCTCAATTCTTTCGCAATCGACGAGATTGTTCAGTAACTACCATTGGTAATGAAGAAGTAACTGTACCCAATACACGAGTAATGGTGATGATATAATTTCTAAATCCCATACATTTATGACACATGGAACTTAACCACCGACTTTCGATAGGCAATAGCTCTTACATGTTTATTACAGGAATTAAGTGTCGCTATCAAGACAAAAAAGGAAAGAACCGCTTGTGCCATAAATTTTATTTAAAACAGGCTTCGAGGATATAATCTACAATAGGAGGTAGTGTAGTAAAAGTGGGGACAAATCATACGTTGTATACACGGGAATGAACCCCGACTTAGGCATTCGAGAAATTAAAGTGATATTCCAAAGGACTCGGGGAATATTTTAGAAACTTAGTTGTTTGGTCTGATTAGGTTGTTGTTAGGTCTTTAGGTAAAATTATGGATTAGGATAGGTAAAATAATTCTTAGTTGTTAGGTCAGATTTCTACTACATGAACTCTTAATTAATTGTTTCACACAACGTCAGCGCATTTCAAAGAATGTTCCCGACTTTTCCAAATTCCAGCGATCGATATTTAATTCCCGCAATCTTTTCAACGGTATCCATGGTTTGCCAAAGATTTTTAGCGAGTCCGCACATTAGAAGAAACGAATAAGAAGATTCGTAGCTGATCTTTCACCGCGGGAGATATAAAAGATCACCAGAAACCTCTGGGCGGGCAAATGGATGAATAAGAACCCCATACGACAAGACGGTGGGAAGGACTCAAAGGTGGAGATCGGATCTCGGAAGGGGCGAGGGGGAAAGTGACCGACCGCAGCCAACCGCACATGTGTCGACCACCACGCCCCTGAGGTGAGGTCCCTGCTTTCCCCCTTGGAAATCATCGCACCCCTCCCCTCTTTTATTCCTCCGAGACCACAGTCCCACTCTGAAACTCCACGACTGGCCACTGTGACCGTATACGCCTCACGGAAGGGGCACCGAGGTGTGAGGTCAATGAGTTAGTACTTGGAGTTGAAGGAGTTTTCCCATAACCATGACCATAAGAACGCCAGAATGAGAAAAAAGGCCTATTTTATACGATAGATTCTCAACCCATATTTCCATCAGTTTTGAGTGACGAAGTTTTTCTGCCACCTATTTAAGGAGTTCTAACCACAACAAGAAATTATCAGTAATTTTTCGCAGCTATAGATTAATTTTTTCCGGCGAAATTTATAGCGACTTGGGAGTAATTGTCACAGCTGTGGCATACTCTTGAGTAGAAAGCAAAATCTAATATCTATACCTCTGAACAGGAATAAAAATGATAGGAAGTTCTGGTGTAGTCTTGTCACCACCAAAAATTAGATGTCACATATTTTAATATATGATGGATCGACCATTGTTAGTTATAACTGACATATTTTAATTCCAGAGTGTTTTGAATACGTTCTGAATTGGATTTAGTAAAATATTATAAATGATAAATGATCCCTGATATATTATAAATGCGATCACGCCAAATCTTAATTTAAAGTGACAAGGAATCAAGAAATACTCAGCGTTCCTAAAATTGGTACACACACCAGAGGATCATCACTCTTGAATTTCACGGCAGATAATTTCAGTGTTAACGAACTTGCTGAGAAAATTTTCAAGACTACATCGTGGGTATCAGAGGATACAGTTTTAATGAACAGATAACTTAAACATTTTAGAAGAATGTCCGCATCATTGAGTTTTCCCACCAAAATGTTTCTATATTAGGAATATTGATCTTTCTAAGAAGGTAAAACAGTGAAAGAATTGCCATTATTTGTTATACACACGAGATGCATCTCTATTAAAAATCTATGCAAATATGTATCTTCTTCTCTTCGTGGTTTGTTGAAGATTCCTACACATCGCCGGCCGCGGGGCTTCATAAATTCTCACCTTCGCATAGGGGCCCACAACAGCCCGGCCTTCCGAGGCAAGCCTCCCGTTCATCACAGCCTTGCACGAGGTACAAGTCTCCATTCGCATCGCCTCCAGTCGATCCGAGAGGAGAGCACCGTCCTCGGGCCCGAATTTTCCATGGCGGCCCTCCCAATTCTGAGTACCACCGACACCACCGCGAACACCCTGGTGCTGCTGACCAATCACTGGAACCCGCTGTCCACCCGCCCTACCGTAGCACCATTGATCGGGAGGCGCCAACCTTTGATCCGCGACAACACTAGGGCGCCCCCTAGAGGCTTGACAAAGGCGCGGATCAAGCGGTGCGGCCATGCGCTGCGCTGCCGCCTGATTGAACGACTGTGGCCGAGCTGGTGCGACCTGTCGAGACTCCCGACCCGGTTGCTGCGCCAGCAGAATGGCCGGCCTCCGAGACTGAGCCCCCGGTGGCGGCGGAGGCGCTTGGGGGGCGTCGGGTCGCGGACGCCTCCGCGCCGATGAGGACACGACCGGGGGGCAGCAACTAACTCCATTGAGGGGCGGCGGGGGGTAGAGGCGCCGGGTTTCCTCCGCGCCCGGGGGCCGGGGGCGGAGGCGGGGCCCGTCAAAGTCTGCGTACAACATCGGATCTGGGGTCGTTGCACCGCGAAGCGGGAGAGTAAGGGGGTCGCGCCGCCTCACAGATAGGAGGCGAAGTGGCCGGGGGACGCTACCCGGGCACGGAAACACTCCGCGAGGACTTCATCCCGTGGGAGCGGGGTAAAACACTGGAAAAACTTACGGTCGTACCCGCAGAAGAAAACAAGGTGTCGACCAACGCAACCACATTATCTCCCCACTACCCAAGTGGGTATTCCATGCCACCCGCAACAAGAGGTAAACTTCACACGGTCTTCATCGCGTCTATGATGAAGGATATGTACCATGGTATGAGTGGCAGGTAGAGTAAATGGGAAAAGGGAAGCCTGCGGCCAGCACCTGCCTACTCCTGACGAAAAACGGCAATAGGACCGTTGGTTTATAATCTCATTCAACAGGAGTAGCACTGCACTTCATAGATCCTCCTCATTACACTAGTTTCAACACCACCGCAGAAGTTTGAACCCGGTATCTCCGCGAGGAAGGTCAAAACACTAATTGCCACGAAAATCCGATCCCTCTGGCCAGGTCAGAGTTCACACCGCTGCATCCAATCCAGCTCACACCAGACAGACGGGCGACGGAGTCTTAGACGAAGCGGAGATTTCAACGCGCGGGACACCGGAGACTTCAACGTACGGAGGATAGGGGCGAAGGGTGTAGCGCCGTGCGCCTCCCAAACAAAGGCTTGTAATGAGAAAACAAAAGGGGAGGATGCAATACCGTCTGAGAGGAAAAAAAGACGGTTGGGAGCCCGCAGCAGGAGCTTGCATACAGCCCAGGCTTACGGGAATTGTGTTGCGCGCCCTCGCTGCTCGGCCGACCTGCGGCTGCAACAGGGGAGGTGTGTTTCCCTTTCTTCTTCCCCCTACCTCACCCCCTGCAATACCCCCTCCCCACCTCCCCCAGACGACTCTCGCACGCACTCACGGCAGACACCACCACAACCTGTTGGTCGGCCTTAACCCCCCTCTCTGCCCCACCACCCCTCCCTCCCCCTCCTCCCGCCCCGGCCATGGCAACCCTCCCACTCAAAGAAGACGCTCAAGAGAACGAATCCGCTCCGGTCAGGAACATGGGGCTGCCTCAATCGAGCCCCGAGAGTTTATTACGAGTGTATGTATGCTTGTGTTTCCGTTCCACGGGGAAAACCGCGAGGGAGTAAGACTTCATCTCCAAGGAAGTGCCCACAGCGAGACGTAATCAAGGTGGTTCCACCGTTTAATTACTTTAATATTATTAAATTCACCTTTTTGCTACTTGTAGCACGTGCTATATGCTTCATTTGGGTAACAAAATTCTACCATTCCAAGATACTTTTTCGCAAATACAACTTGAAAGTACATTATGTTTAATGCGAGAAAAAGGGGTGAAAGATGCGCAAAATAATATTTTTCTATTGAATATTTATGCTACATTCGCGGAAAACTGTTTTAAGTACCAAATTCTTCCAGTTCATTGGATGCTGATAAATCGGAGGCACCGGCCGATTATATTTAACTTATACTAAATTGCAATAATTGATGTCAAACGCGTCAAAATGAAATGGAAAAAGCGCTGCAGTCGACTCCTTTGGCTGGAACAATTGCTCACTGAGATAATTATTCATCGAATAAACTGCATATTTTTCACCTCAATTTCGTTTTTATTAACCTAGGTATCTAATTAGTGAAAGTAGTACTTTTAGAAAATACCAAGGAAAGATGGACGATTGCATTCGCCTTGACTTATACAGCTGCGGTGAAACCTACAATCAACGGTCGGTTGAGGAGGTGACCGATAACAGAATTTATTTATGCCATCAAAGATAGGTGGGTATGTCATTTTACGGTAAGAAGCTAAGGAAATAATTAGGCTTCTTACATATGCATACTAGTGTTTATTTTCCCGTAAATCAGCATGAAAAATCAAGTACGCATTAAATACGAGGGGTGAGTTAAAGACCGCGCTCGTTCAGCCGGGCGTACAGATCCCTGCTACAATACTGGTTACTGTTCAGAAAGAAACAAGTTTTCTCCTATAGTTATTCAAATCGATCTCATAATCTACCGTTCCCCGTTTCCTTTTAAATTAAAATGCACGGTTAGTGGTTCAGCGGTATTTTTCGTAAAAAAATGTATAGCGTACGTCTCCCGTGAGGGCGCATGATACACGCGTATATACGATATTTAAAAATCCAGCGCGGGAGGAGAGAAACCCAGAATCAATAATAAACATATTCTTAACGAAAACCGTCCAGGGCTTTACACCTTTTATTCAACAGAAAAATATCCAAGACTGCCGGAATTCTATGTCTGATCATTCGGGATTGGAAGTAAGCACTCCAGCCTCCACATCTACAAATACATAAGAACTATGAAACCTCGACGAGTCTCATAAATGAAAAATGTGTCGAGTAATAGAAAATCGGGTAAGAGAAAATGTACTGATTTACAAATACGAAATAAACAAAACAAACGGGAACGACTTAATCTAAAATCCGTCATGAGACGTTCGATTTAAGAAGCTCATTAATAATTTCCCGAAGGCATAAGACCAATGGTGTTTTGCCAATATGCAAATGGTGTTACTGTGTTAGTTGGGGGATATGAGAATTGAAAAGTGGCGATTTAAGATTCTCGTTTTCCACAAAAGATTTATGGAGTGTATCCATCGATTTTAAATAATATAAGAGTAATAAGGTTCATCCCAGTTATCAATCAACGAGGCATACAATAGAATATCGGTTAATAATCGTATAAATTCGACAGTCTCTGGCGTTACATGGTGGAACAGCATTTTAGTACTTAAATAAAACTGCAGTAGTTGTACTGTCCACTTAAATTTTACATTAAAATTTAAGTGGACAGTACAACTACTGCAGTTTTATTTAAGTACTAATACTCGTATAGTTTAACAAAACTTTCAAAATAAATACTTCGAGATAATGTATCACATGCATTGTTAAGACAAAATAGTACAAGAAATGATAACAAATTGTAAAATAAGCACTGTCCAACGTTAAACGTCCAACAGTAATCCACAGCATATGTCTATAACAATTCGTTTCCCAATCGATTTGTGAATCCAAAAATTTCATAAACCACCTCAATTGAGCCTATCAGTGTCACCAATAACTTTCCTGCACAAAGCCACTTTCTGCATCCCTTCGCGTCGCCCACTCTTCCTACACTTTTCCTACCTCTCCCGAGCTTACCCATGCATTCCCCCATCTATCATTTATTCAGCAAGCCGTTCCCTCTCAATAAAACCTCCACCCACTTTTCTGCTTCCTCCAAATCTCCAGGACCAATTACCATACTTCCATTCCTCATCATACAACGCATCCTCAGTGAAAAATTGAACATTTAAGCATCCAAGTCGGGCGGGGAGTTCTGAACGAAGGATACAGACGTTGCCATTGAGTATCCAACATAAGCGTCACGCTCTACGCTGCCCGACTTCAAAGTAACCCTAATGGCAATTGGGAGATCCGAGAAAACCGAAGAATAAAAACGCATACTCGTGCAGCCGCCGTGCTTCAAATCAACCACGAAGGAGAGACCGGTGGAGACGACGCAGCGCCCCCGCGCGAGACGGAAGGGGAAAAAAGCAACTCTTGGCGGTGCTCGGCGCTTTTAATCCGACACGATGTCACCCCGCACTCCCTTTGAGATGAAAGTCCCACGTGAGATGAAAGGCAAAGAGAGGGAAGGATGTGCGGAGCAGAGCGATGGGCGATCGAGGAACTCACTCAAAGCATCGACAAGAGGAAAGCTCATTAAGGTGGTCGGAGCGATTTTTGTTTACGGACCAATTTTGTATGAAACTTTGCATACGTATCCTAATTAGCAATATCTATCGACAAAAGTGAAGCATACTGCATGTTACCGATAAGGTTTCTTGGAAATTAAATGCTATTTTAAGGTAGTTTGAGCGAAAAATCACTTCACCTAGAGTCTGATGAATTTGGCCTCATTTTAAAGAAAAAACTCACATTTCCAATGATATAAAATATTAACCCCTAGCCGAACTACTTTTCTAGCAATTTTCCTGAAAATGTAAGCTTTTCTACATGGAATAGATTGCGGCTGTGCGCTCCAGAGGGGAAATATTGAAAAAATAGGAATTTATAACACCTAGATTTCGCCAACAAACTAGTTTAGTTTGTATGTTTTCTCAACTAATTATAAAAATTAATTTTGTTACTCACCGCAGTAATATTTACAGAATCGCAAAAAACCTGCTGTTTTAAAGGCCTTTTAACCGTAAGGCGTGAAAAAATTTGTCAAGTTAGAGAGATTTAAGTAGTGCTATTTATTTATTTACTGAGAATGTTTGTTATATATAACTATGCTTTTGCGCCATTAATATTCCAATATTTACTCCATACTTCTTACAGACGCTGAAATAAAAAAATAAAATTCAAATATGGTATCCATTGTGACTAGGGAACTATCTCGCTCAAACTACTTTAACACGTAGACTTATGGCACATGACATATATTTTGAAATAATTCGATTTCATGTGTACAGATTTTCTCCTAAACGCGAAATAATAGTTTCACAGTATTGTAATGGTTGCTAAAAAATAACAAGATATCATGGCGAGTACAAAAAGCCTATTTAGATCTGATTCATGCTTAAATTTAGAATTCCGCACCGAAAATCCAAGTCATAACAACGCTTTAATTAAGACGAACGTTTTAAAATACAATTCTTTCATTATTTAAATTACAACATGTACGGTGATTTCCACCATATAAACAGATGTACTCAAGTGAAATGTGGCCCAAGAATATATTTTATATCTTACTTGATAAGTTATTAAATTGTGCAGTCCATGACTAACGATTACCGTTCCAGACACCTTAAGGTGGCTTCACCTTAAAATGACATAAATGCCGTTAAAGTCATATTCTGGCCAATTAAAAAAATGCGTCCTACATTTCACATGAAAAAAATCCAACCTTTCCACACCATTTCATTCACTTGAAATATTACTTTATTTATGCAAAAATGGGAGAAACGCGCCAAAAATAGTATTTATTTAATGTAATTATTATCTAATTATTTGACTAATATAAATACCATATTCGCATACAACAGCTCAAGAGAAACGAATTAGCCTAAGGAATATAATAGTGATCAAATTAAGACACTAATTCATCTTAGTTTTTGAGTTTTTAGAAAATAACAATAGCAACTGCAATAGTTCAATAGAAATGGCACAGCAGTCGGCTCGTATGGTTGGAGAAATTTGTTCATAAAATATATATTCCACGAATATTTTGCATTTGTCATAATTTTGTTGTTTGATAACTAAGACTTTTCATCAGCAGTATTTTCTGACAATGAAAACGGAAAAAATAATTTCAGCATTTGTTTTGACTCTCACAGTCCCGGTTCAATCATTCCCTTCAGCATTCCTTAACCTCTCGATACGTCTCAAATCAATTAACTGTGTCGGACTCATCAGTTCTTTAGAATTATTTACCTTCACGTCAGATATGTTATGCTTCACACCCCCCGAAATCGACCTTTCTGCGAAGGTTAACAGGATATCAACTCTTTTGACACTTTTGAGAGTTTTTACAGGTAGAAATCAAAACGCGATTTCAAGTAATAAGGGAAAATACCCTCGAAAACAAAAAGTCAAGCAAGGGTGTGATATTGAAGAAAGAAATGCATATGCAGCACCAGTAAATAACTAAAAAAAACGCTAGGCTCTCGCGAGCCACTCCACTTCAAACGGATACAGCCGCAATAAAACACAATACGGAAACGTTCAAGGTATCCCAGGAGATTGAAATTAAATTGACGGTCGTTAAAAATATTGCGCCACCGACTCACGGTAATTCAATGGTCCTCAATGATGAAATTTGACTCGATGTGATTTTCAAATGATAGCATACCAGCGCTGTAACCTGCCGAAAAACAATGGTGAGGGAAAACGGGAATTGAGGAACAAGAGGGGGAAACGAAGAATGAAACACCAAGATGCCCACAGAAATTTGATTTTGAGCTTTCCCTGACACTCCTTCGTATCTCATTCAGTGTTCCTCCGCTTTAACTCGACAGATATAAAAGCCACAAATATCTTCGATTTGACTACCTGTTCCCCACAATGGCGCTAAGGAGCTGCGCTCTCTTATTATTATATTCTGAATGGCCTGGATGATACAACCATTCGGAATTCCTAACCCTTAGGAATGCTTGCAATAAAAAAATGTACGACATTCAAAACGTTTGCAGAATAAACCAGATGTATTGTTCCACAGCCGTCATACCATAAAACTCTGACGGAACTAGTATAAATGAAAAAATGCGATGGCTTGAAAGTTTAGAGCAGGTAAGGGAGTTTTAAGGGAGAAGTACGCTTTAATGCTCCAATCAGTGATGATTGCTGCATAAAATGACACACATCTTATTTTTATTGGGTGCGACCTACTTCTGAGTGTGCTAATAAGCACAGGATTCGGTGGATAAAGTTGTAACTCCATGAAATGTATAATTCTTTAAGTCCTCATCTAAAGACCGTCTTTCTGAATAATCTAACCGCCATAAACCGCCACCCTAGTAAAATCGGTACGAGAGAACATGAAAGGTTTCTACTCACACATCTGCGAACACCTCAAGTTCAGTCTCGGAAAGCTTGTTTGGGGTGTTAGCATATTTTTTTTTAATCAGAAAAATCTCTTTAATGTGTGGAGGAATGAAAACGGATGAAGAAAACCACAGGCTTATGTGCAGTAAAATGCGTATTTATATCATAATATTAAAGATAACATCGTTATAATACATCGATTATAGCAGAAGGAAAAACGTCCTACGATTCGTCGACTGGTACGCGACGTCATCTGCTCGTAGTCGTCCATGTGAGCGTTGAGTTGTGAGTGTAAGGTGAAAGAGCTGCTAACAGAAAGGATTGAGAAATTAAATCGATAGGCAGCCTGTATTCTAGCTGGATATTAAGATGCCTTTACAATTAAATTTTCAAAAAGCCGGCTCAAATAACCTACAGAAAGTAGATATATTTACGGTGACGGAGTTTTTGACTGCTACAATATCTCAGATGTGAGAGGAACTAAGGCACTTAGGTAAGTAATTTCACTAATATAATATCAATGTATTGGTTTGTTTCTTTTCTACTTCCGAGAGATTAAATCGAACGCCTCCACCCTTGCACTGTCATTTACCCCAACGAATACTCTCCCGTCTTCTCGACCCATGCCTCTGGAGGGGATTACCGGACAACTTCATGGATACAGACGAATGACTCGGTGGTGACGACAATGAATAGCCACAAATAATAAAGCTTCTGCCGGGGAGAGCATGACCTGTACTTGCGGTTTACTCCCGTTCTTAACTTGAGTCCGTCTCATCAGGCTCCTCACCTCGAGCCTCACGCAACAGAAAGCAAATACGCTAAGGGCATGACCACATAGCAAGGGAATATGAAGGTATAGACACGGTCGTGAACACCAACGCTTACGTGGTGAGAACTGCTGTCAAAGACAGCTAGGTAAAACAACTCCATGACCAAGGCGCCGAGACATTGGCGTACAAAAATTCACGGCACGCTTGAGTTTTTGAAATGGGTAAATATTTATAAATACCTGTAATTTATTAGATAAAAATTATTACTAATTTAAAGGTTTATCCTTGGGTAAACAGATACTGTTGGAGCAAAACCATTTCCACAGAGAGCGAACCAAGCATCCATTTAAAATGAGATCGAATGGATTAAATTGGAAAGAAAATGGGATCGTCGATAAAGAATAGTTATTCAATACCATATCAGATATCATCACCATTCTATACCATCTTTCTGTAACTAATATGAAATTAAATGACTCTAACGTTATTCCGATGACAACTCTGGAATAAAATCAAATGAATGGCAGAGTATGAAAATACTAATTTTTTTGTAATATAACGAAGAATTTTTTGTAATATAAGAAAATAACGTAAAAACGGCAACCGCTACTATATTCCGAAACGTCCAGAAACAAAAAAATTTCGAGGCATATAATTTGTCAAAAGTTACCAAAGGTGCCTCTAAGATGCATAAAATGTGGACGCAATGATAGAGAAAGACAGGTTGAAGAGTGAGGCAGGGAAGAAAGTTTGGTGGGCGCGGAAGATGAGGGTAGAAAACATGAATTTTAGACGACTTAAGAGTCGGCATAAGGAGGCAAAATAAGTGAAGTTTAAAAGAGACTTAATGCAAGGCAAATGGATATTTTATCGGGAAAGGTTAGCTATGACACAGGCGACAAAGAGTGCATGAAGGGAGGACCAGTCTAAACACTTAAAAATCATTTAGTAGAATTCCTAATGATGATGAAAAGATCTACTTCACTATCGACTCCGTAATATTTTCATTGAAATTTTGAACGTGTATTCTTGGTTATATTTTTTCAAATTCTTCCTCAAAAACGTTAAAACTTTCAAGTTTCTTGCAAACATCGTTAAGTAATATGAATTTATATCCATTTCAATCTTGGAGGAAGCCTGTAGTATTTCCAGCAAGGAGCCTCATTACATGCGTACATGTATCAATTAATGCAAGGTAAGTTCCAGAAACGCTGTTTGGTATAGATGAAATGCTTATAGGAAATCTAGGTAAAAATGAAGTAGATATGAGGACAGAGTTCCCATTAATTTTAATTCGAAATTCTTAGTCACATAATATTTCGTGTTTATAACCATTAATTTTCACAAGGGCATTTCACTTCAAGAAAGTTTTCTTCGATTCTTTCATAGGCGATATTTGAATGGATCAAAGGTGAAAACCGTAATATAAGGTTGGCACTGTGTGGATTGGAAACTTGATCGTGAAAGAGGATGTGCGTGGACTGGAGACATTTGAGATTCGGGCGAGCTCAGCTGCGAGGAAGAAAAACGAAGAAGAAGGATTAGCTAGCGCTGGAGAGGTAAGGAAGTCGGTGGAAGATATACAAAGAAGGCAGAACAAACAGATGGAGGACATATTGAGAGTTGAGATCAGATAGGCAGATAAGAGGAAAGGCATTTTGGACGACAGGAGGAGAGGCGGAGGGTTTGAGTAACTTAAAAGAGGGACCTCAGCATTAATTATGAAATTCTTCGAACGATAGTAGTTGTGTCATATGGCATATATTGTTGCCACGTACCGTGATCAATGAAATGCTCCGCGAGCCGAGATGGGTGAAGTTTGAAATGTGGCAACAATGGATCTCGTATCACTCGATACCGAACTGATAATAGACTGACTGATGGCGACAAATTACTGAGGAGGAAAGTAACAAGACGTCTCATAAATAGGGAAGTTAGGATGAGTACTATAAAAAAACTTCCCAACACCGACTCGACAACGTATCCCATGGCGCCATTTCGTCTGCGGTCGCGGACACGCCCAATCAGGGAGGAGGGTGGCTGAATAGATTAGGGCAGGCGAGGAAAATGATGGAAAGGCTGACAAAGAGACCCATTCTCGACTCCCTTTCCGACCGAATAAGCGCGAAGGGGAGGAGGAAGGTAAAGGGGCTGGATGGGCCTTCTGCTTGAGAGTGTCCCCCCCTGCGTTCTCTATTCGATGACTTCTACTCCTAAGGTTTTTTTTTATACGGCACTATCGACTTCCTCTTCTGAACCTACCTCCCTTGACGAAAAAAAGAGGAAGTGGATCGAGTCGGCGGCACCTTGAGGGGTGGAGTGTGGAACTAAGCCCCCCTTATTCCCGGACCCCCGTCTTCCTGCAACAGGTGTCTGGCCGTCGTCTGCTGGCAGTGCCTGTGACTCACCCTCGTCCCCTCTCCTCCACGGTCTTATTTACATAAATGTTACCTCTCGTTTGAGTATCCTTGCCCGCTTTATGGTGTCGCACCAGAACCGTCGCATTTCTCGAACATCTTCACAGGTCACCAAATTTTGAGATTTTGACGAAAGACGTCTTATTGCTCGGTGCGATGGATACCTATGTCTGGTGGCAATGCAAAGCAATTGCGTAAACTTGACAGTGGCAGGCTTCACTTCGTAGAAGTTTATTATATTAGTACTCATGATTAACGAAAATACTTAGTACTTTTCTACAACATTTTTATCGAACGACGCGTTTCACTGATTTACAGCATCGTCAGGTAGAGAAAGTTTTCGTAACTTTTTTTCTAACTTTCTGTATCTGGCGATGCCTTAAATCGGTTCAACTCGTCGTACGATAAATTTTTTTAAGAAAAACCCTAAGTATTTTCATTAATCATGAGCAATAATCCAATTGCGTAACCTAACATTTCATTGTAAATCGGGAAGTATATGAGGTATCTGGATCGGGTCACGGGCCATTCGAAAGAGAAAGTTTGATAGGGTAAATTAACCAGCTGTACCGTGATAAATGACGTCGTCGTATTAAATAAATCCGCCTAGTACGGATTTATAATCACGTGTCGCCGCCAGCGTAAAATTAGAGTAGCTCGACGTAATATTGTGCAACGGTTTCGCGAGCGGGTTCGTTTTAAAGCGTTTTGTTAGTCTCAAGGAATAAAACTACGAAACAAACTGCAGTGATAGAGACTAAAAGATTTAAGTAGTTTGAGCGAAATGTCACTTCACCTAGAATTTTATCTCATTCAAAGGAAAAAAAACTCATATTTCCAACGATATCAAAATATTTTCCCCTTCCCAAACTACTTTTCGAGCAATTTGGCTAAATATAAGCTGTTTTACATGGGATACATTACGGCTGTACGCCCAGAGGAAGAATATCGAAAAAATTAGGAAGTTATAACACCTAGATTTCGTCAAAAAACTAACGGTATGTAGTTCGTATGTTTTCTCAAATATTTATAAAAATTAATCTATTACTCACCGCAGTAATTTTTGCAGAATCGCAAAAAACCGTCTGTTTGAAGGCTTTTAAGCCATACTGGATGAAAACATGAGTCAAGTTAGGGACTCTTGCAGATATGTTAATTTAATTACTGAGAATTTTTGTCACATAACTATATTTTTGCACCATTAATATTACAATATTTACTACACACTTCTCACAGATGCTGAAATTAAAATATAAAATTCGAATATGGTCTCCATTATGACTAGGGAAATATCTTGCTCAAACTACCTTAAGAGAACTGAGTAGTGAAATATTAAAATTTTCAATTTGAGGGAAAATTTCGAATTATCCCCAGTATAAGAAAGTGGATTCCAAGAGAATTCTCTTGCATGCTGCATGATGGTTTTTAGTTAATGATGGAATTGGTTAGTATCCTTAATATTCATGACCGTGCGGTGTGCATGTGGCGGTCCGCTTGCATGCTGCATTTTGGTGACTTGTCACCCCCTGCCAAACACCCTAGAGGTGGCTCGCAGGGTAATATGTAGATGTAGAAAGAGGATACCCGACTAAAGAGTGAAAGAGCATAGAATTCTGAATCTATGAAGCCCAGAACGCAATAATTCTAGACTCACAAGAAGAAGTTTCACGCAAGAAACACCTACAGTAGCGTAGCGAGCACCTGTGTAGTTTTTTTCTCGCCACTTGCAAAAAATACCACCTGCATGCAATCAGCCTCTGGCCCATTTTACGCAAGGAAGTTTCTTTTGGGGTTCAGGTCGATGAGGTGGCCAGAGATAATGGCTTACCATGACACTTCGGGTTCGAATCCTTGCAATGGTAGAGACTTTTCGGCGAAATACCGACCCCTTCTTGGGTGTCATGCGGAGTGCACTTCAAATACAGTAATCCGTCCGTCCGAGAGGACGGTAAACTACAGTCCTCAGGCGCCTTTCGTTAAGAATAGGGTAATACCGACACCGGGTTTCTCTGCGCCCTTCCTCCGTTCCCCAAGGAGTACTACCCTTGCCAAGCAACCCACCTGTCCACAAAGGCGCGAAAGACCTAGGTTGCCGGTCGTCTCCCTAAACATAACCATCCAACAACGACAATTCCCAGCATAATAATATGTAAGTACAGATGTATAATCAAAATTGATAGCGTGAAGCAGGCAATTTCTAGGATGGCTGCACAAATGCATAAGTGAGCGGGTGTAAAGCTATCCCGGCTCCAAATTGGTGCGTTCACGCTTGTAATTTCATGCACACATTGTTCTTCTCCTCTTAATTCTCTCCGATTCCCCAATTAGCATTGCATCTAGAGCTACTAAAGCAGTAATATCCTCAGCCTAGTACCTATAATCATCTTTCGGAATTAACTTGTCTGTTCAAGGTAAACAGAATTACGCACGGATACTCTCAGTCAATCCCACGTACTTGCTTTTTGCGCGGCCATTCCACTGGTGGAAAATTTCTGCTGGAAAATTGCTAGTTCACACGCACCGCAAAAAGCTTTTTGCGTTAGTTCATGCATCACATTTCACCCATGACAGCGGAAACTGATTCAGACACAGAAAAATTCCTCGGGCTTAACGTCCTTGGCACTTTTTCAGAGCTAAATTTGTGATTTCTTCTTGGATTAAACATAATAACCCTATTTTCTGCAGAGAGTTCATTACAGCGTTCTAACGCAAGCAAATTGGAGAGCACAGCTGGAACTAGATCCCACTGAAACTGAACTGAACATTGAAAGTGATAGTTTAAGTATGTTTAGATAAAGGTTAGGTACAGGTTAAATATAAATTAGTCAAGAGATTTATTATACGCAAAATTTCAAATTACAGCCATAATGTCCATCAAATTCATAACTAGTTCACAACCATACGGGGGGAAGTGAGTGTTCATTGACGAAGCTATTCTAGCGGGGGGGATGGGCTGAAGGGGGTGGAGTATCCCAAGGCGGGCATAAGATCCACTCAAAAGCCGCCGACCCGAAGACGCAACCTTCGGTCACTATTCCTCTCGGGATACCGAAAGGGAAAGGAAGAGAGGGAGGGATTTGTAGGGGGAGGTAAGGCGGAGGGAGTGGGGAGGTAACAGGGTTCGGGGCCTTTGCTCCCCGGCACCCCAACTCCATGCTGGCCCCGACCCCTCACTCCCTCCTTCCCCCTCCCCCCCAGCATTACCCATCATCCCCCACGACAAACACCTTGCCCTCGCAGCGATGCGCACCTGCCACCTCTAAACGTTGGTTCCCCCGCGCGGTGTTGGCGGGCTGTCTTAAGAAAGGGGGGAAGTTAAAATGTAAGACGGCAGAGAGAACATAAAATAGGGAAGGAGAGAAAGGACAGCAGTTTCCCTGCCAGCTGAGTCAATCGCGATGAAACTGGCGCAGCATATGCCTCGGTCACGTTACTTGAGATGAATAATATCTTAAGTGGCGTTCATACGAATCCCAGCTTACTGCCGTAAAGCAGCTGACGTCACCTTGCGGCTAATTTAAGATGCAGTAATAAGCGTAGTGGGATAGTTGTTTTCAGAATTTAGCATCGTAATATTTTCATAGCCGAGTGGCTTTATCTGCGTCTACATCCAGCATCGTTAACTCCCTGTACAGCATTCTGTATTTCTGTTGTAGTTTTTCATACACCCTTTATGGTTATAATGTTACCTAACTTCCGTCCAAACACGTCATTGAAGACAGTTGCTAGCACCAACGAAGGTGGCTCGATCCAGATTTAGCGATTACTGGGTTCAGTATCAACATGTTTTCACACAAAGAACTTTCTACTGCCTTACAGCCCTTGACTAGTAATATCAACGGAACGTAACTGACTCGAGCGCCTCGCCAAAGACGCGTTCTCAGAATCCAGCTGGTGGAGTTTGACGTATGGTGCCAGTGACGAAACCGCTCCGCGATATAGGCGGTAACGTAAAGGCCTCCGAAAGGAATTGAAAAAGCCTCCGTTTCAACGCGAGTTACGGGTGCTAAGTTTCAAGATGGCCGCCGCGAAGAAACACCAGCTACCTTCTTCCAAGGGAAATAATGACTTACACGCAAATGCCACGGAGCTAAAGGCACAATCCCAGAAAGACACGAAAATGTTCCGAGAGAAATACATAAAAGCATTCGGCAATAGATTCAATTACGTCGGGTGAGTTCTGGTGGAATAACAAGTCGATGACTGAATTTAATAAAAACTTGGTAAGTATTATTTTTTAGTTTTTTTCTAGTTTCTTTAGAAAATTTCAGGGGACATTGCCTAGTTTTTCTCTCATTCATTCGGCAATAGTTTTTTTATGAAGAATTATATTTAAAAATGAATTTACATTGGGGTAGCTGGACTGGAAGTGTTTAGTTCCAAAAGAAGGATTCTAAATCGAAAAATCTAATCCGCTGCTAACAGCTAGTGCAATGCAGGCTCCTTACGTTGTGTTTAAAACTGCTGACTAATGATATAGGGGCTAATATATAAATGGGATGTGCGGGAGACATTCTCTCTCACAAACTGCGAAACTGCCATGGTTTGATGATGTACTTTTCGTGAAATGAGAAATTAATTTGTTCTAAAACAATGAAGTTAGAATCTCCAAAATTCGGGCTGAAATGATGGGTAGCATGTTATATGATAGTACGGTTCGGATAATCCGTTTGACAGCGAAGTTTGTTCCCTAACGAATTATAATCTATAAACAACCGATGCAAAATTTACACAAAAACCCACCCGAACGAGAATAGGAAGTAACAACGTCGTATGGACAAACTTAACAATAAAACGGACGCTATTCACTCCCATCTCACTAGTGCGAGCTTCACCGTGATAGTTTATTCCAAGTTTATTCCCACTGTGACGCGCAGTAAAATACGAGTGCGCCCGATGTGCGCCATTCACTCTTTTGTCTGCGGTGAGCGTCTGGCGAGAAGAACTTCACCCCCAACCAATGAGCAGGCTTCCCCGCTTCCGGGCGGGTCCTGCGTGAGAAGTCTTCTTTGATCGTGACTCCGGTGGTGCTCGGCCGACGGCCATAGAAACGGATCAACGTCAAGCGACCGGGTTTCGTTGGACGTCACCCAAGTTAATAAAAAATTTAAAAAAAGACAGCGATGAAAGGGTATCAGTTGCATTGCTAAGAGGAGTCTGAAGGGGGATTTAAAAAGAGGATTACAAATCAAATATCCGGGAAAGAATTCGGTTACTCATTCTTCAAAATCCGAATGCATTTTTCGAATTTCAAACACATGCAAGTCAACGCACGGCCACGAATGTAAAATTCTTCGATTACTTGAGTTAATGCTCCAATATAGATCCAGAATAGAAACACTTATGATTAAGCACCAACACTGCAATGCAGTTTTTTTAATTTAATTATGAGATGTTCTCAGATTTGGCGAAAAATTACGAACTTTTAAATAACATCTCTTGATAGTTGAAAGGAGTTAGAGCATAAATTCACATACAATATGCTTTTTTTAAAAAGTAAATGGAAAAATAACTTCTTATATGATTTTATATCAATATATGTATCTACAATTCAATCAATAAAGTGATTTTCCACTGCCCATGAAAGACTTATTTTGGGAAAGGAGAACTTGGATTCTCAATGGTTTGACTGCGAACACTGGGCTTTGAAATTTTATCTAGACTTAAGAAGCACCTCAACCTGAATTTACCAATCATAGTAGCTGAAATACACCTCACATGTTAATATATATATAAATATATATATATATATGACTATTTGGGCTGAAACATTGATGTAAAAGCTTCTGAATTCTCTTGAAATGACTGACTCATGGCAACAGGTAAAGTAGTAGAATATAGGATGATGTATCATTTAAGCTGGTGTTCAAAGGTGGAAGTGAAACTCAATGCACAAAGAAAAGGAAATACTTAGATAAAGCTATGTAAGTAGGTCCTGATTTCAGAGTTTCATGCTGAATTTCCTCACAATCTACCACTTTGAGGGAGAAAAAAAACAATATTTGCCAACTTTTTACAGTAGACTGAATAGGTTCAGCTTATACTGACACCACCTGAATTCCTAAAAGATTAAGGTAGCTGGAGCGAGATAGTTCCCTAGTAATAATGGAGATCATATTTGAATTTTATTATTTTTATTTCAGCATCTGTAAGAAGTATGAAGTAAATATTGTAATATGAATGGTGCAAAAAAACTATATCTGACAAAAATTCTCATTAATAAAATAAACATATCTACTTAAGTCTCTAACTTGATCCATGTTTTAATTCCGTAAGATGAAACGCCTTGACTATAGAAGGTTTTTTTGCAATTCTGCAAAAATTACTGCGGTGAGTACTTGATTAATTTTATAAATAGTTGAGATAACGCACCAGCTATGCATTTAATTTTGTGACGAAAACTAGGGGTTAGGAGTTCCTAATTTTTTCAATATTCTCCCACTGGAGCACACAGCCATAATCTATCCAATGTAAAACACCTTATATTTTTAGGAAAATTGCTCGAAAAGTGGTTCAGCAAGGGGCTAATATTTTGATGTCATTGGAAATATCAGGAGCTTTTTCCTACAATGAAGTAAATTCATAAAAATTCTAGTTGAATTTCTATATTGCCTAAACTACCTAAAATCACTGGGATATACCAATTTGGTACATATCTTTATGAATATTGTTGCAGAAACAAATCACAAGCATGAAAACTGAAAGTCAAGCCATGAAATTAGCAAGGATTTAAATGATCTTTTCCAGAACACTTTTTTCACAGATAGATAATGAGGGAGGATATTATAAAATAACTCAGCAGTGACCTATATTTTCACTGAGACATCAAAAGGGGATGTTAGTCATAATCGTCAGCAATGTTCACTGTTAATAGACAGGAGGCTGGATCACAACAAGAACCTCAACAACTAATAATTTTCTCATTTTAGATGCAAATTATGCTAGTGTTCATCTGATATTGTTAGAAATTTCATTACTTCATGCCACATACATCAGAATAGATAGCATGTGAATTGGTGAAAACTTGGAAAAGAGGAAACGCCATAGCGGTTGACAATCACAATAGATATGATGCAACAATTACAGTCAGTGAGGAAGAGACAGAAAAACTGAGTGAAGTAAAAAATTAATGACAAAGAAAGCACTTACTTTGGCTGCAACAATGCTGAGTCCCATTCCGCTGTTTGACTTGTGCAGCTTGATTACTTGTGTTTCTGGTTCCAAATGCTGTTGCTGAGGAGAGGTTATCTGACCCTGCAGGTGACCGCCCATAGATCCATGAAGTCGAGATGATGACGACTCCATTCCACCAGATCGATTGCTGAGGGCACTCGGGCTTCGCGGCTGTCAAGAGAAGCAAGGAAAAATATTGAATTACACTGCAAATGAGGGTAGAAAAAGTTTGCATAATATTCACTGATCAGTAATAAATGATAATGCTTCCAAAAATATAAAGACCATTATAAACCCTTTAATGGCAAGTTCACTAATACATCAGGCAATGCTATACTGGCCAATACAAATGCTATACTGGCCAATATATATAATGGCTGGCTTTTCCCATAACTATTAACATAAATTATTTCATTTTCATTTCATTCAAAGAGGAATTAATATGCACTGCTTTTCACCATTACTTTCTGAATGTATCCAAATTCTTCCAAAAAATGTACCTAATTAGAATAAATAAAGATAATAATTTTTAAAAAATGTACAGATCAAGAATTTTTACTAAGCATCAAAATATTCCCTTGGCAATTTAAGTGCATCCTACCTAGAACGTGCTGACAGTAATAGAGTTAACTCAAATATCCATCAAACTTGAACATCTAAGAGTGCTTTTCCAATACCCTCAATGCAGAACGGGCAGTGTACTACTTTGCAGTGAAATTACTAAAATTCATGATGCAGAAAGGGTAAAAATGATATACACCTTCCATCGAATAAAGAAAAATTGCCAAATTAAAGTAAAATGTCACATATGGGCTACAAAGATAAAGAACATTTTACAGAACATTCATCATAATATAATAATTTCTTTTTAACTACATATTAAGTTTGATAACAACAGTCTGTATTTTGAAACTTTTTGTCAGAAGATTTATTAAAAACTAGTGGAAGGTACCCGTTGAAATTTAATAGGTGTGAAAAACATTTAACTTACAATTTGAACTTGTATACTTAAATTTAAAATTTTGGAAAATACCCAATTCTATTCGTCTCCACTCTCAGAACTGGTAAGTACCTAAATCTTAGTAATTCCCCATTCTTACATTACTGGTACCTGACCTGTTTCGATATTTTGACATAATTATCAAAGGTACTCCCTGAAGATGCATATGATGTAAAAACACTGAAACAGGTTAGTTATCAATTATAAAAGTGCAGAAAATTACTATGCATTCTTTAGCATCACTTCAAGTTTGAGAGCTGAAAATTACTAGGAAGAAAATGTATCCATGGGCCATCCTGTTCTTTAACTTCAATAGCAGTCCAGAGTGCAATACAAGCTAGTGGTCAACTTTCTGTCGTGGGTGGCAGATGATGTACTCCTACTCTATAATTGTGAGAATTAAAGGACTTACCGCATGTGGAGTTAGATTTGGTGTCTGTGGATGCTGTGGGTGTCCCTCAGGGCTGAGTGAGTGTTGCAGCATGGCGCTTGGAGGGGGGGTCATGTAGACTGTCCAGAAGCCAGCAGACGTATGCTGGGGCACAAGACGACAGATGTTGGCTCTCTGAAGGGGTGCCAACAGCTCTACAAGCCCAGGTGGAAGGCCTCTGACGACATCACAACTGTACCCATCATCTGGCAGGAGAAACTGCAACCGCAGCAGCTCCCCCTCCTCCTCCTCGAGTCTCACCTCACGGCCCTCGTTGCGCACAAGGTCATCACAGACGTTTTCAGCCACCTGAAAAAGCAAGGTGGCACATGTTTGAGATTTCAAAGAAAAGGAAAGAGCAAAGAGGAGGGAGAGACAAATGGAATAAATACCAAAGTCAAAGGGGCCTTCATCAGGCTTTTATAGCATTTAAATGCAAATTATTGCCACAGTAAAAAAAAGGTAAATACTTGGGTGTCGTAACTGAGTGAAATGAGGCCTTCATAGACCTCTCTCACATTTAACTCATTTAACATCACACAGATACCCATAACCAGAGTGGTGGACATTCTACCCAGGAGGGACTCAAACCCACAATCTTTGGATTGGCAGATGAGGACGTTACCCAACTATATTATAATTTATATTCATTACATAATATTCATGATAAATTGATGGAATAAGTCTTACATCTCTATTTTTCTCTGAAACTAGATTAGGCTGGGCTGTTAAATAATTATATTTAGATTTCATGCACAGGTTGACATTTAACTATCAAATATCTCGTACATAAATGTCCGTATACATGTCAGAAAATAAGGTGACAGAAATCATACAGTAAATATTTTCAGGTGGACCCAAATTTAATGTTAATGCAGACAATGTTGATAGGAAGTTGATATTAGTGAAATGGATACCATATTTGCACGAATCTAATGCAAGTTTCGGCAAAATGAGGCAAAAAAGGTGTAAAAAGCATAGCTTGATTTAGCTACCAATGGATTAGGGGAAGTAGAAAAGATTCATTACTGGCAAGGTTGTAAAACCAGCATTGTGGGGCCAGCAAGCACGGAGGGACGCAAATGCTCAACTAGCTGGTGCAGGCGCCTGGCACTGCACGTGCATGACCACAAGCCTTCCCCTAAACCCCTAGACCATAGCCTGCTCACGATGCCTGAGGGAAATCCGCAATTCATGGAAAATACTTTCAAAGATATTTTAGTCCATAACTCTGCTGAGAAACGTCCCAACGACCTCCTCATCATAGAATTGCCAGTTGCCAACTTAGCGAGAAATTGCAATTTGCGACAAGAGTTACGTTGAATTTAGCCATTTAAGTAGAATGTGCCAAAATCAAGATGAAAATTATTTATAAAATATCTATTCAAATAACCAATGTCATTGAACTGGCATTCTGTCGCCTTCATGCTCCGAAATCATATACTTTCTTTGCTTAGACTCCATTAGTGGCCGCCACAGTGGCCCGACTGGCCAGGGTTGCCATAAAAATGACTTTAACAACCATAAAAATGGTTGCTAAAATTAGGATCGCAAGTTATCGCAAGAATTTCCTTCTGAATATTGTTCTATGTGCTTTTCTCTATCACACAGTACAAATAACTCCGTGTAGCCTGATGTCGATAAAAACGATAATTATTGTTAAACATAAAATTTAATGAAAAAGCAGCACAATTTTGGAAAAATTATAAAAATATTAAAAAAGAAGTAAAACAGAACAAACTTTATCTTCAGTCATGCATTAAAGATCAATTTTGTGGATAAAAATATTTTAAAACCAACATTCTTAATAACGACTCTTTAATAAAGCTATATATTTAGCTATTTTCCACGGAAAAATTTCAGTCGCCAAAACCACCCTGACATGCTCTGCTTTGACCAGCAGTAAAAATTATCATGGCTTATTTTATGCTCTGTATGGTTTCCTATTTTAAAGAATAAATGCTTAATAATATAAATCAACTGTTTTTGGTTGGTTTGCACGAATTTCGACTTTTGGCCAGCTTTTTTGGATTTTGGCCCACTGTGCGACATTTCGTGACCCACTGTACGCTACTTCTTCATGGGAATTTTATTAGTCAATATATTGTTCATTAGAATATGCTCCACTTGCCTCACCATAATGTAAAGGTTATTATTCGGCTACTGTGAGACTACATTGCCAGTTTGCTTGTCCATTGCTTCCCATTTACAAATCACATCACTTGATACAAAGTGGTTTTCGCGAACTACAGAAGTCAACCCTACATGATCGAGGTGTCACTCTTTCCCATTTTTTTAAACTATTCCTCACTTCGTGGCAGTGAAAATGAGGGCACCTTTTCCTTAGCACCTATGTATCCTGAATCACCCCCGGTCACAAAACAAGTCCTTGCTCTGTAATTCAGTGAATTATCTTCTCGGCGTTCTTGGCCATCAATACCGGAGATATCTCTGGCTCAATCCATATCTACATTAATTTACTTGGATGATGTATCATCGAAATACGGTGAATCATTATGTATATGTGAAATGCAACAAAGTAATATGGTTGTAATACTTAATAAAACGAAGCTGAAGATGAAGCCTGTTGTGACAACACTACATCACACAGTGGTAATATGTATGCAACTTTCTGTATGTATTATTCTAGTTCTCATTGACAAAAAAACCCACATTAGCAACAGTGCAAGAGTTCGAAATGTTTCCTTGTTTCTAAACACAAACTAAATCATGTTAACTGGCCACTAAATAAAGAAACAATCCATTACTAATCGATGTTTTAACATGCAAGCAATGCATCAAGGAAAATGTCTAGCAGTGCTAAGTAGTAGCGACAACTGGTGGCGAAAAACTGAAACCATACATGAATGGTACGCTTTTGCTAGAAGGTGATAGTAGGTAGCTTCAGGGGGCTGGTTCTGGGTTTTATAGAATCCCCCTCAACTCGAGCATAAGAGCAATTGATATTTGAATATCAGAGTAAGGTATCAGATAAAAGAAAAAGATAAATATTCAAAGGTGTAAAAATCAAAGTGATATAAGAGCTAGAATCAACAGGGCACTTACCCTCACAACATTTTCCACAAGCTCCATGGGGATCCTGCGCTCATCAGGAGCATGCTGATAATTTGTAAGGAGAGCCCGGAGCTGCAGTGAATTCAGCTTGAAACATGCTGTACTTATTGCACACAAATCCTCCGCCGTGTACTTGGGGGCCTAGAAAAATAAATAAAACAAACATTAACTCATTGCTCAAGCCAAGGAGCAGCACAGTTTACTATTATGTGAAAAGGTTTCTAACGGCTTTCATATATGAAAAACAACTGATTTTTAAGATTGGATGACTGCCAAAACACAAAGCTTGGGAGTTGGAAGGGAATAATAGTGAGGAGCACATTGGAGGATTAGCATCTCTATCTGTATTTTTTGCAGCCATGATGTTTCCTTTCAATATTGATAAAGGTTATCTCTCTCCTTCCTCACCTGCAAAAGGTGTGCAGCCTGGGCAATGCGAGACAAGTGACAATCAGCCGCCAGCTCTAACCCCTGCCTCTCGGCCCATGCCTCCACCCTCGCCAGTCGGGCACCGAGCCTCAGGCCCCACTCACGGCTGCAGTACGACGGTGGCGGCCTCTGGTGCATGTGGTGTGTGTGAGGGTGGTGATGGTGTCCATGGTGCATTGAGTTGTTACCGCCGGCTGCCACAGCTGAGGCAACCACACGGTTGAATGCCCAGACATTCACGTAGTGGAACAACTGAGAGAACAGCTGGATGGTCAGTGCGGCGTTCACCCGACATCGGCGCAACAATGCCATCGCAGAAGCCAGCACTTGCAACACCTGTGGAAAATGAAAAATTGATATGAAAATAAAAATGACATCTATGGGACATTTTGAGTTGAAAAATTCAATATCTTTTCAAACAGAATCACATCACTTCTCAACATAAAAAGTATATTCTTTTTGTTTGCTTTTTCATTTCCTCCCTCCATGATTCTACCACACCAAAGAGTCTTTGTATGCAAAGCTTAAATCAGGAACCTTATGAATAAAACTAAAAATTTTAATCCATGAACATTAGAATGATACTTCCATGCTAACAATTATGCTCATGTTCACGTTTCTCAATCAATTCCTTTGACATTCAGTCTAGTTTAAGTTACAAAATGGCCTGGGAATAGTATAATATATCACATAAAATTATCCTCCAACCTCCTTACACAACCATGAATCTTTAAAAGACAGAAGTGATTAGAAGTTGAATAGGTATTCAGTTGATAAGAAGGAACTGAAAAAAACACTATAGTAAAAAGCAACACACACACACAACTATGGCACCCGGAAACCATGGACACGCCTGAAATTTATTAAAATTCAAAGTTTCACATAAAAAGCTCGCTTTAAGGGACTTTGATAATTATTTTTTTTTAATTCTCAATTGAGAACATGAATGCATTTACATAATTTCACAAGCCCAATTTCAATCAATCACTCTTTCCAATAATTATAGAGACAAAGCACATTTTCAATTTCTTAACATTAATATGGACAATAAAAATTATCTGATACTTGAGATGAACAGGAGCTATCAAAAATATGTGAAATGCCTCACAGTTGGACATTTGAAACATCTCTTTAAATAAAAAAAACATACCGATCCAGCTGATTCTTCTTCATTTCGATCATCATCACGATCAGCTAAAAAGTTCGGCATAACTGCTCCCAAGTCAGCTTGAAGACATGAGACCAGATTTCTAAAAAAAAAATAAAAATAGTTTATTTCTTAAAATAAGTAAAGCAATTTCTAATAGAAGCACAATTTCAACAGCATCATAATGGAAAGTATGTAACGAAACCAACTAGAAATTTTTCAAACAAGGCTCACCTAAAGGCAATCTGCACAGCCTCAGCTAGAATGTCTTGAGCATCCAGGGAAAATGCAGAAATGTGTCGGTCAGACTTAAGGAAGTGAAGTAGTTCAGAGGCATTGGCCATCCAAAAAGCAAGAGATTCAGCATCTCCATACCTCTCCTAAGCACAAGGAAATAAAAGTTTTATTCACCAAAATGTTAATGATAAAGTAAGTAAAACATACATCACATGAATTCACTAAGTACCAAAAAAGTGAGTTCAGAATTGCTAATTTTTAAAATATGAATATCCATTTCTGAACTTTCAAATAAAGCTCAAGAAAACAATTTGGTTAAGTATCCAATTCATAACTTCAGGAAAAATAAGGTGAAATAAAATGAGTGTCACAGCATAAAATTTGTGTTGGTCAAGTGAGGTTGCAAGTTGTACCCTTTTTTATATTTTCTGTAGATTTTAATTTGAACTGTTTTTAAGAAAATATAGGGCCAACAATGCACTTTCAACTGACAATTTAAGTGGTATGGGTAACACTGGTCGGACAGAAAACATTTGTCAATAAAATTTTTTGAATAATTTCATTATCAAAGATATAATTTTGATAGGTTTGTAATAGACCTAGCCCTTGTATTTATTGAGAGATTTGTACTTTAAAATAGAATAGTCAGCTAAAGTAAAATACTTTGTAAGCATAGTAGATGATACCCCAAAAATATTGCAGCATTATAGTGTACAAAGAAGAAACTAGATCTTAATTTGAAGTTGCTGGAAAAATAATTTTTAATATACTTCCTCATGAATAAAAAAAATATTTTTTCAAGGAGACGAAGTAAAAAAAAATGTTGGAAGACTTTTTTTTATAAAAAAACTCCATATACGGCATCCAAGATATGTAGAAAGAAGAAATGTAGTGAAATCTGTTATGTAACTCTTCCATACCTCAGCAATAATTACATATTCAATTTGATTATGTAAATTTTGTGTAATCTGCCCCATTTTTAGATAAAATTTGTAGCCTTTTTACTAATAATCTCTGATGAAGCCCATGCAAATGTGTATTGGCTCTATGGCGTGTATATCTGATTTTATCACTGTCAAGAATATAATGCCCCATTACAGCAACCTTATGCAAGAACAAATGCAAACACTAACGTGCCCATTGACATAGGTGGAGAAGGTGCTCTGTATGGAGGCTGATACCTGGATAAGTACCACCAGCATGGTTTGTCTGCTATTATGATGTTCCCGATTGAACCACACAGTAAATGGGGAAAAACATATTTTCCTGAAATAACAATGTTTTACAAGCCCCTCTGTTTCAATAGTTGCACATAAATTTGTCTTTACATACATTGATAAAAAGTATATCAACTGTGTACGTCAGGTCCTCACTGGCCGCAGCTCATTGGGTGTTGAAGTCATGACCTAAGTTGTTCTAGAAGGACAAGAGACCATTGTTGGCCATGCTAAGGGAGGGTTTAGAGTGAGAGGCAGCCGGAAGTGGGTGGAATGCAGGGGGAGGGGAAACTGCAAGCATAGGAATAGGGTGGAAGGGAAAGGAAAAGTACAGGGTGGCCCCTTACAATTGACCACTCTTTCAATGTTTATTTTGCGTTCATCTCAGGGAATGTTGCAAGACAGGTGAAAAATTACCTAAATAAGTAGCTTTTTTCCTTGCTTATGTAGGAAACATTTTTTATTCTATCACTTTGATTGCTGTGCCCAAAAACAGAGCAACACACCCTCTATAAACAAATTGTGCACTTGAGATTCACATTTCCAAATATTAAGCACCCACATTAGCAGAAAGTGATGGATTATTGCTTGTAAAAAAGTTGCTGTATGTACTGTAACAATGCAATGTAGCAGCATCGCTGATAGGCTCACTTTGCATTCACCAAGACAGCAAAAAGCAGGGATGTGTGCCACTCATCTACACTTGCCAGTAAGAGGGAAATATAATAAACAATATAGAAAACAGGGTTTACAAGTTTTTGATGCTATGTCCTCTCCATCTATTAACACAATAAATACTACACAATGCCATGCATACTCTCCATTAATATCCACTACTATGAGATTGAGCCATTTTGTTCCTGTCCCTCACCTGAACCACTGTCCGAATAAGGGCAGCAACTCTAGCAAGAAGAGCTGTGAGACGGTGTGCTCTCTCGGTGGGTGTCAGCTCTGGCCGATAATGTGTTGATGCCCGGAATCGTGCAGCCAGGTAAAGGGCATAGGTGGGGGCAAGCCGAAAGTGGGGGGGAGCAGCCTGTGGGTCGAGCGATGTTACCAATGCATCGAGGAGGGCATCGGTTGCCTCCTCTCGGAACTCGAGGGCAGCCGGTAGAATGGGGTCATTCGCCCCTGATGGCGGCCTTTGGAGGGGCTGGGACTGCGTCTGCATCAGTGGATACCTCTCGTAGTTTGACGAAGACCTAAAGAAGACATAGGACAAATGAATGTGGGATACCACTGAGAAATTTGCCCCTGAAACTAAAAGAATCTTAGCAAGTGGATATCAGAACAAAAAAGCTGCGAAGAATCAATTAAAAGGAATCATTTTCCATAGTCATTTCAATTATAAAGATACCACTGATGATTTAAACTCATATGAGAATGAATCAATGAGTTTCTAAAACTATAATAATGCAAATAAGGTTAAAGCCACTAAAGAACTGAGCAAGTTATTATAAAAATCATTTGACTTGATCAAAATTTGAAATCAAATAGAGCTATGGTGGTCAATTTTATTAGCATTTCCCCCTGCATATTTGCTGATTTTGTTTTCAGCAAATACAATTTTTCATTAACAGATGGTCTACATGACCTTTTAATACACAATTTAAAAAAAAACAAATAAAAAAACAGGAAGTTAGTTAACACCATTGCAACTGCCAATCATAAGGTGGCCAATGGTTTGAAAACCATAAGGATATACATATGTAGAACTATGCACATATGACTGGATGTTTTATACAAATATTTACTTCAAAGGAGAGTAGCCAGGGGACATGATTAGTACGTCATTCTTTTTAATATCCAGACCAAGTCAAATAATTTATCTCAGTGGTATATCAATTAGTGGGGAATAGATTAGCTTACACCTGTGCATGAGATTGCTTGGATTGTGCCATTAAGGTAACCTCTCCCGTTTTGTTGGCATAAGCATAGAATTGTGATGAAGCATAGAATTGTGATAAGCATAGAATTGTGATAGCTGGGGATACTGAACTCTCTTTCAAAATATTGATGCAAGAGCAGTCCAAAGGTGTTATTATAGAAGGCATTTTAAAACCTTTCCTTGAGTATTTATTGTTTAGAATTTCAGAATTTCGCTGCTTCTTAGGCTGGAACTGATTGTTTTTTTAGTGTGGTTTAATAGTGCATTAGAGGCTTTAGAGACGCAATCACAGTAAATATAATACAGATGCAAGAGACAAAGTTCAGCATCCTGTAACAACTGACCAAGACCAATTGTACAAGACCAAGTTGATCTGGAACAACAACCAATTACCTAAGATGTAATGAGAATGAGAAGTCACAATTCCAGCTGCTAAAACATAAAACATGCTTACATGAAGAGGGAGTATAATTAACACAGAGCTTACAGCAGAAGCTGGACTTTAAAAATTAAACTTGGTGGAAATTGCGCAGATACATAATTGGAGCAGAAAATTATATAAAAGGATTTAGCTTCAGCAAAATGGACAAACTAGTGAGGCAGGCCGACTCAGCACACACTCAATACATTCCACCCACACCAACTCACCCACGCATGCCCACCACCACCCGTCGATGTCACATGCGCTTTCTGAGACAAAAGATAAATGAGAAAATCAGTGCTGAGGCTCCATTTCCATGAAAATTCCCCTTCTGTGATGGCAGAGCATGAGATAACTGCTGATGCCTTGTAATTCCAGTATAAAGTCAAGCATAAACAAATAATCTGCACTTATCACACACATTTTATAGTGAATTGAAGGCCTAAATTAAGAGGAAATTCCTTTTCTTTCACATTAAAATAAATAAGAGAGAGAAAATGATTTGTAGAGTTCTATGAAGGAAGTAAAATGGTAAATTTAAATGATCTCATGCAACGATGCATGACCAGTGGCACCATGAATGAAAGCCAAAGAAGTTAAGAGCGTGTTGTTAGCACGTTGGTTAACATATATTGCTTCAAATTAATCCTAGATTATTATGATCATGCAATGAATGAAATGGTTAGTATGACAGAAATCAACCAAAACAAAAAGAAGTACAAGAATGTAGTATTAAACACAACATGAGCATTAAAATGATGTTTAAATAATGTTAATGTTTGATTTTCTTGGCCTTGCTTCTCAGGACAAATAAAATGAACTTCCGACTGAAAATGAATGGTGAAATACAAATAAAACTTAAAATATTTAACATCTAGAATACGTGAATGAGAAAATTACCAATCAACTACATTTAAACACAAACTGCAGCACAATAGAATGCATTAAATTAAATTTAATAAAATTTGTTTGGCTGGTGTTATTTGAGTGAAAGTATGTCCATCTCTCGTGATAATATCTTGCCTAACATTTTTATTAGAACGTGAATACATTTCCTTTTTCTGACAAACTCACGAAGTAGTCATGGAAGTGAAAGTGGGAGAGGCCTAAATAAGAGTAGATAATAATATTTTATGACAGAACGAATGCAACATGAACAGACAAATTTTTGTATTTGAAAATTAAATTTTAGTAACACAACATAAGGCATTTACTACCTTGCTGAAGTGTTATAGATCTCATCTATAATAACATGAGTAACGTAAGTTCCCTTTCACAAAGTTCCACAAAATGACATATGTTCATATGTGGAATTAAAGGAAGAAAAATTAATAAAAAAATGACAAAACATGGTGAATAATTATTAGGATATTAATCTAAAATTCTGGTAGTAAGGAATGCAAAGGTGAGCTTTTGTTGGTCACATTATTCACTCATTCAAATAAAGATATGAAATGAGTAAAACATAAGGGAGAGGTGCAATTTTATGAGCTTCCGTCTTTATTTTGTAAGGAGAGTGGGCATTGGGAACGAGGGTGGTCCAAGTTGCAATTACAAACATTAGGATGCAAAAGAATGCAAAGATAGCTGATGAAGTCAACAAGGAGGATCTCCTTCACACCAGATCACCTTTACACTGAATCACTACTTTGTAAAATGAGGTCAATGACAACATGAATAACAATAGCAATAAATAATTTGGAGAGTGAATGTAGCTTGCATGTCCTTGCTGCTTTGAACGTTATGAATAAACAAGTTGCCCTGACTTTTTCCGACTTTTCTCGCAAAAAATCTGATTTACTCAGCTGAACATTTCTGGGTAATCAACACCTGAAAGTGTGAACTGTGTAGTATTTAGCTTCCGTAATTTGAAAATAAACCCTGGTAAATATTTCCGCACTTTTTGTTCTACGCCACCAACCATGGTTTCAGCACATTATACCATCATCAGGGTTACCCCTTTCACCCTGATGATGGCATAATGTGCTGAAACCATGGTCGGTGGCAGAGAATAAAAAGTGTGGAAATTTGTACCAGCGTTTATTTTCAAATTATGGAAGTCCATAGTTTCCACAAAGTTAGTGCCAATACGCTCTTATAGTCTTTAGCTCTCATTAAAATATTAGTGGCACCATTCAACCAATGTGTGGTACTCATAGGTATATTGCAATGTTGTTGATGGTTGTGAGAAAGATGTACACATATAATTTGAAACAATAAGAAATACATTCTGGGTACATTGCAATTGATGCTTTTGCAATATTATTCTGGAACAACTAAAATTTCTAGCGAGTAAAATCAATTCCATGCTTTACATAGCTAATGCCTCTTTTTCTCCCCTTTTCTATAACAGATTAAGTAGTTTTTGAGATATATAATTACATGAAGTTTCAATGTACATACATAAAAAGGTAGAACTATAATGAACAATGAAAAGAGAAAAACCTACGATTTTCAAATAAGTAAATATTTATTCCACTGGTGAGGTATTCCCTTTTTTTTAGTAACGCATACCTGTTTCCTTCTCGACTTCCCACAGATCTCTGGGACCTAGAGTCAGGATCCTGTTGCTGCTGAAGTTTAGATGAGGAAGTTGAAGACACAGTCTCCACATGACCATCAACATCGAAGGTCGTTTCAAAATTTCCCTGACTCCCAGATACTCCGCTTCCGTGCAAAACTGATTCATCCTTGTTTGATTGCCTGCGTGGATGCCATTCGCATCAGAGCACCCACACCACGTGCAACCACATTTAACACAAAAGAAGCACAAGAGAATGACAGGTGGGAAGAGGAGTGCAACATAAAAACACATAAATAAAACACAATGCAGTTTCTGAAGTCAAAACATCGCAGCCATTGGGTGAAAAAAATTGCTGTGGGTGCAGTGCAAATTATTTCTGAAAATGAATTATTGCCAAGGGGGCGAAACACCAATGATCAATTTATATTACAAGTCCTCTGAGCAAATATTAACCATAATGAAGCCATGAAATAATTACCTAAACTCAGTAATTTTATAGGGAATAGACAAGAACAAAGGTTGACAAAACACAATGGGAAAAATAAACTGAGGTACAGATACAGTACAATACCAATGAAAAGGTGCCTGAATGAACCTTTTCATTGGTATTTTTGCCCCTTATCAATCAAAATAAATACAACTTTCCACAATTTGACTCAGTTTCAAGAAGTCTTATTATTATTAATATTTTTAATATTTTTAACTTACCAATCATTTTGAGGCTTAAAGACTATTTCGTCATGAGCTCACTAAGGGGTTTTAATTATTCAATGTATTTTGTTCAAGGAATGGGTATGACAAGATGATTAACTTAAATGACTCAACATAAACTACCTCAAAGCTTTACGCCAAAAAATTATGAAATAGGTGAATACGTCATAATTATGCAACAACAATGCATAGAAATGCAAAAGGAATATGTAGCATGTAGTTTCAACTTCCAAAATAAGAGAAAATATTTAAAATTAAATAAAATAAAAAATTATCATGATAAAATCCCTTACCTCGGCTTCTTGGGAGCATTTCTCTCAAGGTCTAATAATGTTAACAGTGAACACAGAGACTACAAGAATTACCAAGTTAAAAACTAGTCCATAGTTTGATAAATGGATATTATGCACCAAAGGACTTGAATTGTCAAGATGATATACTAAACTAATACCAGCTAATAAAGCTTAGTTTTGATGATTTATGCCAGTGATTTACTTTATGTGAAAAAATCGCCATTCAAAATTAAAGACAACATGCAAATTTTGGGTGTCACCACCACTGCTTAAACATTGTAGAGCAATTTATAAGCGGCAACTACTGTGCCACTATTAAATAAGCAAAACATTTAACAGAAATTTAGCACGTTAATGTAATATGAACATAAACACTTTAATGTAAACTGCTAATTTTTCTAGGGTGATTTAATGATACAAAGAGTTGAGATCCAAACAACAAAAGTCAAGTCTCCTGTATTAAATCATAGAAAATCATTCACTTCACACTCAATTCACCGAAAATTATTTGACAACAATAACATTAAATATCTGCTGTAGTAAAAAACTAAGTAAAATGAAAAAATAACAATAATTGCCTAAAATTTAGGTAATAGTATTAAATAGGGATCCATCAATAATGACAAAAGCAACTCCGGAATAAGAATTCAAACATACATATGCCATTTTTTTCAAGGGCATAATATTTTTTATAATGGGTATTCATGGGTATAGATGTCCCATGGCCAATAATTCATGGGTATAAATGTCCCACAAACATTTCCACAAAAAAGGCCATAAAAATGACACTTCAGTTTTGGAATTGTTATTTAAATCCTTAACCAAAGGTAATAAGAATGGATTATTATGTAAGAAAAATATATTTTAAGGTGTTGGGTGACTTTAAGAAAAACCATCCCAGGATAAACCCAATAGTTAATCTCCCGCATTAATAGGGTGCGAAGTTAATTTGCCCATTTAGGGATATTCATGAAGTTTTTAGTGATGACCTTTAAAAATCGAACTTGAAACAAAAAAAAATATTACAATAGCCACACTTGATTCACAACATGCATATCCAAGAGCATGACAGGTCAAAAGACAATAAGCCCACCTGTCAGAATAGTCATGGCCCTGACGAGAAGAATCATGTCTCTGTCGAGACATCCGGTCCTCAAAGGATGGGTCCAAGAAACGAAAGTTATGAATTCTCCCAAACTTGACAACAGCACCATTCTAGAAAGAGAAGTAGAACAGTTTCAACATTACTGGCAACCAAAATTATGAACCTTGCCAGACACATACCAAATTGGCTGAAAACATATATAACTCAACGATATCAGAAGGTTGCTTATCAACGAGATGGTAACTAAGTAATGTTGACACGGAAGATTTACACCATTTTGACAAAGGGGCTAAGCTGGATTTCTTTGAGCAATATGAAATTGCTCATAGCCCGGCTAAGTTACGTAATAATGTTGTTTTTAATGATCGATCGCCTCTGTTAAACCTTGTTCTCCCTCCCGTCTGACAACCTTATGACCATGCATCCTGACCTTCACCACCAATGGCTTTTCTACCCCCCCATTTTTTCCTCCTTTAATACCCCCCCACCCCCTCGCCTCCATCCGGGGGTATGTAAGGTGGAGTTTCTGAGAGTTGTACCTTGATAATGGTATTAGGTGCCGAAACCTTGGTCAGTGGTGTGTTTTAACTGTGTTTTTTAAATATACTGTGTGGAAATTTACCAATACTGTTTTACTTGAAATGGGCAATAAACATGATAATTACTGTCAGCTCTCATTAAGTAGTGGTTTTAAAATTCTGGAAAACTTAAAATTCCTTGGAATATATATTGAAAAAAATTTAAGTGGGAATAAAATTTAAATGTCACCAATTTATGCAAAAAATTAAACTATTTTTTCTCTAGTATCTGTTTGAAAACATACTGCTTGCTTTAATGTACTAAAAACTATTTATTATGATATATTTTTTCCTCTAACTTCATATGGAATCATATGTTTTACTCGATTCTCATTTTTTCTTAATATTCATATGCCTATTAACACATTCAATGCGGGCCCAATTTTCATGAAAGTCGTCAAAATCGGCTCGAAAAAGTGAAAGCGCTTCGGAAGGGAACGACCACGTCAATTGAAGTGCTCCGCCAGTCGGATTAGCCAGGAGCACGTCTATTGACGTGCTCCGCATTGAATGTGTTAAGGATTAAATAGAAGTTTGAACATTAAATTTGATTTCTGAAGGCATGTATCTCATGAAACTGGCATATTTATCTAACCGGCAACCTCCATACCACATGTATGCCAGATAATAGGGAGTTTACTGTATTTGATAAAAATCACAAAGAAATGCCATCAATGCTAACAGCCTGCTTAATGAAAACAAAACATCATAAGTGATTACTGAGCAAAGAAGAATGTAAACAAAACCTGTACGTATCTCAACATTCTTAAAGGAAATTGTTTATTGTCAGAGTTTTGGAACCATGATTCACCCAGCACTCTTGATTATAAAATGCATTTCTATTACCTTTTACCAATCATAAATGATAAATAAACACTAATTGAAATATCATAGTACCAAATGACACTGCCATCATTCATTTGGTTGAGCACAGAAGACAACTAATTCACCATTTTGACATGAAAGTGAGGAAACTAGTTTCAAAAAATAATTTGACCAGGATTCAAACCCAGGTCTCCTAGCAGCCAGCCAGTTGTGTTTTAGAGTAACAAGAGAATATGGCCTACCATTATGGAAACAACAGTTCTCACTCAGTCTCTGAAGTTAAGCATTGTTGGTCTTGTCTAGGATTTGGAGGCGTGATTCTCTTATTCCTCTGATTGCTGTAGCCCTTGTCTGCAAGTTGCAGACAATAAGTGCAAAATGACTCCCGCTGCTGAAGCACACCAAACCAAAGTACTTCAGAGTAACACCATTGACCCTTAAGATACACACTTGATGGATAATTGAGATATTTGCATTCACATCCCGGTCTAATAAAATGATTGTACTTTGTTGTCATAACTGAACCTATTACTGAAAATGCTAACAACATCAATGTGGGTTATTTTAAAAATGAACATTATTTACCATATTAGTACTCATTATTAATGATAGTATGTACTTAGTACTTTTCTACATAATCTTTACTGTACGACACGTTTCACCAATTTATGGCATCGTCAGGAATAGAAGTTTGTACCTGACGATGCCGTAAATCAGTGAAACGTGTCATACAATAAAGATTTTGTAGAAAAGTACTAAGTATTATCATTAATAATGAGTACTAATATAATAAACTTCTACAAAGTGAAGCCTGCCACTGTCAAGTGCATTATTTACCATTGCTTAAATGTTTTCGGAACCAACTTGAGCAAATGCACTAACCTGCAGGATTGTGGTCTCATAGATCCTTTGGCCATTGACATATGTCTCAGCATCTCGGCTGCAAGGTGTGACGGTGACAATTCCCTCTGTGTGAGCAACAACACAGTGGCGTGGTTGGACGTTGGGGCCAAAGAGTTGAAGGGACTGGCTGCCACCAGCTCCTGCTCCCCCCACCCCTCCCCCAACTCCGCCCGAAGGCCTTTCACTGCCCACTTCTGTCACGTTCAGCTGTAGGCGGTGCTTCTTTGGAATGCCATTCACTATGTCCGAGCCATCTGTGATTAGAACAAAATTTGTTAGCATTATGTACAATTGACATTCACTGACTAAAATTAAGCTCCACTGAATGTGATCACATAGGACACTGCAGTAACCCATAGCCATGCAACAGATCAAACACTTTTTTGATAAAATTGAAATATTTACTACATGGCCAGACAGATTTTGTAAACTGATGAAAAAACTCGCTTTCATAACACCACAGTGTCAGAGACAAATCCACAGTGAAATACTCTAATAATGTCACTTACTGCAACATGTCACTCCACATTTGACCTCCATGGAATACATACATATTAATATATAATACTGGCCAAAGCTAGACACCAGCCATGTAGAAAGATGAAATTATTTTGTCTGCTACGCTCTAATATGTTGATGTTTTGTTCAGCTAGAACTGCTTCCACTTGAGAATACAGAATTGAGTTTATGCATTGTTTTCTTTCTAAGATATAATACATCACAATTATATAAGGGATTACGTTCCAACTCACCACCAAGTTTGCATGTTTTGTAAACTTTGCGATTAATTTAATCTAGAGCTGAGTCAGTGCATTGACAACTTTCATTAGATTTATGCAAAATTATGGATTTCATTGTGCTCTTTCCCATTAAGTGTGCAGAATTCTAAAAATAATGTATTTTCTAATTAATTTCAAAAGTTACCATAAGAGGGGTGTGAATGAAAAGTTATTTCCTGCAGTACTATGGAAGGACCATGGAAAATATGATTTGTACCATGGACCAAATATTCACCTTTATCCGGCTTAACACTGGTTGCATTGAACTCATATCAAGGTAGGACATCAGCCAATGAAAAGATGTTGACAAAAAAAGAATAGTGACAAAGATCATTCAAAAGAAGAAGTTGTTGGTTGATGATGGTTGAAGAGGAAACCAACTATGTGAGATTACAAGCCTAGACAACCCAAGTCCAGACAACAAGAGCCTTTAGTCACATTACTGCTTTTCTAATTTTTACATATTTGTACTTAACTGTACTGCTCTCAAATCTTAATGTTTTTAATTTTTTCCACATCTAGCCCTTCAAAATTCCTTTCATTAAATGTGCAATTTTTGGAACAGTGGTATATTTCAGCTTTTATTTCATAAGTTATTTATTTGAAACTATGCCTCAGATTCAGATTATACTTAATTTGCAGGCATGCCCTTGATCTACCTACTTTTCTTCAAGATATTTCATTTTAAAAATATTTACAGCATCCCTACAGATTATCATGGAATGAGATACAGATAAAGCAGAAAGAACAGAACTGTCAACACAAATAAACTTATTATTTCTGGAATACATGGTAATCCAAAAAGGTCATTATACATGATTAATAACCTTTTGAAGAAGGTGAGTCCAAGGGACTCATTTCGCCCGGTTACATAGTTAACTACTGGCTTAATGGGAGGGAACAGTTTTCGCAATTACAAATGGAAAGCACCAAAATGCAGAAGGGTCTCTCAAAGGAGCTACGGAGGTGACAGAGGGGAGGCAGTTCGGACGGACTACAGGGCCGGGCCGGAAAACGGTGCTACCGAGGTAAGCGCACGAAATCCTCCAGGGTTCTCATGGTTACAAACATTCTATAAAGCCTACACCCTCCAAAAATGACTGAAATCAAAGGTGATAGATCATCGCATTATGATAGTTTTAGTATTACTCCCCATTACCAAGTACTGCTCAGTTAAAAATCGACTATTTTTAGCGAGGTTAGTTGTTTTTTCTTTCCGTTTTATTAGCATTGACTTGACGAAAAAGCGTTTCCACCATTTCTCCGCATTTTAAGCGTCGAATGGTGAAAACATGATATTTTCAATCAACAAGCATATAATAGTGGGGAAGAAAACTCCAGCAGTTCGAAAACACCATTTGTGGCAAGTATAAAGGGGTTGAATACAGTAGAACTTCGGATATACGACCCTCATATATATGACGACCTTATTTATACACCGTTTTTTTTTTTGGTCCGGTAAATAACCCCATAAGACCCCATGTATTTCCGACCTCCCTCATGAAACTTTTTATTTATACGACGAACTCCGTTATAAACCGTTTTTTTCCGGTCCTATGGTAGGAAATTCCTCTCTTACTTATTAGTGAGTTAACTCACCTACGGCGCTTCATAAATTTCGATTTTGAGGGGTTGTTGTGAGTTTATCGTGAGAGTAGGGAAAATGCGAAAGGTATCGATCATTAGGCATTTTTAATGATAACAAAAGAAATTCATCAGAATAGAAAAAGAACCTGCCGTTCGGAAGCAACGGACGGAAAACCAGAGGCCAGCGCCCCACCACTGGACGAAAAATCCGCCATTTTTAATTTTTTTGGGTGGTTTTTGGATAAAAAAATTCTGCGTTTCCACGACAAAAAACCGCAGGCCTGTGCCGCCGCCGGACGAAAAATCTGCCATTTTTATTTTTTTCGGTGGTTTTAGGGTAAAAAGTCCGGGTTTTCGCGGCTCATTCCTGAAGTGCATGTCATAGTGCATACGCGTGTCAACTTTCTCGATTGATGTCATATCTCAATTAGTGGAGATGTGAGGGAATGATACATTTGAGAAAGTTACGAAAAGCCGACTTTGGCGCCATTTTGCCAGAGAACTACGAGGGTTAAAAAAAACAGAAAGCGGGAAAAGTAGACCTCATGAAGGGCTGAAAATCTCTGCTGGTCAAAATTGAGATTGGTCTCTTAGTTTAGGAGCTAGAGTCGAAAAACTACGACAGTTGGGAATTTTTTCGCTAAATTTCGAGTTTGAGGCCCTCTGGTGAGAAAACTATGAGGCGCAGAAATACGGGGTGGGACGTATCTTACAGAAAATTCAATTCCCCGTTATGAATTTTTCGTTAGATTCCAGATCAGATGTACCGTTAAAAAGTTATGGCGTGGGAACCGGAGGTCACTTTTTCGAAAAGTCAAAAATCCAACATTTTTAATCATTTTTTGGGGGGTTGCACTCTTTATATGATGAAAAATCAGGGAAAATTTGCGATTTATAATTTCAAAAAGGCTGAATAAATACAATGTATACCAATACCAATTGCTTCCTTATATTTTAACAGAATCTCAAAACTATTTTCAGTTAGATCTCTGTTCATGTCTAGGATTATTCAATTTTAGAATAAAACTAGTTTGTAAAGGAAAATATTACCTATTAATCACAGCAGATTTTTTATTAAGCAATACTCCTGCATAAGCTGGTACTTGTTTGTGGAAGATGAACTGACCATAAATATCATTACACAATGTGCCAAGCATTAATTGAAACTAATCCCTGCTGGTCAAGCGCCATGAATGCTAACTATTAGAGCAATAAATTCAACTTTGGGAATAGATCTTACCAAATTTCACGGATCTTACAAAATTAGGTTTCATTTGCCTGTATCCAAACATGTAATTGCAACCATAAAACAAAGCAGACAAAATTGGACAGTTGCAAAGGGTTTCATGTTCCCTTAATATGAAACCTCTGTTGTGAAACTTCCTCACTTATGAAACTTTTTTTTGGTCGTCCGCTGAAAGTTTCATAAGTGAGGTTCTACTGTATTTCTATATGTCCTTTCGATCTGTGGAATTGACAAAGGGGATGAGGAAACTCACCAGGGTTAAGTTCAAGAAGGAAGGGCAGCCTGTCGTAGGAGTCGTCATAGCGTCGGTACTCGAGGAGATCACTGCTGCTGCCACCTGGACCCACGTCGCCACCCTTCCCACCCCCACCGCCCCCACCACCCTTCTGCCCCCCCTGCTGAGGTTTTTTCTTCCTCTTCCGAGGATGGTAGTCGGCTGGCCGCCTCCTCACATGGAACATGATGGATCCTGCGGGAAGAAAGAGAGAAGATGGGAGGTGAGAACACATGAATAATAATGGTCTCCTCACATTGTATACGACTCAGAAAAAAATCAGAAATTCTGGATAACTTTGGTTCACGTAATTTTCAGGTCAAGACAGCGGATATTCTTTCACCCCCGATCTACATCTCCATCTCAGATAAAAGCGACAAAATAAGATAAATTCGATGTCGAAAAGGTAGGTTAAAGAATCCCATCTTCCCATAGACACTTAAATGATTAATGCAGATCAGATCTGCGCATTAACTAAGCAATTCGAAGGTCAGGGGTTCGATTCACATTCTAGGAGTCACTTTTTCAATGGAAGTTCTTTAGATGATTCACCATAAAGTTTCATGTTTATTTAAAAATTCAATATCAAAATACCAAAGGAAATAAAAAAACACACGAAAAATTCCATATGAAAGATGATTAAAATGAGCAACCATGATCTCATGCCCCCAAGATTTCAATCCAAAAGCATTACCCCAACATTATGAGCAAAATGTACAACGATGAACAGAAAATCAATTGTTTGTCGATGAATATCCGTCACTAATACCACTTTTATTTAGTAACATATATTCATCGACAAACATAATGGAATACCACAAAGTTAATTATGAATAAGTGATTTTAGAAAATCAATTATTAAATCACCACCAGACCACCAGAATCGTCGGGGAGCAAAAAAAATAAGTACAATGAAGTTTGTTAGTTTTTTGTTCCTCTAATTTATGGTCCCTGTACTTATTTAAAGGGAACAAAAATAAGCTAAGTTTTAACGTATAAGTATACATTACGTTGAGCTTAACCGATATTAATATTTTGCATAAATATATACTCTAAAAAAGGTAACGTACGGCATCACTTGGCACTAAGCATCGCACATAACCAAAGAATCAAGAATTAAACATCAGGAACAATTTAGAGGGCTCGGAGAGCGCACACAAAATCGGAGGATTCTATTTAATGATGACTATGTCACAGCCTACGGAACTGGATGGTACATGATAAAAATTTATTTAACCTTGAATTTTTTCATAAAGGCAAGAAGTTCGTCTTACAAAATGATTGCACAAGGTTAATAAAAAGAATAAAATACATAAGAAAAATAACACAACATGTATAAGAAATGGGGGAAGAATAGTAACAACAATTAAAGAAAAAAGTTAAAGCTTCTCGCTCTGGAAATCGTGAAAATCGTAACATGCTTTTCCCAGAAGAAACCGGCTCCATTTCATAATAATTCTTGGGAGAAGACTAGGGTTAGGGCAGTTTATCACTAAGGATAGCCGCTGAATTGCGACAACCTTTGAAGCTCCACTTCAGCTTGTGGCCATTTAAGTTTCTTTGGAGACATTCACTCAGGAACCACCCGACGCTAGTACGTAACTACGCGTTGTGTGGGCGAGGATTCACATTAGTGTGGATATGAGAGCAGAGGCGGGAGTTTTGATGGACATCCGAGATCGATGCCAGTGATGGAAACATGCACCACTGCCCCCCTCCTTCGGCATGCTCACGCAATCACAGAGTGGTGACCCCTTTTCGGACACATGAGGTAGAGGGGTCAAGGGGAGGGGAGGACTTTTTACGAACAGACTGGAGAGGGGGACGTTGAGAGGGAAAAGGGCTATCCAAACTTTCCATCCCGCTTCCACCCTTCGTTCTCTGTGACCCGTGGTGACCTGTGATGTGCGGCTTGGAAAAAAGCCAACGTTCAGAAAAATGTTCTTACATTGAAGCCGCGAAAAAACCGCTTTTCTCGAAAAAATATTTTTCATGAAAAAATGATTTCCATTAAAAAATTATTTTCATGAAAATTCATTTCATAACTTTTTCCAACAAAAATAATGTTCTACGTGAAACAATTTTTAATGGAAAATACTTTTTCATGAAATAATTTTTGTATGAAAATGCTTTTAATGAAAACTTGTTTACACGAATAGCAAAACAGGTTCTTCAGGGACAAATGCACCAAAACGTCTTCATACAACTGTCCAGAAAATAATGGTAAACTTAAAACAAAACGATCCGCAGCCTCGTAATCGTTTCATTCTCTCCATAATCTCGAATCTGCACATACGTACAGCTACTTGAAATAGCCAAAATAAAAGAGGACCAAATACGTAATCGGCATGGGTAATATGTAGGCACGCGTTCTATAGTGCTAACTTAATGGCGAGCTTTTACGAAGCAGAAACTGAAACGCAAAAAAACTGCATTATGTCGGCTATTTTACACATCTAGATAAGCGGAATGCGTCACCACGTCTATGCTGTCGTATATATGAAGGGTTTTTTTCGATTAACCAATAAAAAATACAAATAACGTAATGAGGTGTTTTTTTTAGACCTTTACCATTACCATGGAACGGGGTTTTAGGAGTTGGGAGGGAAGACAGACTTTCGAACTCTCCACCTTAGCTCTCCGTGACCTGCGGCGAATCTCTATCTACCTCTCTGAAGGGCTGACTGTGAATGCGTTTTCGGCGGCGTAGTATGTACATCCCCGTCCACTCCACACCCTCCCCTCACTCACCCCACAACCTCAATGGCTTTCGACTGAGCCACACCACCCCAACCCCCTTTTCCTCACATAATGGCGGTGCCACTGCTCCGGCGTGGGAGTAGGAGAATTAAAAAACAGCAAGTGACTGCGCTCGGCAGCGTGCGGGCGTAAAAAAGTAAAGCGGAAATGAAACCGCGCGTAAATGTCAAGGGAGGAAATGTACTCCAGTCCGTGTGAGGGCATTTCCTCAAATCCCGCAGAGAGAAAGAGAGAAGGATAATGCCTCTCGCGATTTTTTCGCAACCGTCACACACGTGTCCGGGCATTTACATCGTACACACACATCCATGATAATTCATGCATACAAACGTGCGCAGACATATTATAAAGGAACAAAAATCATGCGAAAAACACAAATCATCGGTATGTTTCATATTTGAATACATGCCGTGAACTCCTCAGCCAGAATCATACACACATACCAATCATGGCGTTCTCTTTCGGAATAGGCACAGGCAAGAGAGCTTGATCAGTGGTGTTGTCTTCCGCACTGCACTATCATACCGCCCTTCTTTTGTTTCTATTACACTTAGGCTTCAATATTTCATATACGCTCCCTCGATCTTAAGACTCCTAAGCTTCCTCCTCTTACGAGTTTCTTCCACCACATTCGCCCATGACTTTCTCAGTCTCCCCCTTATTCTCACACTATTAACAGTACTCGTTTGAATGATAATAAAAGCATGAAAGTGCACACAAACAAAATGTAAACGAACACAACATCATACGAAAACACAGGGGTTTGGGCTTGGAACTCGAAACAATAAGATTTAACATGCGAATTAAACAAAAAAGCAAGAAATGCCCCAGGGTCAGTGAAAAAAATCGACGAGCGAGCATAAAGAGAAACACAACCAATAGAAGGGCTGGGCAGGGTACGACTGAGGTCACTGGAAAACTTCAGGGCACATTACTTTGAAACAACGGAAATTTTCTAAGTTCCAAACAACATCTGTAGAACACACTAGAGCGACAAAAATAGTAACATACTACCAAACACATAGATATAAGACCTATTTCTTCCCACGTGCTATTCATTCATGGCTGCAACAGAAACAGATCGATACACTAATCCGTGAAAATATATCTCATCACTTGTCCTTTCCTTCTTCAAATTCCCTCCGTCAATGCTCTCCCTTCGTAGAGTATTGTGAAAACGTAGTTGAGACGCACAATAACCTAATGGTCCCACAACGAAGATATGTTATTTCGAAATTTTAATACCTCAGAGAATTTCGTTGGCGACCAATAGGTAGCGTCTTGGCATCAAATTAAGTAGAGGCGGATGGTTATCGACACAAGAGATCGATTATTTATTCCCATCTTATAAAGCCGCAAGGAGACATAACTAGTTCCAGGTTAAATGGTATATATGTATACGAAAATATATAGGCAAGCGGAGCGAGTTCTCCATGGGAAGTGGATTTGACGGAGGGGAAATAAAGGTTAAGTGGACGTCGAAGAATGCTATGGGGTCAGAACATCGAAAGCAGAGGTATTTCCAGTACAAAGAGCACCCATTTTGGGATGGTATTTCCGGACAGTTCCAAGAAAACAAATGTGCGCTTGTTCCAAACAGTAACGCAATAGGACCGGTAACACAATGGCTGGTTACGGTGATACCTACGACTGAACTCACGGAACCTTCCGTGCAACCGGCTTCGAGCAAAGCAATCATCAATATCAATAGTAAAGAACAAATGAAGGGAAATTTTAGCACGAGAAACTAACAATGCAAGTAGCTGTGGTTCTGGATTCAATTCCCAGAAATTTGACGAACCTAATTCGCCAGGTCTTCTCAAGCTACACAGAGACCGGCGGAAAGCAAAAACCATACTCAGTCATGAAAAAATTAATCACATTTTCAGAACATTCTCATTATGCCATGAAAGGAAGCTATACCCTAAGTTCAAAGAACCACCGACGAGAAGAACATCGAGTTATTAGTCGAGAAAGATTTAAACTAATAAAATTAAGGCGCCTTTACATATGGAAGTTGACTAATAGATGAAAAAAGCGAGTGTAGCGATGTCTCCATTTGTATCGAAACTTGCAGGGCATCATTCTGATTGCACATTACCAAGGGCCTGAGGGAATTGCGATATCTCGTATTACAGCTAGCGCCAATTGTTTCAGGCGCAAATGGGAAAATAAGTATGCGTGAAAAAGAAAAAGAATTTATGCTTCAGTAATAAATCTTTTATTTTTTGTGAAAAAATGCTGTAATTATTCCTTTTGTTGTAAAACGTTTATCAGCGTCTATTTCAAATGCGCCTGGAACCACACGATACATCGCCATCGCAACCGTAAGTAAATGAGGAAGATGGCCGAGCAAGTATACTGCGAAAACGCCAAGAAAAGGATTGGACGGCGTTATTGCGCTGCAAGCTGGTGCCAGTATATTTTAGGATGCATAATTGATTATAAATTACCTTTTCATGTTTCCCCACAGTAATAAATAGGCAATTTCCTACTTAAATCTGCCATATATTCAATTAAATAGTACACGTCGTGCTGTTTCCGCTGACAGTGCCTGACCTCTAGTGTTCTGGGTAAAATGAATAACCATTGGATTAATGTGTCAGACCCTTGCATATTATTTCCTGTTTTTTTCCAAAGAAATGTATGTCAAAAGTAAACAATGAATATTTCGAAAATCGACTGATTTCAGCTAACATTGCGTAAGTACATTGCACTGTTCGAGTCCCACGAGCATTCGTGGATTTAATGAAGTACATTAAATATATAGGTGCATATATAAAGCGTATGAAGTATGAAAATTGTAATAATTCTTATTTTTCAATGCTAGAAAAGTCGTTAGGTTTACCATTGTGTTCTCTCTAGTACTTTAAATATTTCCAGGTGCAAATAAATAGTTGCATATCTAACAATGAGTCATCCTCCTGCAAACTTATTCATTGTTTACATTTTAAATCCCTGCTTGCAGTCAAATGGCCAGGATTTCATTGTATGGGATGCGATTGTATCGAAGAGTCAAAATACTACTAGCAGGCAAAATAGAAGCCAGTCTATTTTCCTTGCAAGTGTGAACTGTGGTCGATTACTACCGCTACCCGACTGCCGTAAAAGTACGTGCTTACACATCGAAGTACCACTCGCATGCAACTTTTAAGACTACTTTCATAGAAGTAACCTCCATGAGTTAATCCGCCTTAAGTAACAAAATATCGATTTAAATGTAAGCAAGCAAGAAGATCACAGTACAACAGTTCTCCCTCTTTTCTCCGAAGGCTAGACATTAGGTTTTTTAGTGCATGGGTGCTTGAAAGAGTAATGCCAGGCCTTATTTGCTAAGGGCTGCAATCGGATAGGTTTTACAGCCCAGAGGGAGAGAGATCCTTTTGTCGTACTCGAATGGAACTCAAAGGCAAGGCGTTGAGTAGCGTCGTTGAGAAGTGTCGTGGAAGCGGAATGCCTTGGCCGCGAGGCGCTCAAATCCTCCGCGGGATGCGCCTCCTTTTGAAACACCTGCCCCCCTCGAGGGAAATTGGAGAACTTTCAACGCGCACACACGGCGGATATAAGTCTGGAGAAGTTCCGCAGGAAATAAATGGATTTGACTGATTCGCGGTTCCAACGCCGACATATGGAACTTAAGAAAATCAATGGAAACGACAAGAAGAAGCAAAACGTATTTCGTTCGACACCACAATAAGCGGTGCATCTCGATGAAAAACACGATCGACCTAAATATCATACTTAATTAAACTTCGAAAACGAGCAGTAGCTGCAGGAGGAGATTAGGAGGAGGTAGAGTGATTGGATCGATTATTAAAAAAATAGGTAGTGAGGGGCTGGATGAGATGCTGAAGACCGTAATCGAGGGAAGGATGATGGGTATGCGGGGAAGATGAGAGAAGAAATAGGCTTTATGGATGGGATGAAGAAGGGTAGGACGTATGTTAATCTGAAGAATGAAATCGTGAAAGTAAGTAGGCACCACTGGTTGAAGTAATTTGTGGTGGTAAAATAGATAAATTTAATGAATGAAAAACAAGCACTTGGTTATGATTCCATGCCATGATATGCCGAAACCTAGGTCGTGTTGTTTCAAATAAAGTGTGGAATCATAACCAAGTGGTTGTTTCTGCATTCATTATGAAGGAGTTCCACCGAGTAACGCCAGAGACAATGTCCTATAGATAAATTAAAGTCTACATACATTCGCATCTTATCTCCCGACAAAGAACACCTTAATCGGACACTATACCTGGTGCAAACGTCATGAGTTTAGGTCAAATAATATTTTTTTAAACTTTTGCCGACGTTTCGAATTTTTATTTATCCATCTTCAGGACTATAAACAAATGATACATGATGGTAAATGTTTGAAAATTCTTTTTCGGTTACATAATGGTTAATTTACAGTCATTAAATATAAAAATACATAGACATAGACATTCAAGATTACCCCAATGGAGACTATACCCCAATAACACTCCAAAAAGTTACTTTCATTTACGAGCATATGTCGACGCGCTCTTAAAGCATAGAAGTTTAGGAGGGTACCCCTATATAAACCTGCATTTTCATTTGAAGAATTGTATTCACATTTTCCCAGAGAGGTATTTTTTCTGACGGATTAATCGCCCAGGTTTTGGGCGAAATTTCAACAATATATCCCGTTCATATCGAAGGTTGGAAAAGAAATTTTACTTCAAGGGAACAACATGCTAATTATTAGAAAATGCTTAGGAGGAAAATTTAATCAAATCTACGAAGATCAACGAGCTCCAACAATAAATCCCTGTAATCTCTTGGCTAACAGGGTAACTGACGCTTGAAACATTTCAACTTTTTCCTCTCCACAAAGCATTGAAAATACATAGTACTAAGAAATTTAAGCAAAAAAACAAGACAAAAGAGAATAACTCTTCATAATTAGATAGCCGAGGTTGACTTAGAAGATTAAATCGGCAACGAATAAATGTAAACGAGTAACGAGATAGTTAAAGACTAGGACTAAACATAATAATACATGAAAATCCAGACTGAATTGACGCAAAGTTGAGGTAGTGGTGAAAAACCGGTGATCGAGAGCCATAGATAAAAAAAATGCAAGAATACAAGAAATAGCACACAAGATTAAGCGGCGCTGGGCAGGAAATAATGGCTGGTTATAATTAACCAATCATAAGAATGAAACAATTACTCGTTTGTTGATTGATGAATAAATTATGCCACCTGAGTAGAATTGAGAGCAGTCACAGAACCGATTCCAGAAAATTCGTTCGAAAATGACGACGGGACGATGACAAGGAAAACCAATTTGATGGAAGCTTAAAAATAACCCCTTCTTCTTACTAACGTCGAGGGGGGCACAGCTCGTTACGGATTAACGACGATCGACGTCTGCCACCTTCAACCCACCAACGGGTGAGCCTGAAGGACGAGACGAATCGACTAAATTCATCCAAATCCTTAACTTCTCACGTATTAAAATTTTTAACGTTGCGCACTCAATTTTCCCCCGGGGCATGGGACGATGAGGTAGTGGCCAGTAATGACCTCCGCAGTACATTAAAACTACATTTTTATAATGGGATGAAAATATTTTTTCCGCGGTGAGTTAATTAGGTCTGAATTTTTAATGGGCGCCGTCGTGTTGTCGAAAACAGTAATCGATCTCGCGAGAGAGAAAGAGAAGAAAATAAAAAAAACAAAGACCGAGCGAGCGGGCGAAGCTCTCCGGATGTACCTGTCATTCCGCACCACCTTCCTCACAACAATTCAGGACAAAAATTAGTCCAAAAGCGTCTTAAGTTCAGGACGTGACGTCTAACACCTAGACGTCACTTTCTGAACCTGAAGAAAAATAAGTACACGGTCCACCTTATTGGACAAGTTTTAACAGCAAGCCATCCAAAATAACTATTACACATGAAGCCTTCATCCGACCAGAATATAGTCTAACGCTAATTGGACATATATTTGAGTCGTATATGCGGCGATGTAAAATTGCTAATTTTGAAATTCATTAAGTAAACTTTTCATATTTTTAATGATGTTGTCGCTTTAGAACCGAAAATGGCAGCAGAACAGCCCGTCATGAGACGACGCGGCGGAAATCCATGACAGCGGAGGATCTATTCAGTATTCCACCGATTAGAGTAGATTTTGATGGATTTCTCCCACGGTGCTTCACCATCTTAAAAATTCCTCAGCACTATTTCTTCCATCAACACATTGTCAGCATACTTCCACACTTTTTCTCTTCAGCCTAGCACATATCATGTCTATACACACACTTAATCAGTGGGCAAAAGAAAGCGCATATTGTGCGGAATGAAAGAGATTCACGTTTTTCTCATAAAAAACAATGATATCAACCCAAAAAAATCAAGAAGTTTTCAAAATAACAGGAGAAGAACAGAAAAGCGTGTATTCAAGAGGATACTGAGTTTTCCTGACAAATGTATTGATAGTGATGACCACAAAAACAGAAAGCAGAGAGATAAGGTATTTCATTTTAATTATATGCGTTGTAGCGAGCCCGGACTATCGGGGACTCCAGAATTCTCCCGTAAGGGCATCTCCTGAATAACGCTTGACTGCATTACTCGCCTGTAGCGTGGTCAAGGCGAATGCTTAAGCGCAAGCCGCCGAACAACAGCCAGATAAAAGCGCGAACACCAAAATCGATTAACAGTCGGAATGTACACAATAGCGATAAAAAAGTTTTGTTTAGAAATTCAACCACTCCATTTTATTTGCAAAGCGAAAAAAACAAAGACCTTGGATAAATTATTTTTTTTAATGTATTCCTGATCAGTCAAATCGACTAAACATCTGAGTTTTTTTCCCTTCGAAAGTCATCGAAAAGCCTGGCAACAATGGAATCAATTCTAAAAACGTTTTTATGCAAAAGAAAGCAAAGTATGATTTGTTCCTGAAAAATGAAAGTCATGCTCAGGAAAATAAAGCACGGACTCAGCTTGTTTAACTGGGTTTGAATATCGGAACTGCGTGGAACCAGCCGAGAAAAGGGGAAACGAAAAAAAGAGCCACACAATCGTTTCGACACGCCATGTGCTCCTGAGTTTGGTCTGATGACATGAATTCTGATGCAAAACCATTATGAAACTGCTAAAAAAAAAGGGATTGGAAAATGATGTAATCACCAACGAAGGCAAATTTCGACGAATTGAAATGTGCAGAACTTTAACGGGATCAACCGTCATGAAGACTCAAAAAATGTGAACTGGAAAGAGATGGGAACTCACATCTCCCGAATTCACGCCGTGTACTTAAACCAATACGAGGCTTCACTGCAGCGAAATTCACTTCCGAATTTTAGAGCAGAAAGTTATATTTTCATTGAAAATCTCGCACATACGCGAAGTTGCATTTCAACCTTCAAAACTGTTTCGTTTTTCTACATAATATAATTTATTAGACTCGTCTTTTGGAAGCGGTGGCAGTTGTTAATTGAGAACCAGATTTGAACGGAGCCCAAAGCCAGAAAACTACTCTATCAAAATCTATTCACGAAGAGAAAGTACATATTGATAATTATCCATAGAGAATCTAAGAATTTTAATTATGTGGTAAATTAGTGGGACTTTAAGAAGGCCTTCTAGAAGTAATTCCAACTGAACCCACCACTATACATGCATGGCAAGGGAAATTAAGGAAGTTTGAGCGAGATATTTCCCTAGTCATAATGGAGACCATATTAGAATATTATTTTTTAAATGTCAGCGTCTGTAAGAAGTATAGAGTAAATACTGTAATACTTATGGCGCAAAAATATGGTAATACATATATGACAAAAATTCTCAGTAATTAAATAAATATATCCGCATAAGTCTCTAACTTGACTCATTTTTTAACGCCGAACGGTGAAAACGCCTTCAAAACAGATGTTTTTTTTGCGATTCTGTAATAATTACTGCGGTGAGTAATTGATTACATTTGATAAATAGTTGAGAAAACATACAAACTACACGCCGTTAGTTTTTTGACGAAATCTAGGTGTTAGAAACTCCTTTTTTTTCAATATTCTACCTCTGGAGCGCAAATCCGCAATCTATCGCATGCAAAACAGCTGTTGTTAGACAAATTGCTCGAAAAGTAGTTCGGCAAGGGGCTAATATTTTTATATCAACGGAAAGGTGAGTTTTTCTTGAAAATAAGGTCAAATTCATCAAATTCTAGGTGTGAAGTGACATCTCGCTCAACTTACCTTAAATGACATTTCATCATTACAGCTTGTAATGCAACAAGGTGATTCGCAAATTCAAAACGAAGAAAAATTATCAAACAAGATGTATTCCTTAAACCAAAATGGTAAAACTAGTGAATATTTCCCAATTGACCAGAAGAAGCATTAAAAGATACGTACCTACTGAACTGAGGAAAAACAACAACAAATACCTCTGAACGAATGTGAAACGAGCCGTTAATTAAAAACATTCCAACCGCTTGCTCCGTGAACAAAATTCTTCGATCACGGCCTCCATAACCTGGAATGCAATAAACCGATTAGTTCTAAATTACCAAAGCCGTCGACGCAACCTAACCTCTTATCTGATTTGGTCGAATACCTCCCCTAAACAATAATTCACATTCCAAGGATTTATTAATTATTGGGTATCCGTAGTTCTTCTGGCCCGACAGCTAGCATTAGCATTCCACATACCTCAACATTTCGACTTTTTATAGCACCTAATGCATTTCTAACAGCGCCATTTTTTACAATCACTAGATCACAAAATTTTAAACTAATACTTCTCACAAACCGCATTCATTCTCTCCCCGAAATGCCATTTAATAACAAAGCTTCCTTTTTTCGCTGAATTTTCTCACCTACCCAAAGCTGAACTACGCAATGGCTCCACTGGAGCAGAGCACCACGAGACGAGATCGGATACATAAAAATAAATAAGGACTGTTTCACACTAAGAAAAAAACTGCAAAAGTATGCGTATTTTTATCTCACTTAACTTAACCATTAGCGTCCATAAAGTATTAATCAAGAGCAAATGAAACATTTTAAAAAGAGCTCCCGTTCAAGCTTAAAAAATATAAGGAAGCATGAATTATTCGGAACGTCAACTTAACGACGTCGCGACGTCGTTAAGTTGAGGACGCGTCGTGAGCAAATAAATACGATATCCAAACACTTTTACATTCATCTAAAAGCTAAGATGTTTGCGCACGTTCAAGTAACAAAACCGGAGTAATTAATTAATTAAGCACTTCATGAATTGTAGATGAGAGAGTATTAAATGACAGTATTGAAGTAGCTTTCGTCCGAATTGTGAGATGCAGTTCATAAGGCCTTAACATCGATTTAATATCATCTCTCAGTAGGTACTACCAAGGGTCTAAGTACAGACTAACTTAAATACGAGATTATTTAATATTCGGGGTTAGCTAAACTGATATTTAACATACAAACCTTGATGCTTCTTCTCTCAATAACATTTAGCCGTTAAAGGTATTTATCAACGTTAGCAAGTTCTTCACCAAATTTAAGATGAAGTTAACAATATATGCCATAGAGTTTCAAATACACGGACACGAATATCTCTCTCTCTCTCTCTCTCTGATTACTCTCAGCAGAACAAATAATGACGGGGACAATTTATTACTTATTGGGAACTGCCCACATAGAAGGTTGCGCTTAGTATATGAAAAAAGAGGTACAAGCTAAAAAAATTGGACATTGGTTGAATGCGTTGCATACTTTGATTGGCTTATTCTCGAAAATGAACAAAAAAATATTATTGAGATAACTGGGTGACATGAGTAGCGAACAAAAACGCTTGATGATTTACAATATTGGTCGCGCATTGATACGGAATTGAATTACAATTTGGGGATGATGAAAAGCTTACTCAAACGAACAAAGACCTGAGGGCAGACAGAGCTTATTCTCTCGGTAAAATAAAGCAAAGCGGATTTTATCATAATTATAAAACAAAATTGTGCCACCAGATACAAACAAGATTTTGTCTATATGAAAAGTCACACGTTTTCCGCCGTTCAAGCGAGACTATATGAGTAAGCATTACGATTCTGAAATCAAAATGTGGGGATAGTCCGCGTATCGCCACTATAGCTGACGAGTTGGCCCGGTGGATCCGCTCTCGCCTCCCACGCAAGCGGCCGGAGTTTGGTTCTCGGTGCCGGCAAATATTTTTTTCCGATTTCTTCGGAGAACTTCTGGATTTTTTTATAGAATTCTGGTGTGGCGAAGACAGAAGAATATTCTGGATCGCCACACCAGAACTAACTTTATCGCCACTAAACTACATAACCAAAGCTAAGGTAACGTGGACTAAGCATAGGGAACCGCGTTCATCACATAGACCATTGATTAACGCGTCACCATTCACGAAAAATAGATCACTGGACTGAATGAATCACGACTCTATATTAAAGTAGAAATGACCGAATCCAGCACGATCCTAAAAAAGCAGGTTACCCTAACGAACAAAAACTATTGGTGATTTACAACGTCGTGCGAGCGCAGTGCGGGTCACAGTTTTACGGCCGCGCTCAGATTGCCTCCCATGAAATAAAAAGGGGCGGCCGGTTCCATCTCTCTAACTCTCTCTCCGTACCTCGAGGCTTTAGGGACAACATCGGCCGGCGGACATGCAGTCAATAGCGGCGATCACGTCTAGGAAATAGGGTCCGTTGTCTCCCGTGATTCGCGTCACATGTGCTGTTGCAAAAGCACGCATGCCGCAAGGACGTGAACCTGCATCCCCGGGAATGAAACAGTAGATCGCGTATGTACCTTGCAAAGGGAGGAGGTAATTGGTTGTTCAGATCGGGAGAGGGACTCAGGTCAAAGGTTAAGAGGGAGATTTTATTCTAGTTTGGAGGGGAGGCGCACTGCGGGACAGCAGCGGAGCGGTGACAAAGGGCCAGGTCCGCCCCGATTGTAACTCGAAGCACGCGACTCGCTTGAGAGGCGTGATGAGAAAGCTTTGCCGGAGCATGCGGTGGTCACTCCTTTGTATGGTCCAATGGACGCCTCTTACATGGCCATCGCCATTCCAGGCACCTCGAACACTCCACGGCTTCCGACGAAGGCATCAAAAAGAAACAAAATTTCAGTTCCTTTGATTTCGAAAATTACGATAGAATTCAGCGAGATCGTACGAAATCGAAAACTTAAATACAATTCTTCATTTCATAAAACTTAATTTTTTATACTAGGGTGAGCATTGAAAGGAAACCATTGATAGCGGACATCAAAAACCATCGAAGCTTTACTATCGATGTAGAGAAAACATCGACCTTTAACCATCTATACTTGAGCCAACGATTATAAACTTATGAAATTTTATCGTTTGCATAAATTGTCAACGTTATGGCTGCTTGCGAACAAGATTAAACTGAAATCAATTGGCACAATTCTACTCACGCGATGCCTTTTAATAAACACTTTAAAATTTAAGGAATTTTCAACCGATTAACCTTTGAGATGGTAGTTTCAAAAGAAAATGGACAGTGACAGTAAATCATTTTACTCAATGTTGAGCAAATATCGAGGATTAAGATTAATAGCTGATGCACATTTACATAGTACAAACTAAGCATAAAAATGTCTGTCGAAGACTTGATAACGTTCGGTCAACATCAATAGAAATACTATAGGAAAATATCGAAGGAAACCACTGAATAAAACAATCGATAGTATGAGACCCACCGGTGACAAAATATCGATGGGAAAAATATCGTATTCGATATATAACTATCGATGTTTCTTGATTACCGACCAACGATGATCATCTCTAATTTATAATAAAAATGTTTTGACGGATATGGAAGTTTTGCTATCTCCTAACGTGCTCCTTGTATAAAATACTAGGCGTATCTTTAAACATTTTGCTTCTTCATCTCAGCATACGATACTTCCTACATCCCTTCCTCCAACCCAGAAAGCCTATTCTCTTTTCCATCCTTTCCCCGCTTCCCCAGCTTCCTCCACTCTACGAGCAAGAACCCTCTCCTAATTACCCGCTTCGTCCACCTACTCTCAAGCCTCCTCATCTCTTCCAGCACCCTCCTTTCCTAACCCACCATTGTAATCACTTCTCCCATGTTTTCTCCTATACGTCCACCGTACCTAATGCATTTTTCTCCACTCTAACATAACAAATACCTCCAGTTATAAAGAGCTACATTTACAGCATCATATTTGAATAAACAAAGGACAGGCAACTACAGAAAACTCTAGCAATAGAATTTGTTCAAAGTTACCCAATAACTTTCCCCTTACCAAATCTGAAGGCAGTTTTACACGAGGCACTTAATTGCCCATTTTGAAGTAGTAATTGCTTTCACAATGCGAGAACGCGAGCAGGGAATTAGAGCAGGGGCTATTTTCCCATCTCTCGTATATGCATTTGCGCATGCGTTCTTGCAATTCACCGCTTTACGCGACGCAATTTTCAATGCACATCAATGCTTACATCAGATTGTGCAATAAAATTCCTCGTGTAAAATGGCCTGGAAAGACTCGATCGTCATTCGGTTGGCAATATCTCCATAGTGTACCGATGTCAAAAACATAAGCTGCATGACATCACAATTACCTAATGCCTCCCAGGCTCCTAATATTCAGCATAATAATTGATCTAAAATTCTACAAAAACATTTTTACAAACTTAGGTTTTGTTAGCTAGAATCGCAATGTAAATGGCAAGGAATAACTTTCACGCTGCTCTTTGCATTTAAATTAATCTAAGTAGAACGGGATGCCAAAATGATGCATTAGCGCCGGGAGCTACAAAATATAACACGAAATGATTCAAGTGTAAAACATTTAAAGTTACGAATGAAATGTGGATTAAATGGATGACAACGAAAAGTTTAACGATTGAGTTTTACCGAAAACACAAACATGAAAATTTTATCAACCTTTTAAGTGATGTAATGGATTGTTACCACTACCGCATTGTGTTAGCAGTGAGTGCAAGTAGTAGGTTGTGGGAAAGGTGATTTTGTCGGTTTAGAAAAGAATTTTCGTTTTGCTCCCAAAAAATCATAGGGGTAGAGAAGTTAAATAGACGAAAACTTCTGAAAACCCGACAGTTTTGAGCTAGCCGCATATAAATATCAATAAAAAAGTGAGGAGAGGACGGAAATAACACTGCGTAATGGGAAGTTAAGTGAACTTGTATGTTTCGTGGTCTCAGGGAGCGATGCGAAACTGGAATAAACGAGTTTCAAGGCGTGACGTGCCAAAAAAATAGAATACTGCTAAGGCAAAATCTTGCCTCGCACACTTCAGCTCACCCGAGCTGAGTTGGGAGCTTGCATTCAACAGTCGCACTCGGTGGAGTTCAACGAAACACGAATTCGCACAAGCTAAAAGAAAATAATTAAAATAAATATATTTCCCTGTCAGGTTAATGTGTGGCTACGATTCGAGAAGTGTCTCCTCTCGGGAACCAACCAAGAAGGCAACGAGAAGAGGGAAAACAAGTTACTCCGTCGGAGTAAAAAAAGAGGACAGGCAACAAGTTTGACGGTGATGATGAAATAGAGACAACGAAGCAAAATGAACATTTCCATTTTGCTTTTCAGCGACTCCATCGCGTGGCCATTAACACTAACACACCCCCTTCAGTGGGTTCTGTCGTCTACTGTTCGGGGTCGCTGTCCTTTTTCCTAGCCATTTTAACAGATATTTTGAAAACATCGCTGTAATACACCATCCGCGACTCGAACCGGCTCCATGGTACATGAATCCATTCATCGTATGTTTGCATTTGTAAATTGGGCCGAAGAAAGAGTAACCCTTCAACATCTACTGAGTTCTACCAAATAAATGGTAGATCTTACGACACTCCGGCCCATAATTTCCCCGACGGTAAGGGGTTTTATCTGACGCTTATTACATAAAGCTGTTTTTTCCCTTTTTAAAAATACTGTTACACTTTGCCTTTCTTCACAACGTCCAGTATTTCTATTCTTCTCCTTACTCTTACTTCTCCTTCTCCCATTTTAACTCAATATTTTCGCCTGAATCCACTCCTTCAGGATATGTCACTCTTCAGTACGTCCTCCAGCCACTCGTCCTGTCTCCTTAGAATTCCTCCCAGCAGTCTCTTTTCCTTCCCTACTCGAAATATTTCCTGTTTTGCTTTCCTCTTCACCCAGCGTAGTCTTTTCACCCTTCTCCACTCCCAAATCTAAATAGCCTCCAGTCTACGCCCATCTTCCCTCATCATTTTTTTACCTTAACGTACAGATTCTTTAGCTGACGCCGTATCCTTTGCCGAATGTCTTTTCAACCACAGCCATTCCCCTTAAGAATACTCTCCACAGGTTTGGGGACTGTTTCAGATGCTTCAGTTTAAGGCCTCCAATACTTAATACTTATCTAGCCTCCCAAATCCGGGAGAGTGTGATTACATATCTTTCTATAATTAATTCACGGCAAGCAGAACATATTTGAAGCAATCGCTTTCCTGCCTTCCATTTTGACCGACAAAAGAAGACATAGACGCAGAAAAATACCCGCAAGTCGTCAAGTTAAAAGATGCCCGAGGGCAAAGGAAGGAGATATAAGAGGATAAAAAGGTGGTGTGCGCATTTGTCTTCGCGAAAAGTCTTTCGCCGTCTCCGTCCCGACACGCCCTTTCGTCACCGCTCCCACCACGCCCGTGACGTGGCGGATATGTGGGGGGGCACCGAAAAAAAGGAGAAAGGAAAAGGTCTTGCACCTCAAACACTTTGGAAGCTTCACCGACCGAGAACAACTCACTTTGTAGCCTTTGCGTGAGGCGCTTAGAATAAAAAAAAATTTGGAAAGGTTTCTTACGCGGTTGGAAAAAAAAGAGGGTACGAGAGTTGAGAGAAAGAACCAGAAATGTTTTCAGAGGATTCCTCCGCCATTTCAGCCACTCCCAGACATTTCTTTCCTTTTCTTTCTACTAACCCGCTGAAAAGCCCTCGAAAGAGGTTCAGTTGTAAAAACGGAAATGAATGTGAAGTGACACACTGAGGGGAAGAAAGCTGTCACTCTCTTGAATCCAGGGGAAACATGGGATACGGGAGAAATGAGGCAAAAACTTAAAGAATAGGGGTGAATATATTTGATAAAAGCTTACACCAGATATGTAAACGCCGTACTATACATTTGTGTAGAATGTCTTGTATTTTTTACTTCATACGTAAGCTTACAACATAAGAACTGATGGAAAATTCACCTGATTATGGTTGAAAAATTGAGAGATGGATGTAATTACTAAGACCTAAAAATTTCTAAAATTGCAAAAAAGCATGCCGTGCCTTCAATTGGAATTGTTATTCTAGCTTAAATTAAATTATAATATGAGCGCATCCTTTCACAGCAACGTAAATTGAACTATTCATACCATAGCCTTAACGGTGTACTATGTTCATATCAATACAGTAGTAGGATTACAACCTTATCGATCAGTAATAGAAAAATGTTTGTAATCCTCAGTAAAATCCTCAGTAAAAAAATGGATAACAAGATCAAGACTGCCATTTTAAGCAATAATAAAACTTCCCAGATTCCTCCTCGATACATACCCAATATGCTATAATTATTTCAATGCATTTTACAGATTATTTCATTTTTTCATGTTTTATTCCGCCATAATGAATCCTAATGCGATGTCCTAGTTCTCGGAATTGCAATTCAATGAAGGGTTTCTTTTTTTCTTCACCAACAGAGAAATCGAAAACGACAATATATTGACGGATAAAAATATGTTTACAACGATATGATAAGAGGATTTATTTAAACCCAACGAAAAATACACAATGACACTGCAGTCTGAATATCAAAATCGCATTAAATAAGTTTTACACTGCATTCATTTTTAAATGAATCTACTCCATTATTCGCATTTGGGCATTATACTATTTTTATTTAAGATTACAATCCGCATTAGGTCCAACACAAAACTAGTTGCTTTTATAGTGGAAAATCAACTAAAATAACCACGCGTCCAATTTATTCAAACGCATGATGCGCATAATAAAATTAATCAATGACGGATCGGCTAAAATATGCAACGAACAAAGATAAATAGATTAACTACAGTCGAACTATGTTCAATGACGGTCCCCAATCAATGTCCTCAATTTTAAATAAATGAAGACAAAAATTGGCAACAGATCAGGATTTATTAAGAGAATTTAACAAATAGGAATGACAGAATTATTGAAAAAATACTAAAATATTTTCGCGTAATTTGCACATGATGAGAGAATTCCAACAAATAAAGCCAGAAACTGTCACCTGTCTTAATTTTTATATGATAAGTCTGCAGTCACAAAATGCAATTCCCACATGGTTCCCGTAATTCCAAAGTACTCTTCTAAAACAGCACCAGGCCAAATGGGTTTTTCATCACAATATAATTTTTGCTTGAAACAATCATAAAGCAATTTCCAACGTTAAGAAGTCTTGTGTTAATTTTATAGCCCGCAACCAAAGTTGAATTACCAAAAGGGTATATAGGTCATCTCCAATTGGCGCGGAAAACAAGGAATGACCACAGAATTTTACTGTACATTTTTTGAAAACCTTAATACAAAAGCGCAGGAGTCAATTTCTCACCCAGCGCCGAGGTCAAATTAGACCGAATTACATGGGTCATATTCGGCGGAATTACAAAAAAATCATAAAAATGATTTTTATGTTTCTGAAGAAATGTTAAAAAATAATGAAAATAAAATAAAAAACCAAACCGAGAGTTACTGCTTGATGGCAAACGTGCATTTCCCAACGGAAAATCCTGATTTTATATTCATAGTTTCCCAGGTTCGGCAGATAACCCTTCTCCCTCGTGCAACCGACGTCTTGACATTACCGAGGCATCTGCCGCGTGGGGGGCGCGAATGGCTCCCATCCCACCCCTCCTGTCCCACCCCCGCCGCCCCCGTAACGTCCTGCACCCCGACCACCTACCACCCCCATGGCGGACGAAAAGCGGGAGATAGACATAATGCGACGACGGGCGCAAAGGAGGACAGAGGGGGCGGATTGGAACGGGGGGGCAGACGTGGTTGGGGAGGGATGGGTGGGGTAAAGGAAGACGGGGGAGGAAAGGGGTGTCCCCAACGACAACGACTAACTAACGGAGTGGAAGGCATATTGGCTTTTAAAAGTAGCTTCCTCTCCTCTTCCCCTCCTTCCTCCCACCTCGACTCCCAAATTCCGTGCACTCGTTGATCGATAGCAATGTCAAAACTTGAGGGCGAACGTTTATCGGCATTCAACACGCCTACATTTGCATTCAAAAGATATTCCCGAAACGGTGTGGCGTGGATTTTTCGAAAAAGTGACAGAAAAACTCCATTGAAAATTATATAAAGATCAACATTCAAAGTAAGTAGATTTTTATGTAAATAAGAAGATCACAATATTATGTTCCCTCTTTATTAGCTTCAATATACGCTTTATTAGCTTAAATACACTCTTTACACCTCAGGGGAAGGGCGTTTATCAGATAGTAGGAAAACAGTCAAGTTAACAAACACCTCTAGGGGCACACGCTACTTATGCCACAGGTGATATTGATAAAGAGAGTCATGAAAGAAAAGAAATATTACATAAAACTGTCAGAATGACGCGAAGATAAAATCTATCTTAGGTGGATGGTATGTAGCAAACTTTTATGCAACAATTTTTTTATTTAAGGATAATCTTACTTCATCATTGAGTATTTTCTTGCCATTTGCTTAATGAAAGAAAGTTTTTAAGCAGCTTCAAGACTGTTTGGAATGAATTTGTTTTTTCAATGTCAGACTTGAAAAATAGCCAAATCTAAAACCCTAATCCTCACTAAGGTACATACCTTTGACACGTTTCCTAGTCGGTAACAGAAAACGTGATGCAATTTCTTACTAATGGTGGACATATTTTAGACAGGAAAAAATATATTCTGGTTCTCCACCGGGTCACACACTGCATTTCGGCCGACATTTCGATGTACGAGTCGTCATTGTCATCAGGGCATGATGACGATGTCCATACCCTGATGACAATGGATGACTTGTACAACGAAACATCGGCAGAAATGCAGAGTGTGACCCAGTAGAGAACCCGAATAGACTTCACCAACATCATACGCCGGGAAAGCATCAGATTATTTTTCATATTATAGACAGTTTTAAACCCACTAATCACCATGGGCGGATAAAACATAACTGCGGCAAATTAAGAGAACATTCTAGACCTATTATAAAGTCATAATCGGATAAAATACCCTTTTGTCAGTTCTTTAAAAAATTGAGAATTTAATAATCAAATACATAATTAAAGGAATTCAAAGAAATCAGCGAAACCTCCTATTAAAGACGAACTGAGATTGTCGAAGTGACTTCGACTTTCCAGGTCACTGCTCAAGACTGCCATAGGAATTCTATTTGAGATTGTATAGATTCTTGCACCCTGCTGGTGCGGAAAACCCACGAGATGGTTCGACATCGAGCCTGTTCTGCCGTCTACAACCCGAATCGATTTCAATCTCAGGTTTCACGGTTTTACGAGAATCCAACCACTGGATTATCACGCGACACTGATAAATTATCTTATCGCTTGTCAACGCGAGTCTCAGCTCAACTCTGACGATCTTGATTGCATCACATACTACGGGAGGATATCGTATTAAAATGAAGATTCCATACCACGTGCACCTTTCTTATTGACGTTTGTAAAAATAGTCCCAAAAATGATCCTCGGAGATCAGCATCCATTCGCCCACCAAAAACAATGCTTCAAGTGTTTTACAAAGAAAAGAATTCCACCACCTTTGTTTTACTGCAATGAATCTTTTGTCCCTTTTATCTGACATAAATATTTACCTCGCCTCTTTTTATAACACTCATTAATGTTTGATTACGCATACTTTCTTCGTACTAATACAACACACGTGTTTTATATTTGAAGGGAGCATTATTGGCATTACTTCAGCTGGAAAGACTAATTTAAACTTAACTTGACTAAATAATAGAATGAAATATTGAATTAAAAACGGCATTAGATAAATTTCAAGACAGCTTCAGTTAAATTACGGTGAGAAGAAACAATAGGAAAATGAAATTCTAAATAACTAGAATTCAATTTTTAATTCAAATTTAATTTGTTCCCATATCCTTAAAGTACTGAAAATTTGAGATAAAATTTTCCTACATGACAATTTGAGATAAAAGTCAAATATATCCGATTGTTACATTATCAATTTATTTAAAAGATGACTATATACTGTAAACAGTGAGGAGCACAGGATTATTATACTGCGTAGATTAGTGAAAAAATAAAGTAGTACTCGGAACGATTGCATTTGAGAATAATGAAGGCATTACAACGCTCAATCATCCACAATTGGTGGAACTGTCAGGCAGTTAATGCAACAGAGATAAATATCTTGATTCTGTACAAACTTATCAAACACATACATGAATAAACAAAAGGTCACAAAAATCACTTTAATATAACTTTAATGGGCAAAATTCGCGCATTATTCATTTTGGATGGATCGTTTTTCGCAAATAAAACAGGCCTCACTTGGGGGCCAATACACCATCTCTTCTCTACTTCAATCAATGTTCCGTCGCTATTATTCAGGAAACAAAGGAGGCCCAAAGGAATTCCAGAACAACAGGGGGTATGGGGCGGGCTGAAAGCGTTATTTGTTCGAAGTCTTTCTTTCTGCGGAGTTAGTTTGGCTCCGTTGGAGCGCCTGGGAATCCCAGCTACAAGGCAACGTGAAAGTCTCGCGGGTCGTATACGCACCCGGCGCTCTCTCAGGAATCTTTTTGCAAAAAAGAGAAATTCATGAGTCCGACACAGGAAGAGTCCGACACTCAGTGCCTTCAAACTCGCCGTCGTCTATTAAATTATAACAAAGCCACCACCCAAACCAGAAGACATAACTTGCCCTTCGAGCCGCCCAATAAATGATGTTGGAGTTAAAATGTATTCAAATGCATGTGTATACATACATAGCAAACCGCTAAAAGGGCACGCGCAGGTGGTGTTAGAACACCAGCCATTAAAAGACAAAAAACAGGAATCGGGAAGACTAAGGGAAGAAAAGTTGAAATTAAATAAAGTAACTTTCTAAGTATTAATTATTAAAGACATAGAGTGAAAAGAAAGTGCTATGGAAAATAAAAGAAGGAAACAAGTACATGGGGAATGTTTGAGGCATAATTTCGTAGTGAGCACATCAATTTTTACACATTGCCTAGTGAGCCACCGCAGGGGTGAGTTCTAAGCGGTGTTAGGATGCCAACCACGAATAAGAGAGGTAGTGCCAAAAAGTAATTGGGAGAGAACAAAAAAGTGATGTTTACTTTGCTAGATTAGTCTCTTAGAAAGTAGTGCAAGGGAAGAAAGAGAACTTCTCCGTTCGACATAGTATTTCTCTTATTTCGCTGCTTTTGTCTATTCCACAAAAGTAACGGAAGTTAGGCACCAATTAGTTCGACCGCGACTCGCCCTTTCTTCTTCGCTTCCACCAGTTCTAACTACTTTATCAGTTTTAATTACTTTTATTACTTGGAAAGTACGTTAGAGGCACATGGACATAGTAGTAAAGATATTGGCAGGAGAATTGCGTTAGCAAAAAAAGGAGTACAGTAATAGAATAGAAGTATTGACGGGGGCCTAGAGTAAGAACATTAGGAAAAGACTGGTAAAGAGTTTAAAATTGATGTTGCGTTTTATGGGACAGAAATGCATATTCTAAGGAAAAAGGATTAGAAGAGGCTGCAGTCGTTTGAGAGGTGTGTGTGGAGAAGAATGGATGTGAAATGCGATGGCTGGACGAGGAGGACGAACGATGAAGTGCTCGGCATGGTGGGCGAGGAGAGGTAACAGCTGGATGAGATTAGAAGGAGACAGAGTAGGTGGTTGGAACGGGTAATGCTGAAGATAGAGGGGAGGACGTTTGCTCAGCGGGGAAGCGAAAGGAAGAGAATAGGTTTTGTGGAAGGGATGAAGAGATGTAGGACGAATGCCTAGCTGAATGGAATCATTGAAGGGACTGCGACTGTCAAAGATTGGTATAGGGATTCCGACTTCCAGCTAAACCTACTTGAAACTATATCCACCTCTAATATTTAATAATCAGTCTCTAGATACATAGTGCGGGGTTGAAATAATATCCTCCGAGACAACCAGAGATTCGCGAGCCCTGAGTTTCTCTAGTAAACATAGTCTCGTAAGCAACCTCCCAAGTCACTGGCGCAGGGGTTCCCAATCTTTGGTAGTACGCGTAACCCTGAGGGATTCAAAGGGATTCACAAATAGAAAAAAAAATAAAAGGGTGAGAGCCGCTGCTCCATAGGCTCCCGACCTAGCCCCTCCAATAGTTGAATCACACTTTCTGTTCATTCATAGGTATAAGAAACGAATTTATGAATGAATGCGAGGAAGGAGGACCGAAAACTGCACCAAGAGACAGGCGGTATCGGTAAGAACGTAACACGACGTGGGCGTCATCGAACGGAGTGGATTTAAAATGGAACGCCTTCCTCACACACAGCACTCCGCAGGGAAGGATGACGTCTCGATGGATGACACGCGGGATATGATTCAAGATAGACGCCCATGACGTCACCGGCCTATCCCCCATCCACATCACCCTCCTCCCAACCCCACTTTTTTAAAAATGACGGACACGTAACTATGGCGAATGCGAGAGAGAGGGGTCGATCGAGAGGGGAGTGGTTGGCAGGGGGGAAAAAGCAGAATCAGCCCTCGAGGAAGCTCAATCCATCCCGAAGAGAAGAGGAAGTCGCAGAGAGTGGGATTACACGAAGCAACCGTCGGAAGCGGACCGCCAGATTTCGATCAAGGGCGCAGGAGCGTGCGAAGATTGACGGTGAATGCTTATAAGTCCAAAGCTTCTCCGAACACCACGTGATGAACGATAAACATTGGCCGTCAAAGTTTAGAAAAACTGAGTAAAACGAGTTGAGTTACTTTGAGCGAGATTTTTAACTTGTATTAACCGAATTTTAATTTAAAATGCGAGCAGTTTAAAGAAGCATGCGATATATAAAGTGATTTCCTTTCTTCTCGGAAATAATTACTACACATACGAGTGCGTCGGTTGAGTAGCATAGCAACCAGATTGAAGGTACCATGATGTACACGAGCGGTGTAGCACGTATAAAAAGATGCTCACCAAGTAATAAATTATATAGTATATACTCTTAATTCCTGGCATCCGAGTTCAACCAAATACGAATAATGAGAGGTGCGACATACTATTTTTCTGTAAACAGGAATACCTCTGCTCAAGGTTGGTTTAATATACTAGACACCTCGACCACTGCTCCCTAGCATACAATGCGCTTCATCCATTTAATTCCATTTTCAAACGCATTCAAATAATACGCCTTAAAACGTCGCCAGAGAGTTGAAATGCAAAACGTTAAGAAAGCGTGTCTCGAATGAGGGGAACCTACTTCTTATTTACCCGGTTCCCAGGGTTCCGGTGGAGCGTTCCAAGAGACACGCAAGGATTTCTTGAAATTGGATGCAATTTTCCGCGAGTAGTCATCCCTTCGAAAGGAAACCCTTCACTTGCGTTATAAATCACGAAATATAAAATAAAAAGAGCAAAACACAGGGAGACGGATGAAAGAATGAGAGAGGAGGACCCTCAAAAGCATACGAGAGTGGGGCCCGGAGGCCTTTGCGAAGTCAGCGGTCTCGATCGGAGATGAAATTTGTGGAGCTCGTAAGATGGTGGAGATAGAGGGAACTTGAGACCGCGCGCCGCCACAGCAATAAAAGACGTCTACGCGAAGCATGGAGGGAATTTAAGAGGCAGATTTAATTTCCGCCAGAGGCACAACGCCACGAGAAAAAAACGTAGGACTAAAACGCGGAGGCACTGTGGGGCGAGTCAAAGAATACCATTATGTGATCCCTCAGCCGATCGGTTGGGGGTCTCTTACCCCAGTGGTCTCCAAACTCTTAAGACTATGGAACCGTGAGACCAAAAAAACCTTGATCTTATGCTATTTGCAGGGCTCAACCGCTAATAAGCCTCGAGTATTTCCTTTTAAGTAAGCAACATATACTCATCTGAGATTAGGGTCAATTATCGGTACAAAAAGAGGTCATGATTGTGTAATATGAAAATGAACGCCGAAAGTTGTTTACCATCAATTTATTGACTTATGCTATGCACCATTTAAGTAGCCTGTCTTCAATGAATGTAAACAAAAATATCCATTTGACTAAGTTATAACGTAATTAGGTACCGTTTATGAAGTATGGTTATCTTCAATTTGAGAAATATTGGATATAAAATAAAACTCGGCACACAAATGCACATATATATTTCATTCGTCTATAATACACATTCATTCCTTATCCAATCATGTGATCAGTGGTACAAATGAACAACAAGAGACACACCAAGAAAGAATCACGCGGTAAGCTGAGTACCTAAAACCTTTCGTGACCAATGAAAGCAGTCAACAAGAACATATGAGTGTCTAATGGTACCCCAAATAAATACTCTGGAACAACCTCTCAAGAGGATTATTCCGAAATAAGTAATCAATCATTCGTAAAAAAATCTTTCACGCAAGCTAACGTTTTTTAAAATATTACTTAATAAGCTACTCAATAATCTTAAGTGACTTGACATAAAATAAAAAATGCGTAATAAAGTTAAGTGGAATGTTCTTTAGAATCTCATATATTCATCTGGAAGATAAATAAAATATAACTATGCGACGTAAATCTGGAATGAACACTTTATTTAATTGTGAATCGAAAGGAACGAGTTAAAAATGTTTCCTACGAGATATGAAGAACTAATTTACGTAGAAAGGGATTAGCCATTAGCTGAATTAAAACGAACTCAAACATTTGGAAAGAAAGTTAGGAATGAGCCTTGATCAGCGATAGAGAAGATCTTTCAAGGTGGAACTGAAGGAGGAAAAGGTGAAACTCGAGATTAAAAGAAAAAATAAATGAAGCGCGGGGCGGCGCGTCGTTCGATGATGAGAGGATACGGATTTCACGGAAATAAAATACCTATCGAAACATAAAAAAACTTATTTTTTGCCACAAGGATATCGAATAACACCATCATAATCATCTCCGTTATAGGCATTTGTTCGTTCACCTCCCATATATTAAGCAAAACTTTCCAGGAGGGGATGAGGACTGAAAGGAAGGAATTTATTCCGAAAAAATCGTAAAACCATTAAAATATCATGTTTTCACAAAAATATAATCACACTTAAATAAATAGCACAGGATTATACAAGTCCGCGTTGTATCCTCAATGGGGAGAAATGTGGTTTAAAAAGCGATCCACAGCCTCTTTTTATATGCGGACACTTAAGTCACCGATTACAATTATCGTGCCTCTTGTAAAAGATAATCGTTCGTTATTTATAATATTACATCAATTCTACACTAATTTTCGCCATCATTTAACTTTTTTAGCTTTAAACCGCACAGCATGCCAAGAACTGCTGGTTTAGAAAAATTACATTTATTCCGGTCTCGATCACTTGAACAGGATCAAAAAGAATACCGGCAAATGGGGTGCCTTATGTTTGAAGTAATTTACAATAAGCTTTACACCATCGTCAATGTGGACTAAACCTGCTAATTAGTAGATATTTTGATATGCGTTTCAAAATAATCAGTGAACGATTCCATTTAAGCACGATGATTAGATGCCATATACTTTTTTTAACGGCAAGTGCGGAACGTTTGATCTTGGAAGAACGGAAAGTGAATTATTACGGGGAAAAATCATCTTAAATTACAAGAATCCCGTCCTGGTGTACATTTGAATTTGAAACAAGAAAAATATCTATATCTTCAGGATTTAATTTCTAACTTCGTCGAAGCAAGAAAAAAATTGAACGGTGGAAAGGATAGGAAGGCAAGGAGGAGAAGACATTTTCATCGCGGGTTGTCGGAAACAGCGGAAGAGGAGGACGCGGGAATGGGGGGAAGAAAATTCAATTTGATAGCAGCGCGACGGATGGAGGAGACGAGAGCTAGATAGCAGAGGGTTCCCAAAGGAGAGAGATGGAGACCTACTACCATGCCCTCCTTTAAAGACGGAGACAAACTTCATCTTCATCCGACAGAGCGCATATCTGCGGAGACAAGATTGGACTTGGGAATGAATGACACCCACAAGATAACGCCTCACTTTTCCACAACAATTAAACAAAAGGTGATGGCAAGAATGTAACACCATCTGTCATACTAAGAGATCACGCACATAATCTGAACAGTGGTCCACGAAGGACACGCCATTGACGTTCGGCTGTACCCTGATATAATCTTGACGGTGTACGGCAGAGGATGAAGAAGAGCTAATAATATGGAAATGACAGCTAAAGATTAAAAAGGAATTCATTGATTTGGTATTAAAACAATTGATTGAAAGTTCCTTAGACAGTGTCCTCACCTTTTATTCCCCATTTCAGAGTCCTTTTTAAACTTACAAGCTGCTATGTTGTGAAGGAATAAACGCAAAAAAATTATTTCCATTAAAACCGTGCTTGCAGTAACTACCATTAGCTGACAATGCAGATGATTAGCAGAGCTTGAGGGCGTCATCTCCATTCCAATTACAAAGGTGGTTAAAAAATCAAATTATACATACAAATAGGACTCCTAATAGTGAATAAACGAGAACGCCTGATTTCCGAAGAAATGGCATACATTAACGTGTTCAATTCGGCGTTGCCCACATGGTGGGCAAACAGCAACCGCCGCCGTGCGTCGTATCGGGCGTTTTTCGTGATTTGCGCTGTAGAGCGGCGACTGCCTTGAGTGTGTTTCTGTCTGTTTCGATCTGATAGTTGGCACCCATGATGTCTTGACACTAGAAAACGTACATACAGGGTGGGTTGTTCGTTTCCCACACGGTGGGGAACGCCGCTCATTTAAAATAAAGCGCGAAATAGGCGGCGTTGCCCACCATGAGGCCAACGCAAGATATTTCAAATAATACGAAAATCCGTAAATCTCTCATTTTTTTGGCATTTATTTTTTTGTTTTTTTTTGTTGTATTTTGTATGTCGGGGAGCCGACTCCCCCCTCACCTACTACCCAGCTCCTTATCGCCAGCCTGCGGGGAGAGGGAGAAGTTTGTACTCCATGTTGCCCACGAGGTGGACAACAGCCCCCTAGACGGGAAGGTTCAGCGTAGTCCACCGTGTGGGCAACGCCGCACTTTGAAGCATGTAGTCTGATTTGTGCGCCACATTGAACGTGTTGACGCACAGCACAGTAGTTACTACAGATGCTATTCTTAACATCACATACTGGGAAAAACTAAGCCAATCGAAGAAATGTTGACCCCAATAGTTCTTTTCATGGAATCATTCGTCAAAAATAAGTGCTAGCATTCAACACAAAATTCATAAGTAGGAAAATAGGAAGTAATTATAAGTGAATATTATAATCATGAAGTTAGTTATTCCAACAAGAAATAATAAAACTAATACAAACGATATTTTCATATTTATTCGGCACATTTTTTTACCGCGTCCTGCAACTGTGGTGTTAAGGAGCATACACTTGATAATACTCGTATTTCGCAGAATACTTCGACGTAATGATAATACATGTTGAAAGTACAAAAATCAAAAGTCAAAGCGGTTGAAAAAGAAGCAAAACGTGTTTACTTCAAAGAATAAAAACACAGGAAAAGATACCATAGGACTTCACTAAGGTATGCACTGATCAAATTCTAATAATGTATAAAAACCGGATATTTTACTTCAAAGCCATATTCCTCCAAAGCTTTTTCTTTTTCCATAACTCAAGAAAAAACACCAGGGGTCTTATTCTGTAAGGACTCGACATGGTCGAATCTCGGAAAATATTGGATGTGACGTCGAAGCCCCTGACAAATCTCAGCATTTGAATGGCCCAATTTGAAATTTTACAGGCTGTAACGTCAAAACTTCGTCACTTTCGAGGCTCGGAAATTCCGAGAACATACAGAATAGACCCCCTAGGATCCTCCTAGCTAAAGATCAGCGGGTTAAGAAAATCGGTCGCTACGAGATTTTTATTAGTGCAGCCAAATTCGATGGCTCGTACAACTGTGAAACTTAAGAATTTTAACGCATTCTGCAGAAAATCAACTCGGGTGCCATTGGACGAATCTTCCGTTCGACCGATTGCGCAAACAAAGGCTGAACTAAGCGCTTCAAGGCGTGACTCACCACCCTCGATACGTAGAGAACGTGACTCACTCACGCCGGCGGCGATACCTGTTGCTCACGGCGACGACCGGTAAACACGCGCTTGAACGAGCGGGATGATTGGAAAAAAAATATTTGGCCACCGGTTGTCGATATCATGCCGTCAGCTCGAGAGTCAGCAATTCCTTATCTACCAGAGGAGTAGAACCCTACGGATTCGTTTCAAGTCTACTTGCCGTTGACGAGAACAGCAAGAAAATGTAAAAAAACGTATCGTTGAAGCATTCGAATGGTAAAAACTAACACGACGCTAACAGCTCATAAAAGATTGGAAACTTGACAAATGGCATGAAATGAAATGGAGAAAAGAAGATAACTGAAGAAATTATTTCAACTTCGAAGTGGAACAAGTTAACGCCCAAATAAAGCGGGTATACGGCAACTGCTTCGATACCAATAAAACTACCATGTAGCTTCATCATATGTTAGTTCTTAAAATAGCTTGTCATAAAGTGATTGTTCCAGGTAAAATCTACCCGATATTGCGTGTGGTTAGGTAACAATACCACAGACTTTAACTCGCAAGTAAATTTCAATGCTTGATTTCATAATGTGATTCAACAGCCACAGTATTTAAAACAAGAAAAAGGTCAAATTAAACTTTTTCCATGTGATACACAAAACATTAGCTCAAACTGGGACATTATTTTAAAATTATTTTACGACTTATCTATTCAGCAAATAACAAATTTAGGCTTCGTAAATATTTCATCATAACACAGATTACAAATAGAGCAGTCCGGACTTCAAATCATAATGTAAATACGAACTAAAGAATAGAGTTTGACGCGAATGATATTTTTACGGCAATTCGTACCCAGGGATTTCATAAAAACTATGAAAAATTAAATATCAGAGAAAGTGAAAATTAACAACCTACAATGATTCATTGTAGATGATCACCCACAAAAATAACTTTTAATGTGAATGAATATGAAATGAATATAAGGACTTAAGGCCTCACGATGTTAAATACAGCATTGCTAACTAATTCCTTTCACTTCTCCCTCCTTTGTTCCAAAAATTATTTACCCCTTTCACGTATAGTTTATAATAGTGATATTATCATGTTTCCACGCCTCCACACATTTTTGTTCCCAATTTTACACCGTGGGCTCAAATACTGGAATCATCAATCACAGAAATAAAAATTAATGCCTCATTAGAGACCATTCAAATACTCAAGCGTAGCCAAAGCAACCACCCAGTATGGAGCATGGCTTCTTGTAAATCTCTCACCAAATTTCACTCCCAATGCATTGTTCTGGATAAAAACTCACTCATCTATCCTCCTTCCGCAACCTTTTAACGCCATCTATGACCAATAATAGCCGAACAAAAGGATATCAGAGTCTGGGATGGATGAAAAACGGCAGTGGTCAGAAATAATGGCGGAGAGACAGACGAAAGCTATAATTAATACGAGAAGACAAGAGGCGGGGGAAGTGAAATTAATTGTTTTTTTTCTAGTGACTAAAAGAACTCAGACAATGAACATGGACAAAGACCGCGATGGGGAGAAAGAATGAATGACTAGCTGGACGAATCAACGATAAAATTAATGCGAGAAACAAGTAATGAATGACGAATGATTGAGTCATCATATAAATTTCTGAGCGAATGGATTGTCTTGGTCTTGCCGGAGTGAATTAAGGGTAAAACAATGAATGACGAAGAATCATAGCAGTGAAACCTCTCGGAAACATTCACCGTCAAACGTATCGAGTTTTTTTCCTATCCACTGTTTCGTTATAATTAAAATTAATTTACCGAGGAATAAGCTAATAAAAATTGGGAGACACAGTAAAAAGATATATTGACCTTTCAGCATAACTCTTGAATCTCTGTCCGTTTATGTAGTTGCAAAACACATAAATACTAATGGTCCCTCTAACATTGGTAGCATATCTATAGTGTTATACATGCTTGTGTGGCTCCGCCTCGTGACAAACATTAGCGATTAATGCTAATGCATCAATAGTCTTAGTTACACTAACTTCAGGGTTTAGTGAAATGCATGCTGTGACTACTCACCCCCTGCCACACACCCTTGAGGTGGCTTGCAGGGTATTTTGTAGATGTAGATGCAGATAGAGCTTGTGATGCGGGAAAATACAATGCAGAGAAGAAAGTCCACTTTAGAAGGGAGAATCTTTGACAAAATGAGATAATAATAAGAGAAGGATGTTTCCGTCCTATGAAATGAGGTTAAAAGGAAATCATGCAAAGTAGGTAGCTGTGGCGAAGAAGATCAAGTAGAAGTACATACATACTTTCACGTTCATTCAGAACAACCTCAATTAGTAAAGTAGTAATTGTAGTAGCCTAACCCACCCAGCCTTCCTCCCACGGTCATTCATACTCTAGGTGGGATTTTACCTCACCAAATAATAGCTTAGTGTTCGTGGAAATAGTGCTTTCAATTAACGTGCTTCGACGACTACGTTCACCCGCTATCTGCAACTTGGAGAGAGGGTAACACAGCACACGGTGCCAATTGAAGATACTTCCTCAGGATTCGAAGCGAGCCCAACGATGCTGAACTTCGGTGTCCGTGAGGGAACCAGGATATCTAACGCGGCGGCTACGGCCCAAATCAATAAAAGCCATGCTTTCAGTATATTGTCTGGATTTCGCTGCCTTACTATAAAATTAAACGTGATCAACCAATGTAACCAGAGGGAACCAGAATATCCAACGCGGCGGGATGCAGCCTGGGTCAATTAAAGTCATATATTCAGTATATTGTCAAGATTTCGCTGCCTTAATACAAAATTAAACGTGATCAACCAATTAACTCCAGACATCCAAGCCAATATTTAGGTGGAAGACAAAATGTGGTGATCAATAGACGAAGGAAATACTGAATGACTGACTGAATGTAAAAACTAATTAATTTAGGAAAGGTTGACTGGAAAGCGCTGCTAACACCGTTAGCAGAAATAGACAAATAGCCTCCCTCCCGCGAATGCATGCCGTTTTCAAAAAAATCTCCGCTCGCCGTACACCTAGCAGTCGGCCTCTGTGGACGGATCACCCGCTTTCGACATCCGAATAGGAATCGAAAGGGAGGCAAGAGTGCCTCGTTCTCCTTCCAAACCCCAATGATTACACAAACAATAAAAAATCAAAACACAGCGGAAAGGAAAACTTATTCACCCGGCTAGGCGCCCTCCCCCGAGGCCGTCGAAAACACACGGATGGAACTGATGTTTCCTCCACATTCCGGAAGTGATAACAAAAATACAAATAAAAAATATAAATATCTCGATCGAAGAACGCGAAAGGAGGAGAGAGGCGAAAACAAAATGAATAATGAACGAGGGGGCAATAAACAAATCCAGCTGCTATTTTTAGTACCACCTTTACGACACTCGTGAGATAACAGAGACTCGATTAAAATGACGCATTTATGAGGTATAATGACTGAATGGTAGCCAAAAGGACAAAGAGTTCGCCTACTTATTAGAATATCCCAGTTCTAATCCGGGTGATTACTCCGAATACTACCAGCTTCAGTCAACGTTTTCAGGACTGACTGAATAACAAAACTTAGCGGGATCTCACAAGATTAATTGGGGACGTAAACACCCTCTTCACAATGAGTGTTTGAATTTCACGTGGGACGGCTTACTTCGAGGTATATTTTGAACTTTTGCTTGAATATTGGAACGATATCATGCCATAAGACGTAATGGTCAGCTAAACCAGAATCAATTTCACATTATTTATTTACGGAATTTAGCAAATGATCCGAATCACCCCAATTAGGCAATAATGGCATGACATTTCGGTGGAACGGGTCAACAAACAAAACAGGAAATCAGATTAGCACTACGGAGATGAGGGGGCGAACGTTACATAATGAATTATAAGGACGCAGAGTCCGTTAATATCGTGATAAAAATTCTCTCTGGTCGACAACCCCCCAACCCGCTTATTATTTATTCCCTTTCAAAACAAAGCTTCCACTATGGTGTAACTATTAGAAACTACTATCGTGTTGGGGCGCGATTCACAGCCCTTAAGATGACTGAAATTTAAATTCTGTTAAAAATTATTTAAATAAATAAATTAAAATAATTCGACTGCGGCTTTTTTAAACAGAAACTATCGTAAAAGTTTCTAATTAGGAACTAATTTCATTCTAAGCAGTTTCCCAGAACCTATGTAAGAAATTTCTATTTTTAATTGCGTTTTCGAAAAATATATCAAAAGTTATTCGTAATGAAATCAATTTCAAACACGCCAGTAAATGTGCTTGTCAATTAAATATGCCGGTAGCAATGAAAACATACAGAGCAACAAGAAAAACTGAGGCTGCTATGAAAGAAGTTCAAAAAATCACCGCTGGCACCACGGCAACGATCTAACAGATGGCGAACGTCAAATGGGACATTTCTTGCGGACCTACTATTGCTTCAAACTCATTAAAAAGTTCCCTATCCCTTCACCTACGGCAGTAAAACACTTCCCACCATTAGGAGAGTACTAAAACCGAGGCTCACCCTTCCGTCTCGACCACTGGGCTTAAGTGGCCAGCCACCCCATGGGTGCCCATAAAAGGACCACCGACATGACACCGGGAAATGACCAATAGAGGAGGATCCTTACGCAGGGACCTCAAAGCACGCTCACTTAAAAACTCAAAAGGAGATTGGTCGTCAATTCCACATATTGGTTACCTCGCAGGCCATTTCCCTCTCACGTCCGCTCCTCGCCCTCAATTACTGTCGCGCCCTTAGGTACTGCGGTTTGCCCTTTGAAGGGGGCAAAGTCCCACCGGGTCAAAACACCGGTTTCCCAGGAAACGCACATCCATGACTTTGAATAAAGCGGATTACACGTGCCACTGGTATGGAACAATGCCAGGGTCCAACTAAGATTTTATAAGGCGTTACAGTCTTTAGCAAAAATAAACGCGTAAGAAATTGGAAAAAAACAATTAAATTATGAAAATATTGAACTCAATCACGAGATATCCGCATATCATACCCGATTATCATTCGCAGGACATTTTACTGTAAAAGCAGTGAACTTATTTTCTGCGACAAGACAATAGAGACAACCAAATGTCTGTATGATCAGCCAAAACTCATGGCATAAAAATGAAATATAAGGCACAAGGAGGATAAAATAATACTAAAAATCGGACGTAGTGAAATAAAGAAGCTTTCAGAGTGCCTAACTGGAAAAGGAACTATATTGACTAAAAAAAGGTAGAGTCCTGGAAGGAATTCGAGAGTAAACAGAGGAAGGACTTAACTGGAATAACTATCTCAAACCACTGGAAAGACAATTGACCGTTTATCACGATAACGCACCATCTTACTCAATTGCTACTATAATCGAAGCAATGGTATTCCGACATTACAGGGACAAAGAAACACTTGAAGCGAATCACTGATAACGGACGAGGAGAAAATGTAATAACAAGCGATGGGCCATTTTCGTATTGCGCGAAGTATGCACATAAAAAGGTTCCATTTTCCGACGAGAGCACATTCTGTCATACCTTGGCGGGCCGAATTATCTCCAAATCGGAAACATGCAGAGTTTATTTTTTTCCAAATAGAATTCCCCACGCGATAAACAGCATCATTTTGAATTTTTCCCTCCTTGGCCGACACAAGGGGAGAGAGACACCTCTTGTCCGATATCTTAATGTGAATATGCAAATTGCTTCCCGCGCCAACTGCTTCAGTTTCCAGTCACGCCAAGTCCCAGATGGAATATTACCATCCGACGTGCGGGGAGGCGGGAAAATGGGACATATATACAACGGCCGTCCTTGGACTCAATACATTCGGAAGAGCGAGACCTCACCATCACGAATACAACCTCTCAGAAAACCACGCGGGTACTTAAAAAAAGAACGACTGATTCATCAAGCGTGGAGAACTCATTCAAGTGCACAGAACATCGTAATTTGATAGCGTGGGTGCAACGAACTCTCAAAAACAAATACACGTGCATTAGATAACAACATTTGACTCAAGGGAAACTACACACTTTTAAGAAACATTTCTGAGAGTTTATAATAAAACATTAAAGCATTTAGAGAGTATAAAATAGAATTACTGCATGGAGTTTGTGCGAGTGAAAGCGTGACAGCAGCGACAAAAAGAAACAAGTAAAAACCTTCATAGTCTCGGAGGGATGAAAAAAAACAATCCTCGTAAGTTCTTCTCAGGATTTCATGGTATCGAAACGTCAGAGGTAATATTTTATCATTTGCCGCTATGAACAATAAAGAACGATCTGAAAACTCTTAAGCGGAAAAAGTTTCACTGGGCCCAGAACCGAACCACGAATCTTCGGCTCAATGACCAACCGTGTTTCGATTCTAACTCAAGGAAACCTTTTTCCTTTGGTAATTTTCAACCCACCGACAAGCATGGAGCCCGAAGAGAAGAATTTACTAAGACGAACAGCTGTGAAAGCATAGTATCTTATAAAAAATATCAGGATTAAGAAAAGGCGTGAGAGACCAACCTAGGAGTATCTCATACTGGCGATTCCTGAGGTGGGTGTTGGAAAAACTCCAGAGGCCGATCATCGCTGCGGAGGCACGCGTTCGGCCTTCTGACGAAAAGCTCGGGGTGTCTCGTCGTCTCCTGCCCCGCAATACGGGGGAGGAAGAGGTGCGACTCAAACCAAGTGGGGTCGCTCCGTGTCACGTGTCCGAAGCAGAAGGCACTCCGGCTCGATTGACTACCGATTCCTCTTGAGACACACTATCCAACTCAACCCCGACCCCCTCCCCCTACTTGCCACTTTTCCTCTTCCTACCGCCACCCCCACGGGCTCGATGGTATTGACAACAATAAAAAAAACAACGGAGGGACGACTTTGGCAATTCAAAGGGGGAGGAATTTGCGCAATCGCTGTCCTTTCCGTTCCCCATGCTCTGCGGCATATACTGCAACGTCACTCACCCACGTCCCTGTTACCATTGCACTCCATTTCGGAACATTTCCTTATCCTCATAGGTGAGGATCACCGCACTTTATAAAAAGTACAAAGGCCAGGTATCCAGCAATGGCCGGAAAAATTTGATCCGGTGAATAACGCTAGGGTAATTTATAAGAGAATAATTCTCATGCAACTAAAGTAGAATCATTTCAGCGATTCCAAAGAAAACTAAGCACATAAAACTGATCACATAAATACACCTTCACCAAAGTAATTGAAGATTGATTCAGTGTTTCGAGTGTAATTGTTAAAAAGCATTCACTATAAAAGCACCGCCATTAAGGTATTACGCGTGCAGTAACCCGAATGATATGAAGAATTTAAATCCGTTTTACCTTTCCATTTTGTGAGTTCTTCAACGCTTAACACTCAAAAGGATCAACACCAAAACATTAAGAGAAGGAAATATGACAAGATTATTATAGGGCATTATTTCTGACGAATAGGTGAAAGGGCAAGCGTTTCTAGCCGAGGGATAATCCCGAGATATGCCTCCATCTCGGCGATAAAAATATGCTCTCACTTCAAAAACGGGAAATATAATGAAAATTTTGTAAGTTATTTCTAATAAACAAAAGGTGGAGGGACTATTTAAACGGACACATGGGGTACGCTGAAAGAGATATATACCCTCGAAGCTCGTCAGTGAAAGCAGGCGGGTAATTTTAAGGAGATGAGAGAAAGAAAACCTCACCACTCTCCTCTGGACAACAATGTGATGAAGACTATAAAGACTGAATTCCACTCTCGGCAGACACCAGGGAATAAGAGGCAAGTACGAAGAGGGAGGGGAGAGAGAAGTGCTTTGAAAGGAGGATAGAAAGAGGGAAGACTCCCACGAGAGGTGAATGCGGACGAGGAGGAGAGGAACTAAATAGGACACCTCTTAAGGAGAGAGAGGTCTGAATGGATAAGAGGGGAGGGAGACTGTGAGAGGGAGATGGAGCGCGAAGGGATGTTGTCGTCCCTTTAAGGACTTAAGCGGAAGAAAGGGACGGCTTTAAGCATTCCACGCCAACACTTTGCTCTGGGGCAGAAACGGGACCAGGAGAATGAAAGGCGGGATGAAAACACCGAGGAAGGGAACCCCGGGTACACATTCGAGGTGAAAGAGGGCGTATTTCAATGGCTCTCAAACCTGGGTGACTCTCCAGCCAAAAGGAGGCGTGACAGTCGGTTGTGGCTGGCACAAGATTCTAGTAATATCACAGAAAAAATGAAATGAAGGCAATGGCAATAAGATGGAGATAACAGCACTTGAACGATTCCCACTCGAGATCGGCAGAAGAGCTATAAAGTACCAATATAAACTAAATTTACGGTTAGTTAAATGACAGCAATAGCGTCACTTTCATCCAATGCGCCTCATTCCCAGTTTAGTGCGTAAAGGCTGGACTGGCTCAGGTTTTCCTACACATGTTTCGACACAGGTTTCCTTGACGCGGATCAAAATTTGAAAACACATAATTTTTTTATTTCAAACATGTATTTTGAAAATCAATTAACTTTGGATGCAGAACTTTAGAAATGAAAATAACAGGTTTGGTAACCGGAAGAGAAACACAAAAACTTAAATAAAAAAAGCCCGAAACACCCCAGTTAATTCCTTAATATCGCTCGGAAGTAGACGGGTTGAGAAACTCTATTAGAGCCCGATGGTGAACGGAAGGTCGGACGAAGAACGGGAAATAAAAAGAGACAGCGGGGGTGGATAAACATTTGCCCGCGGCGAGTGGCTCCTTTGGAGGCTATGAAGAACGCCCACAGCCGAACGACGCCGAGTCCGACCCTCCACTGCCCACTGGAAGCCAACTCAATAGGAATGGAGGGACAAAATGGTGGGCGGTGTATATTGTTGGGGTGACGAGGTGCGAGAAGGGGACAAGCAGAGAGGGAGGAGCGCCGTGCCCTAAAAACACACAGCAAACAACCCCACACCCCTAGCTTATTCCTCCGGTGACGTCGCCGTAGTGGCCATAGTAAAAGGGACGGTCGGGGGGAACGGCGAACTAAAAGCACTCGCGGGATCGTCAGAGAAGACAGAAAAATCGATGCACCGGTAATCGCTCACCAACGCCTCCGAAATCCACCGACTCTAAAGATTATAAGAGACTCTGACCATACCGTTCCCACCAGTGCGGAGGAGACGGAAGGAAAGCAGCCAATGACGATGAACTCAGGTGGATGAATACCTTATGAGAGGCTTTTCCTTTGTCTGCTCTCCCTACATTTCACTCAACACAGGCTGCGTCCTAAGAAACGCAACGACACCCGTTTAAAATCTCCGGCCAATTATTGGCTTCCCAGTCCTATCACGTATGCAATTCTCCAACCTATGCACACGACCTCAAAATGTGATCTTGCTAATTCTCCTTCTTGAAGTGCTCTCATGGTAACTACACATCGACGGTCTTAAGCAGGCAGCTCCGTCAGCTGCTTCCCAGTTCAATGATAGCGGCAATTGAACACCACCACAGCCAGAGTTAAACACTTCACGCAAGAGTTCGGAAACATCCCTATTCACAATAATATATCCTAGGTAACGCGGTTTTTCTGTTGGACATCTGCAAGACGTCTTGAGGAAGCCACAAGAACGGACAAATACACTTGAACACGAAAGTTTTCTGATTCAATGGCGAAACGTTTAATGAACGGCGCGCATCACCCCGAGTCACCGAAGTCAAGCAAACAACGGTGCATTCCCTGCAAGTTGAGGATGGAACCAATGTTTTTCACGACGACACCATAGTTATCGAATGGATAGCGCAAAGATTCACGGGATTTCGAACGATGACGGTATGTGTGAAACAGCATTACAGACAGGTGCCGGAACTTTAAAATTACGAAGAAATATTCAGGTACGACTTCACTTTCAACTGAAGGAGAACACTCCACACACGTATGCGTCACTCACTGGTTTTCCACAACGAAAACGGGGACACACAGTGACTGAAGTTTGAACACCCATCATCTGCAAGAGAAAATAAAGACATCCGGGCGTTCTGATGTGATGTATCCAGTCTGACGCCACTATTCACAAAACGAGAACAGTCAACGACCAAGCATCCCTATAGCAGGGAACTCAGCTACGAGCCCATTGATCGTAGTCCTCCAAATTCTCGTCTAGAGATATGAAATAGGGCATGGAGGATGGCTATTGGCGTTAGTTAATCAGGGAAAACGTCTTACATCACATTCACTGAGTTCAAATGGTCTTCATGCCTTCATATGATTGCCAAACCTTTCTTTCGTACGAGCACTGAGTACACAAAATATGAGTAAGTTTGGACTAACACCGTTAGATAACTTCAAGGTTAACATATAAGAAGCGTTATGCTCTCCTTCAGTAGGTTGCTAAAAATATTTTCCCACTACTCGAAAGATAAGTTAGAAGAGGAAAAAACAATATCATGATAAATATATCTAAGACTGGTTACATAACCACCCCAGATAAATAAAGGAATTGACACTTCATCCTTATGCTGCGTCGACAGAAAATAGCAATACGATAGTAATCGCAGTTCTAGGGGGCATAATAGTCGCTGAGGCAAGGGAACACGAGCCAAAAGTAGTATCCTGAATTTAAACTATATAATTTTCAACAATCCTGCACTCATTACAGATAAAAACCGAACTGCTATTACGGTATTTTTGGCCGAAAAAAAATAAAAATACGGGTTTGAGAAAGTTATGGAGAAGTGAGTTCTTTCCAGAAGGCGTCCCTTTCGCGTGACGTCCTCTCGACGCACGATTTAGAACGTGAATGGCCCTCGGAGAGGACGGCGTCCTGCTGGCTGCCCTCCGGGCAATGTTCTTCGCCCCTCCATACATAAAACGGAGGGTGGACTGAATGTGTTTTCATGTCTTCCCCTCTCCTACTACCCACTCCCCGCACCTTTCTCCAAAATCCGCCCCCTCCCCCCCCACACACACACCCACGTCGCCTTTCCACAAAAACCGAAATGATTCGTCCGGCACGCGACGGCCTTCTCTTCCTCGTTGCTCCTCCGCCCTCCCCCCTCTATTCAGACCACCTATGTAATAGAGGCGGAGGCAGCAGCACCCAGGAGGTGGGAGACGCGACACGCAAATGGCAACGGGGAACGTGGAAGACGGATCAGGCGCCCTCCGCGGACGGGTGCAGAGATAGGGAAAATATACGGGCACGACGAGATAATCGGCGGACGGTTTAGCGGACGGCTGAATTCTCCTCAGGTAGGTAAAAAGTTCACCCCATGAACGAGTTAGAGCTTAGAATCATCATCATTTAATACAAATCGGATATTTAATGGAAGAATTGTTCATTAGAGGCGACATTACGGTTAAGGTATGTCAGAATGTAAAGGAGATTAATTCCACTAATACTTTCTATCCGTAGGCTTTTATCATCAAACATGATTCCATTATTCAGCTCGACATACGCCCCTCTCCCATATACCTCTCTTCATCCCATCCATAAATCCTTTTCTCCCCCTTCCCCGCTTACTTAACATCCTCCCCAACATCATAGTCTCCTCTCCCCTCATTACCTTCTCCCTCCCTCTAGTCTGCCTCTTCCTCATCTCCTCCAGCAGTTTCCTCCGCTAACCAATCATGCCGAGCACTACTAAAAGAATAGAAGAGAAAGCCAACTGCGCACTACGAGGAAGAGAAGATTCAAACACCTTGGGGCACAATGAACACGCAAGGATCATGGTAGAACGAATACACCGCGAAAAAAACGAGGGATACCTACACGTTAGATAGACAACACGGAACATGAAACAAGAATTATCAAGCCAAAGAGGACTTACGAGTAGTGGGTGAAAGGCAATAGTGAAGGACTATAGTCAGTCTTGGTGTTGAATGATTAATGATGACTTTGAATACTTGACCAGTAATAATAATTTTGACTTAGGATACTTGACAAGTTATACGAATTTCCCCTCAAATTCTTCATGGCTGATGTCATAACACCCCCGGCACTTGCCCTATCGGCAGTTCGCAGGGTGGTATATGGATTTTGTACTCTAGCAATAGATTGGTAAGTTTCTGGACTGTCCCTAACCAAACCTCTCCGAATCGGGATTATCACTAAACGTTCCTCCAATTCACTCATCATTTTCCCGCCAGTTAAGTAATTCATACGTCCCCCATACCTTCTGCCTCTCCTTAATTTGTACGAGATTTCTGATTCTTCTGCCTTTTCAGCGCTTATCAGGCATTCCCCAATTATAACCCTCTTCAACATATCATCACCCGTCAGCAAGACCTACATGCACCTTTGCTGCTTTCTCTGAATCTTAGCAACCAACTCCCTTTCTTCCACCAACAAAACTAACACTTTCTCGATTATCTGCGTGTTGGATGGTAAGGGAGTGATAAATCACCACCCCCTACCGTTGCCATGGAGAGCAGGCAGACAACACAGTCACCCACGCAACACTGGCATTTTGGCACCCGGCCTCTTCATACCAAAACACTCGGTGCCCTGTAATCCCAACTGAACCCCCCTCTCCCACTCTCTCTGACAAGGCTTCTTGGCTTTCAGATGTAGCCAATTAATGGCGAACGGTAAAACAAGCGAAAGCACACGCATTATGGAGGCTCCCTATTATCTCCGTCAGATAATGATTTTTTAATTGAAATATCCACCACTCACTCGTTCTGCTGAAGTCCCAGATAATGTTTCCTTCTCCACGCGATTCGATGTTTTTCAATGCCAAATCACAGCACTATACCTTTCAAAATATATCATCATCAAGATGAATAATTGATTCACATAATGTATTATCAATGGGGTCAAAGTGTTGTTTAAGTAGCTGAGCCGACATTTCGTCCATTCAACACTGATAAGCCGGTAACTTAAGAGTATCATTCACAAATTCATTCTCTAGGCAACTGATGTGGAGAGTGATTCACCACTAATCATAACTGAATCTTTTTAATGACTTTAATAATCCCAGGATATTTACAATAAAGTAAATAAATTCCATAAATACGTGAGAGAAACATGTTATTCACGAGTAATCAGTGAGTGCTTGCGAACGGCAAAATTATAACAAATGTTTTTATGAGATTTAAGAAATTCATTTCCCAAAAACGCAAATAGAATGGTATTCGAAAACCAAAATAAACAGCAACGAGGGAAATTATGATCCACACAAGATAACCATAGCAACACTTTGGATTATCATTTTTACGGTTTAGTAGATTCACATTCACCCAACGAGAATAGTTCACACGGTTTCATTAATTCTAAGAGAACATTTACCACATGTTTCATCTCCAATCAATGAAGCTATTAAACTGCTGCGGTATCTTTTGTTGCCCAAAAGAATCGTCTACCATTAACGTTTAAATAATGAACATTACTAGCAGGGAGGGAGCTCGATAAAATAAATCAGAAGTGAGGAGTTGGTCCCTCCGATTACATAAAATATGAATGGGTAGCAAAAAACAATAGAACGCAGATTGAAGGACACACACGTAAGAAAAAGAACACGCCGATAAACATAAATCCACCATGACAAAGAGAATTGAGTATTATTGATCCTAATAGCAATCTCAAATTATTTCACAAAGAACCCCGGGTAGCTTATGTCTAATGCAGTTACATAAATAGGAGGAGACAAGATACACACGTCGACACAATTAAGATGCACATTTCTACCATTTCCGTCCACAGGTAGGCCCCAAAAATACATAAGAAATCCCTTTATCGGCCAAAAAATCACAATATTCGATTTAAGTTACGTGATCTCATTGATGAAAATGCAGACATATTCTTTAGTTTTACTCAATAGCCCAAGTAATTTATTCCTCATAAAAGGCGAGCAAGATGGCGCTAAAGATCAATCTCTTACCTCCATCCGGACACGAAAACTTCCTGAACGAAATATTAATGGGACAGGAACAGATTAGCCATCCCTAATTGGGCCACCAGGGTTCAAGGCTGGGCGATATCCGATTGTCGGCATTGAAATACAATATAACGGATGATATTGCAAAGAAATATTTGGCATGGTCTAGCGACAAATAGGCGAGACGATATTTCATAAACATAGGCTATCGCAGTCGATGAATCGCAATATCACGGAGACCTATCATAGTTCCATTATTCCTCATCGCGTCTTCCATTCGTGGCTTCCGTGAAGGCTTCCGCGGAGTCTTTGGCTTGGAGAGACATTGTTTCCGGGTCTTCCTCCGCGTCTATCCATTTTCTCCTGGACAATGTTTAGCCGGCGTTCCAGCTGGCTTCTTCAGGTCCGCTGAAGTGTCGATGCAGTCTTTCGTCCGTCTATTTGTGCTTCTCCAGAGCACTGAAATGCCGGCTCCAAGAGCATAGTAGGGCCGTCCAAAATGGATAACTCCGCCAGTCGGCGGTCGCCGAGCATCAGTGGAAGGAGCTCACGCATAGCATTGACGTCAACAAGGCCAAGTTATTGACAAAAGAAGGCCGCTATTTCCCTAGACTCATACGGGAAGCGATTGAAATAGCAAAAACTTCAACCAATAATTTCAACCGAGAAGACGCCTACTCTCTCGCCTACTCATGGAAATGAGTCTTCAACAATAGGGACCAATCAGAACACACCTCTGCCCAAAGGCGCAAAAACGGAGGATCACAAATAGACGGACGAAAGACTGCATCGACACTTCAGCGGACCTGAAGAAGCCAGCTGGAACGCCGGCGAAATATTGTCCAGGAGAAAATGGATAGACGCGGAGGAAGACCCGGAAACAATGTCTCTCCAATCTATTCGTGGCTTTCCATTGGCCGAAATAGCCGACAACCGCCGGTTGTTGGTGGCCACCCTCCCCAGTGACGAAGCGAATTACTAATCATAAATTCTACGTGCATTTTTTCGCATAATAAGAAAGGCGCATTCGTGAAACGCGTTTTATTTCGTTTAGCTGCCCGGCGATCACCGATAGCCACCTCCAAAGGTTTTCCTAATTATGAAGAACCCCTAATAGCATACATTCGACGACAGCCTTGGAAGGCGAGTGCAGGAATATTTCCGCGTGAATCGATGTCCCCAAGAGCTCTTTGAACTCTTCACCAAGCCAAAGCTATGGACTAGATCAGCCCACTTCAGCTCTATGGGGAATCGCAGGACGCATCGAGAGAAACTGACCCACCTTATACGCCAAAAGTGTGAGTTGCACGCGCTGGTAGGACTCAACGCCACGCCTACTCCTCCCTTATATATCAAATCGACCTTGGGGTTGAGGACGATGTTTTAAAACCTGGTAAAGGATTAAATTTCACATGCCATGCCTTGATAACGTTCAAAGTACGATTTTTCATGCAACCCTTGAAAACTCAAACCTTAAAAACGCTTTAAATCTAACTGAAATTCAAAGTCCCTTAAAAAAAACTCACAATCTACGAAATTTGTAGAAACCCTAGATTTATTTGATAAAAAGGGTTGATATATTTTCAACAAATCTTGAAATGGGGACATTATGGGACAAAATGGTGAATTAATACAGTCCACTTTTTACCAGTATTGCCGAAAAGTCTGCCCAAGTAAGAATTTTCCGCCGTGTGAAGGTCATTTTTTTTAAAGGTCAACCGAAGGGAAAAAAATAACTCTTCAAAAGGGAGGGAAAAAGTTCAGATAATAAGTTCACTTGCACGAGGGCTTCATTTAGATGGAGATAAACCAACAGCAACGCTGATTCTACGCTTGCTGCGTAAACTTTATTGCTATGGTTAAAAAAATTAACATTTTATGCCTCAGAAATTCAAAGAAAAAATTCAACGAAAAACTTTCGACTCTGGGTAAACCTGACCCTAAATGCCATACCATTACTGAGGGAGAATTTAGGCTAGGTATAGGTTGCAGGGAGGTCATTAAGCATGGACTGATCCCCCTACAAACATTTCTCGCCAAGAGGTAAAAAATAATAGCAAATGGCGCCTCCAATGCGCTTAATCAGGTCAGAAAATATACCTTCTCTCTCCTACTTTTAAGTCAAGGAGGCATGCATACATTTCGGCGCGAATTCCATATTCCATCGATGTGGATCCCATCTACGGGCAAATTCCATTTAGTAAGCACCCCTTTCTGAAAGGAGCTAACTAGGCTGGATTCTCCAATTCTCCACCCTTCCAGTTTCTTGCCACCATTAAGAGCCCAAGTGGTGCTAGTCATAGGCGAAGGTAAGAGGCAAGGATAAAAGATCGGTTCAACTCACGACGTAGAAGTCCCAATACGGACATCCCGATTACGGTAGTTTGAGGCACGGGTCTGGGGAAGAATGGAGGATATTCATCGGAGAAAGGAAAACAAAGTAAGAGGAACGAGGCATTGTCTGGGAGACTAGAAGGCAGCTGGAATATAATGACAAAGAAGTGAGTAGATTGTACAAGTTATGGGGGACAAAAGGGTTTTCGAGGCCTCCATAGGTTGTGTTGTTACGTAAGCAGGAAAGGTGGATGAGAAGAATTGGCTTCGTAAATGGAACGGAGAGAAGCCGGTAGCACACTAAATTGAAAAACGAAATCGATAAAGAAACAGGAGGTTATGCGTTATGTGACATAATGCATGAAGACGATTATTTCAATATTCATTCAAACCCACTTCTTATAGATTAATTCAATCCGTATTCCACCAATTGATTGTTTATTAATCGGACGGTCTTCACTATATTAATTCCAGTTTTTGGGGTCATATTAAAAAATAAATTCCGGCAAAAAAATCTGCTTTTAGGCCACCGTGTCTCTCTTTAGTTCCTCAAACGTACACCTCCATATGTAATCGAGAATTCCCACACCCTTCCTTCTTCCTTTTTCCTTTTCCAAACCTACCAATAGTTCTCCCCTTTGTCACCCCCTCCAACATGGCCTCACCTCTACTAATCCACGTTTATCGATTTATGCGAAGCTCCGCTTGCAATCTCACCTCCTCCCCAACGATGTCGAATACATGCTCGTTTGTTTTCCACGTTAAAATGATGATAGGTAATATACAAGTAATTAAACATATCCCATGATCAAAAATATCGTATTTACTCGTTAATTCGCCACACTGTGAAATGGCATAAGGGGAACAGACCGGAGAATCGCATTTCCCAAGTTGGAAATCATCTCTTTTACTGATTTTTATTAGATCGCCAGTGATAACAACTTAATGAGAAATTATTAATTAACAGGAGAGCCAGGGCCAGGGCGCGACACAGTCTCGCCTCCTCTGAGCGTAGACACTCCGATTAAAAAAACTGACCTAAAACGAATTGAGACGAGGAAAAAAACACCCAAACATAGGTTGACCGGAATTCCGCAACTACGAAAAAGTAGTGCATTATGTAGCAGCAGAGCATGTCTCATCCACGACATAGAATATGGCACTCACGGCTCCGATAAACAGTAGGTATAATTTAGGCTCAGTTTCTGCTGCATTGTGGTCTTCTTAAAATTATAACATTGTTACTATTATCATAAATGATGAGGGGTAAAAGAAATATAGCAATTCTAAAGAGAAGTGATTTACTGATGTACAAAATATGGTGTCTTGAAGATGATACTAAGATTAAATATCAGGGTCGTGCATCAATTGATCATGACTATGTGGAATTGCCATGCTTGTTTTGCCCTTTATCTTGAAGGAATTCAACTAGGGTAAGCCTTAAACCATTACCTTTATCATCATTATTGGGTTCAATGAGCAATTTCACCTATTTGCCAAGCAACGTTTTTCTGAATTCGGGAACGAGAAATCTTGAAAATTTCGGGCGGTAAGGAATTCCCGTTCACAGACACTGGCCGTAACGATGGCAAAAAAAGCGTATACTGATCATGATGGAGTGTAATGTGCCGGTCCTCTATCGCAGAGCTACCGATTGAGAGGCAGATCCGCCGCCTCTCCCCGCGGACATGAATGGAATAGCGTGGGTCGAAATCCTCAAAATCCCGCGGCATTACGTTCGGCGGGCTGAGTGAGTGAGTCGAAGAGAACGAGGCACGAGTGAACACCACACACTCGTGTCATCTCTCCCACTCGGAGAGGAACGCGTCGTGATAAATTATAACAGTTTACAATTGTGATACATACTGAAATTGTTAAAACTGGTGAATTTATGAAAATACTGAAACTTCTGCAACAACAAAAACAACTATCTGCAATTATGAAAATGATAAATAACTGTAATAATGCGAACAATAACTTATTAATGATATTGCGAAATGTAAACAAGGGCTATAACATATTTCGAAATTCTTAAAAATGATACTTTGGATATATGAAACATATCCAAAAAACCTATGATGCATGATGAATTTTAAAACTATATGCAAATATGAAATGAAAGATAATTGTAACAATGCGAACAATTTTAATCTAGTGGTAGTATTTATAAATGTAAACAAGTGCTATAACTCATCTCCAAATTCCTAATTGTGATCATTTTGATATATGAAACGTGTAAAAAAACTATACAAAACCGTACCCAATGTAAATTCTACAACTTTTATGTATGTAAAATCAAAACCTTCAAAAATATTAATGAAGATGGGGTACGCAACTTGTATAAAACCTCAGAAATGAAGAAACTTTCGAAGTCCCCGAGGTCGTCTTCCCTTTGTCCCTATCATCATCCCCCAAGGGGTGACCCCTACTGTCTACCAGGATCCACCAAGAAGACGTAGGTGGCACAGCTCCGGCCCACGCCGTCGAAGCTGCTCCCAGTCTCAGTCCCCAGTTTGGCATTCTCGGACATTCGCCCTCAGGGTTGGGATGGAGGCGGTTACGGCGGGACGAACAGCCAGACGATGGGATCGATCCAGAAAATATGGAGGCACAAGTAAAAGTTCAACATTCACGATTCGCCGTTTTGCGCAACACCGTTTCACGCTTCGATAACACTCGAATTCCCACGTTAAGGCACGAGGTGGACACACAGAGAAAACAAAATGAGGAAAAAATTGATGATTAAAAAAAATTTGTAGACACTAAACGATGAAAATTGATCTACAGGTGGATATTGAGTTCTGGTTTTGGAAAATGAGGGAACGCTCGAGCTGAGTGGAGAGGAAAATAAATGCGGTGTCACGCATGGTAAGAGAGGAGAGGAACTAATGGGAGAAATTCAAGGGATTTGCCAAGCAAGATCTGGAAAAACCTTATGAATGAACGGTATGAAAGAAGGCTAAAGATATTAAGAACTCAACAGGGATTAGGTATTACAAAATAGATTGATAAGTGAAGGGTAGGTAAGTTACAAAAGACTCCACGCAGAGAGAATTAATAGACAAGGTTTTTCAAGGGCTTATCATCCATCCGATAAAATGCTCATTAGGTGCCTTGCACGCCTGGTAACAAAAACCATCGTAATTAATGGTGGAAACCATGGTAAATGGCACATTTTTCATAAATTATTACACACCATTCTAGCATGTATTTCTCAATTCCCAATATTCTTCCCTGAACAGTCACTTTCACCACATTCACCCGTTAATTCCTTTCTCGGCAATTACTCTTTCATTAGACCTATGTGAGTTTCGACTTCAATACAATCCAATTACAAGACCAAACCGGAGAAACATAGTAATTTCATACTCGTTCAAGACCTAGAATTCAAATTTTTCACGATCCATTCAATTACTATACAATCCCTTCCCTGCTGTTTTCTGTAAACACTTACAGGTACTAATCCATTTATACCGGGCGGTATAAAGAGTGACAAAAAGAAAGGCATAAAAATGAAGTAAGAATCAATTTGCAGCATTATTCAAATTGAAAAGGTTAAGCCATTCATGCTGTACGTCAATCATGATTATTAACAACGGCAGATTAAATTAAAACTTCGAAACGCACAATTCTCATGCAATCACTGCAGAATTGATAATTTCTAGCAACCGTGAATTTTTTTCAACAAGGTTATGCCTGAAATCGAATTAATTTATACAACCACAATACAAGAAGAATTAGATTGGCAATGAATAATCATGATCCTATTTCTTAATTTTTGACGCAAGCGACTCAATTTAAAATACCAGGCCATTTAAACAACGCGAGATCTAAATTAGCACTTATAACTGTATTTCTTACAGAATATCATGTATTCCCTTTAATAGTCATACAATAAATGGATAGAGTCAGTCAAGAGTACGGAAGCTGCTGGCCACTTGGCAGTCACGTCGATACTAACAAGTACAGCCTAGTCCACTCTAAGTGCTAAACAAGATTCAAGTAGAGGGAAAATAAGGCACACATTTTGATGCAAAATAACTCCCGGATTCGGCAAGAAAGGGACCCGACAGCCAATTAAGAGAGGGAGGGACGCCGGTCAGGTCGATGACAGCCTTGCACGGTGGGGACGCTCAATATAAACGTGGGGCTTATTCGTCTTCCACTCGGAGGAATCCTCCCGCAAAACAAATGCGCGCAATGATGCTTAAGAAACAGCAAAGCACGAGACGACGGCAATGGTGCCCCATCCGAATAGAGAGGATTCCATTTACTTCCGCGCCTCATCCAGTTGACTCGAGACGGAATCCGCCGGAATGAACTTCCATCAGCCTGTGGGAAGCTACCCCGATCTCCTAATAGCTCTAATGGGAGCTTTGACGGCCTCCCACAGCCACCAAGAAATGTCACACGACAGGAAAATGCAAGGAGAGGGGTTTAGTCCATTAAATTCACTATCATTTGTTACATACTTCAACGCATTCGTAATTGCGAAAATAGAATAAAAAAATATATCTTAAAATGATATCAGCCAAGTTAATTTCTGTATAAATTATATAAATATACTATCCTTGATGAAGCTTGATGGAATGTGACTTTTCCGGGAGGAAATATACAATATGGAAGTAAAATCTAGGGAACTTGAGCTCTACTCTACATGTAAAAAGTTTTTTTAAAATCTCCAATAGCCGTAATAAATTGGCACCACTCGTCAAAAGTGCATTTCTAACTCGTTTTCATTTTTTTTCTTCATTTTTTCATTCATTTCTTACTCTTCACTTTTCTCTATTTTAGAGTAAGGTGCTCCTTCATTTTCAAATTATCAACTTTCATATTTTGAACGTTGACCTCTTCCCCCCCACTTGTTTCAACGGACATGGACTCCACTTCCTTTCAGCCCCCCCCCCCCCCCCCCCAAGCCTTCACTTCTTCCTCCGCCTCTCCCCACCAATACCTCTCCGCCCTCTCCCACAACCCAACGTCATTGGTTCCCCGTCATTTCTTCATTTTCGTATTTATTCCAGGTTGTCCTCCCCTCGATTCACTTACAGCCTTGCGTTGCAAGAGCCTACTCCCTTCAGTTCGCTGAAGAGGGCCACCTTGCGGCCGAAATACGCGTATCCGACGCACACCCTCGTTTTGTGACTACGCTCATTTTGAGCTCGATTCTCCCACAAGTTGTGCCCACTTGAGTGAGTGATTCTATGAGTGCTTGTGAGTGTGTTTGTGGTTATAACCCAGGCATCCTTAGAGGGGTCCCATCAGCCCTAGTGAAGGATCACAATTTGGGTTAGTGTGTGTGTGTCAGTGGTTGTGTTACTGGCGAGGAAGTAACATTCCCGTGAACCACCACAGAAGGGTTTTCTTGTTTAAGGTTGTGGTTGGTCACTGCCGTGGAATAGCCCTTTTTCCCGCAAACCAACACAGCAATTGTTGTGCACTTTTGACGAGTGGTGCCAATTTATTACGGCCATTGGAGAGTTTTTAAAATTTGTTAAAATATGGAAGTTAAAAAGGTAATATTCAGCAAAAGCAGTGGTCAACTCAAACTGACATAAGATCGGTGTCTTTTTTTATCTATTAGCAGATTTCGGGCAACTAGAGAGTCATGTATATGCATGCAGAGTTACTTACAATGATGTGCTTTTATTTGCCAAAGTACTCTAGGCGCATGGTGTAGGTACCACATGTGGCACACGCCATGAGTAAAACACTGTCAAAATAATATTTACCCAATATTTATAGCTCATTTTCTATCTCCTTCAATTTTATCACCAAAATAAATTATTATGCAAAAAGGGGATTCATCCATTCCATTCATAAAAACTGTGCCGTGCACGTCAGACGATAAAGCAATGGAACTTGGATACTTCTCTCTAGTTATAAAACCTCAATGGAAACACACAGCCTATTTAGGGGTTCCCTTCGTGAGGTTGGATTGAATACCGGATTTATGCTCACCTACTCGACCGTCCTGCTAAACAGCGTGCGGTTACGCGTCCGTCTCTAATTGCAGACTTCCGGGGTCTCTCTCCCAACCCTCTCATCATCCTTCCCTCTCCGACCGCGTGCCGTAGACGGGCCGCAAGTCGCCGCGAATCGATAAACCCTCGCGGAATGGAATAAAAAAGACGAGCAGCATTGAGAGAGAGTGTGAGTGTGGCTCTGCCGCCGATTGGGGAGCGAATCATCACTGTCAAGCGGCGGCAGCCAGCCAGGGGGCGTTGGATAGCGGAACGGTGCACTCTGGTGCGTGGGAGTTGTCTATCGCAGAAATACACCACCCACGACATATGTCAAATGTTTTTCGTGACACAGCCACAGTTCACGTCTTTTCCCTCTTAGTTCCAGACACCACGTTTCAGGAAAAATTTCTCATTGAAAGATAGCAAGAGGATTAAGCTACACCGTGATTATAAGTACCCTGAATCAGTAATTGAGCGTCTTTGTCGACGCTTAGTGAAAATTCCGGATATTCATATTAAGCAGGTTGGACCGTAATATGTCATCAAACGTAACTTAGTAAAGTTCGCCTCGTGATAAAGGAAAATATCTCAACTTTCTATTTAGACCAAAATATAAGCCACTCATTTCACTGCTTTCCGACATATTTTCCAATGTGCATAAGCAGATTTCTACGGGATTTGCTACGGCTGTGCGCTCCAGAGAGTCAGTTTGAAAAAATGAGTTAGTTCTGATGTACAGATCACGTGATAAATGTAACGGTTTGTAGTTAGTACGTTTCTTAATTTATCTTAAAAAAAGATATTTCTTACACACAGCAATACATTTTATAAAATCGTCCAGAAATCTTCGGTTGTAAAGAAGTTTTCAGCACGCGGCGTGAAAGAAATGTCAATTTAAAGCCTCAAACGTGAATACTTAGGTAATTCCCGTAAGTTTACTTAAAAAAACTAAGTATTTGAGTAATTAATACCACTATATTTTCTTCACGCATTAACAACATCCAAATAAAGTAATGATAAAATGAGAAAGCAGTTAACATCGTCAAAGCATAGATTAAAACGTACCTAGGAAAAGGGTTTCACATTTACAGCATCACAAGAAATAGAATTTTCGAGACACTACTTTGCGCATTTTCCTCATAACAAAGGCGCTATTTTAAGATGCATTAATGACCATATTCCATACATTGGAATTTCATAGCGTGAAATGATTTCCGTCGTGTAGCTAACGCATTATTACCTGCAACGCCGGAAGACACACCGAACGCTAAAGCAATCAGGTACAAGCATTCAAAATGACATTGAAAATTTCTTTTTATGCTTCCTGAATTTCAGTAAAATGTAAAGTAAATAAGTAACCCACACAGTTATTCTCACAATACTGCCCTCAGTGGCGGTGGGGTTCAATCTTCTTCAGTAAATCCTAGGGTCGCGGGATCGAGTCCACCTGGATTAGTTTTTATCAACCAGGGCAAAGAGTGTTGGAGATGATTTTGGCGATGAAAAGCCAAGAGCAGCTTATAGGGACTTACAGGACAGTCGGTAAGAACAAATATCATTCATCCATAAAAAATAGATTTATAATGGCCTAATTTACCCTCAGATAACAGTATTTTTACAGTAATATTAAAATAACTAAGTAAAATTGACAAAAGACGAATACTTTGAAGAGATTCCCAAGTGTTGTCCCTTGAATCATCCTCTACAATATTCTCTCACCTCTCAACACGTCAACGATCCATCTTTTCTACCTTCTCCTCCGACACCAACCCTTTCCTCTCCCACCGTTCTTCCTTTCCTGCTCCAAACCTCCTATCCACTCCTTTGCCTTCATCGCAACCCAGCTCACCCACTCCATCCTTCTTTAAACCCACGTCTCAATGGGTCCAGTCTCACCTAACACCCTCTTTCCGCGATGACTGAGTTTCCGATCAACGCTCCAGATTAGTTTTCAACTATATTTTCTTTATGTCTAGCCCCAAAGCTCCTATTCATTTCCTTTTTCTTCGAAAATGCTTCTTCAGCAAGAGCTTTTCCGTACCTCATGTTCCTACCAATAAAACCATTTTCCTCCAAATTATTGACTTTAAGACTAAAAGGCTACATGACGAAAATACAAACAGGTACGTCACTCCGTTTTCTGATTGAAAGAAAGGTTTTTCTAAATAAGTTAAGTCCTGAAATAGTTGGTATGAGAGTGATCGTGAGGAGAGATGGAACGCTAAAGGGTAGCTCACGGACGGGTCAATACATATTTTATAAGTGCATATGAGAGGGAGGGCGAAGAGAACAGGAATGATTTATAGCTTAAGAATAAGGTAAGAATGTCAAATGGAAAGCGGCACGCACAGCCTAAAAAAACCAATAGCAGCGAGTGGCTATCAGTATTGCGTGAAAAGCACGAACTCATTTTACCTCAAAGGATTTAACAGTAGCTTCTAACTCCAACATATTGCATGTCAGATAATTGGAATACTTTACACAATGATTACAATAATAAATTATGAAAAGCTATAATAAAATGATAGTAGAATATATGAACAAATCCCCATGACAGCAATGGTGAAACACTGATACCCTTAAATAGAGAAGCTCAAAGACCGGCATAAATTGAATAATAGAACGCCTGGGTAACTTCTACAATGCTAAAGACACGGATGATGCTAAGAAATAAATTTAAAAAATAAGGCCTCATTAAGGTAACATCGAATCTTTTTTTCCTTTTTTTTTCAAATTCATTAGGACTGAGCCGTTCGCAATGCCCTTCCATTCCTGACAAGTCCTTACAAGCACACAATATTCAATCTATAAGAAGTAGAAGACGGAACCTACGCCGCGTCCTTCAGTAAATTGACGTTCACTCCCAAGCCTAGCAACGAGATAGCAAACGACGCCGTTAGGCGTCTCCAGGGCTGAGTTTGCGCGACGTGCACTAGTCACGTCGTTATCGCGATATCAAGTCGGGGACAGCTGGCCACTGGTTGTCTCACTTCGCGACGGCTCAACGCTAGTAACCTTGATGAAATTCAATTATACGAAAGTGTGTATAAAAACGAGAGGAATGAATAAAACAACAGAGACATTTTCATTCGGAATTGATGGTGGCGCATCGATTAACAGTAGATTTGAGCCTCCGATAAGATAAAACAAAACATTTAAAAGATAAGGGAAACACGTATTTTTAATCCGATTGGAATAAGTATGAAAAATATGTTGCACGATTATGGGAAACGACCTGCCACGATGGTAATACCAGTTACGGCACAGTCACCGACATTTAGCATCGTTTGGCAAGGCCCGAATCTTATTCATCCGAATGCTGTTGTCCCTGTCTGCAAGTGGCAGATAGTAAGTGCGAAATGGCATTAGCCGTCGAGGCACGTTTAACTTAAGTACTACTAATACTTTTCATTTAATTTGGTCGGCGTTTATTTATTCTACAATAAATACAATTTTTACCAGCCCATCGCAAGAAAGAATTTATAGGAGAGGAGCAAAAATCCAACAAAGACTACCCTAACTAATAGATAAAATAATCACAATCGACAATTTAAAACGGTTGCGTGCATAAATAAACATTTAACTTATCACTAACTTCAAGTACGACACCCTTGTGACTGTCAAATTATTTTCCCTAGGAATTGAATCACTTATTATCGGGCTTCTACATCACAATCCTCCAAAGCAAAGACGGTCAATCTTATTATTATTTGATTTTCCATGGGACGAGGAAAACGAGAACAAACCCACGGCCCACTCCATCCGGCTAGACTGTGGAGCAGAGGAAGTATTTTGCAGCATGGAGCCAGCGGGAGGGAAGAAGCACAGAGACAGGGCGGACACGAAATTACGGAGAGGAGGAAAAGACCCTCCAAACATTTCTAATTTTATTCCCGGAGAAGGGGACATTTTCACCAAAACTCCTCGCACTATTCTACACAAAGGAACTGGGGATAAATTATTACCAATCCCCGTCTAGACGGAAAAACTACATAGGACAAATATAACAGGAGGAGTGTATGAGTGAGTGAGGGAGAATTCTGGGAAATGAAAACGCCTCCGACATCCGTGTCGTATCATTTCGTCGAGACCCTTCCCATCAAAACAGAGATATGTATTGAATAATGGAATATGTTATGCACACGCCTTTCCGCTGCCATCTCTGTTTGGGAATGCCGACCTTCACGCCTTACCCCCCACCGAGGGAAGGAAAATAGCGGCAGACGGAAAAACCATCACGAACATCAGGGGACTGTGTTGACGGAAATAAACAACAACGGTGATTACATCGATCCACCTCATCCTATTTCATTTATGATAATGAGAGAAGGAGGGAAGAAGAGGGAAAAAAGGCCAAGAAGAGAAATGGTATTATTCAAGAGCAAACTCACCTACGTATATTAAATAACCTGTTTTATTTCTAATTTTATAATATATAGGTGAAATTAAGGTGAATTTTTTTCTGCCTGGATTCGACACATTTTCATCTTCCCCACCAAACCCTGTGTTCGTCCTTTTATGTGTTCCTATCCCTTTCTTGTTATCCTCTGATTGTTTGAATTTATTCGCGCCTTTGAGCGTCTGGTTTTCGAATGAATATATACACACACACACACACACACATATATATATATATATATATATATATATATATATATATATATATATACATGCATAAATAAAACAGTGATACACTAAACAAACACAGAAACACGCAAAAAGGACACTCACAAAAGAAAACTTGTACGTTTCGGCGTCAGGACGCCATCGTCAGCGGTAGAGGAATCAAGAGCGGCTGACGATGGCGTCCTGACGCCGAAACGTACAAGTTTTCTTTTGTGAGTGTCCTTTTTGCGTGTTTCTGTGTTTGTTTAGTGTATCACTGTTTTATTTATGCATGTGCATCGTCGCCGAGAGCGATTTTCTACCAAGACATTATATATATATATATATATATATATACATATATACACACACACAGCCACACACACACACACATATATATATATATATATATATACACGAGTTCGTGGAAAATCACACACGCGATAATATAAATAAACTATGCCACAGGTGGGGCGGAATTAAATATAAACACATAAAAAAGAACACTCACACTATAAGTTGATATTTCGGTTGCTCTAGAACCTTTCTCAAAGATAGATGGATACAAAAAAAAAAGGAAGAAAAGATTTTTTTTTTGTATCCATCTATCTTTGAGAAAGGATCTAGAGCAACCGAAATATCAACTTATAGTGTGAGTGTTCTTTTTTATGTGTATATATTTAATTCCGCCCCACCTGTGGCATAGTTTATTTATATATATATACTCAATCATACGAAAATATATATATAACTTCTAGGAGAATCACTCGGGTGATAAATATACAATATGCCAAGAGGGTGGCCGATAAAAATATACAAACGGAAAAAAGAACACTCACAAATTAAAACTTTTTTAATTTGTGAGTGTTCTTTTTTCCGTTTGTATATTTTTATCGGCCACCTTCTTGGCATATTATATATATATATATATATATATATATATATATATATATATATATATATATATATATATATATATATATATATATATATATATATATATATATAAATTCATACATTCATAGGGAAATGGAAATGGATAGGTACACATAAAAGGACGAACACAGGGTTTGGTGGGGAAGATGAAAATGAGTCAAATCCAGACAGAAAAAATAAAACCCCGTCAAATTCAGCAGTTAATTGAGTAGCCTTGGTGGTGTAACTGGGAGCACACCTGACCGGCAATTGGGAGATCCGGGTTCGAATCCCGGCTAAGGTGAAATTTTTTCTGTCTGGATTTGACTCATTTTCATCTTCCCCACCAAACCCTGTGTTCGTCCTTCTATGTGTACCTATCCATTTCCATTTCCCTATGAATGTATGAATTTATTCGCGCCTTTGAGCGTCATTTTCGTATGATTGAGTATATTTGGCCATGTTGGCTCTTTTCTTCTTCTACGGCTATGCGTGCCTTTAAACGTACTGTTCACCTCTTTATATGTTGTATGCCTGTATTCCTCTTTCCTTTCAACCTTCCAATTGTGTTTGTCCCCTATATGGTGGGTGAAATCGCCCTTGCGCGCCATCTCTGGGCCGTTCAACTTGGGCATGGGGTGTGACATAAAACCCCGTCAAATTCAGCGGTTAATTGAGTAGCCTTGGTGGTGTAACTGGGAGCACACCTGACCGGCAATTGGGAGATCCGGGTTCGAATCCCGGCTAAGGTGAATTTTTTTCTGTCTGGATTTGACTCATTTTCATCTTCCCCACCAAACCCTGTGTTCGTCCTTTTATGTGTACCTATCCATTTCCATTTCCCTATGAATGTATGAATTTATTCGCGCCTTTGAGCGTCATTTTCGTATGATTGAGTATATATATATACTCAATATATATATATAAATATACATATACTATATATATATATATATATTGTATATATATATATATATATATATAATCATTGGAAGCTTTCACGAGCGTGAACACAAATATATAAAAACTTTGTCAAAAGTGTGACTAAAATGAGAACACATAAAAAAGACACTCACACGGGTTGTAAATTTTTCGGTGGATCGCTGCCACCTTCTTCAGCGAAAGGTATAGGAAGAATCTTCCTATACCTTTCGCTGAAGAAGGTGGCAGCGATCCACCGAAAAATTTACAACCCGTGTGAGTGTCTTTTTTATGTGTTCTCATTTTAGTCACACTTTTGACAAAGTTTTTATATATTTATATATATATATATATATATATATATATATATATATATATATATATATATATTGTATATATATATTTATATATATATATATATAAAATATGCCAAGAGGGTGGTCGATAAAAATATAGAAACAAGCGATAGACACAAATTAAAACTTCCAATATTTCGGTGGTATTGGAATCCACCTTTCTCAAGGTAAAGAGATTGCTTCAGTGACCATTTTAGCACAAATAAACTGCTTTAAAATATACGTGGATTACCTACTTCATGAAATATCGCAACCTAGTGCTCAAGAACAACTCGCATCAGATTATTGTGATCACAGTTCACGGTAACTCAAAATAAGGACAAATAAATACAAAAATGTTATATTGAGAAGGTTCTCAGCCATCCACGAACAAGTCATTCTATTACTACTTTTCAGGAATTAAATGATTGAAAGAAGGGAAAATTATTAGCATATTAATAATAGTAATTTGAAGACCATAGGAATGTTATAATTTCATTTCACCCCAAATGACGCTAAAATGGCTTTATTTGATACCCTGGGCCAGAGGTAGGCAATATAGCTATAGGAGGATTTAATTTTAACTGTTGACCAACTCAGGTATTCCAAGGCTAATATAAAAACAAAACAATGGTCTCGGGGGTATTGTCCATAATCCTCCCTTAAGTCTGTCCATCATAGAACACGAGCATGCAGACGCACACCTCAACAGGTGACTCGTCTCGGCTTATACAAGATAAACGCAGCAAAATGCTAGAAAACGGATATTGAGATAATTGAAATCTTTCTAGGAGGGATGGTGATGAGAAATATGAGACTGCGTCTACCACCCCTCAGAGATCCCAGTTTTATTCCTATCATTTTCTCTCAATTAGAGTACCTCAGCGTTGTGTGAAGAATTGATGTCAAACACATAACAAACGGGTATGACGCATTACTGAGACCATAGGGTGAATAATACACTCCGATGGATAGAAAATAGTGGACTAAAGACGTCGAGCTCCATTTTATTCTTCTTCATAAATATCGCCTTCCACAATACCACGCAACAAAAACGTTGTGCTAAGTAACCAGCGAGAATTCACGCGACGTTTGTCCTGAGTACCCAACACTAGTGAAAAATATACCATAATTATCGATAAATATCACAACATGAACCTGGTACATGACAGCCGAAGTCACTGCTTCAAATTCAAACTATGCCGAACCAAATAACCTAAATCCAACAGCACTAGTGCACTCGTTAATAAGGAAATAACTGGAGTTAATTTCACTCCACATGACTTCCATTCCATCAACTTTATACCAGCACGCTGGCGTTGAAAATTGCTAAATTAAAATACAAAAGAAGACCCTATAAAAGAAAGAACCGGCGTCCAAGCAATGCTTATCACAAAGGTGTATTCGGAGACGGGGCGAAAAAAGCGGAGGCCTTTAAGACCCTCGTAAAACCATCGGGGGGGCAACAGTCCGCGGCATAGGATCAGAGAACACGATTCGCAAATCCCCTCAAAGTTTGTACATTTAAGACGAAGTGCAATTGAGGAACAGAGGTAAAGGAGTACGAGGGAAGAAAAGGAAACCGTCTAAGGTTGGATTTCATTGAGAGAATTTATATACGCCGTGAAGACACGTAGGCTGTTAAATTTCTTTTCCAGAGGAGAGAGTAATGCTGGGACATGGACACTTCCAACAGGTAGCGACTCTTGCGCATCGACGAGAAACAGAGAATGATATAGAATAAAAATTACACTTTGTATCCCTCCCGCACCTTGTGTTGAAACCAAGTAGAGAGGAGAGGCTGGAGGGAGCGAGTGAGCGAAGGTGACAAGCTGTCTCGTCTAATGACTACTATCAAATTCGGCTGAGTGGTGTGCCGAAATATTGACAGCATGACTACTGGAAAAAATAATTGAAAAGGTCAATGTGGAAAAGAATAGAAATGCTGAGGCACGAACCAACGGACCATTACCCAAACTATAATTTTATGAAACATTATGCACAATTCAAGCACACTATTAAGAACGCGGTGAACTATAATTACAGGATAAATAATAAAAAACGGACGTGTACTTTAATAAGATCACCACAGAATAATTAAACCTCTCTTTATGAAAAACTAGAGTTAATACAGTTAAAATGAACAAAATATATCAAGATATCCGCCATCCATATCGGAATACATGACTTAAATGAAATATCACGAATTCATTAACTTAAAAAGTCAGCTGAGAATCAGCAGCAACAACGCTGTTTCCTTAGTACAGTCACAACTCCAAGTATTTGCCTTCACCGATTTTTCTCCAAAGACCTCTGGGAAGGAGTGAATAATGCACCAAGTAAAGTAATACGTTGCATTTTCTTCAAATGCCTTCAACTTCCTGAAGTCGCTATATCGTCCTCATTAATAGTCACAACAGAAAGCCTGTACACCCTCATTAACAAACACCAAGACTGAGATCTTTAAATAATTTTTTATAGCTATTTTTTAAATCTCTTAGGTGATAGGCATACCATAATTTTCAATCTGTGGGTGAGAATCAGAGACACGAGCAACTAAGCACTGAATACTAATTTCAAATGTAAAAAGGTGCAGAATATCGGTGCCTTTTACGTGAAAATGAGTATTTGTTCTACCTTCAGAGTGAGTTTTTATTATGCATTTTAACCTTAACGCATCGTTTCACAACCTTCCTCGACAATATTATCACCGGACATAGAGATACCGGTTCATAACATCAGTAATAGCGAAACAGTTACATCCGGCAGGGTGAAAATTTGCTCTATTCTCTTTTCACGATTGAAAGGCTGATATTTTGAAAGGGAAATATTTGTCAATCGTCATTTAAGCGTTCAAAAATCTAATACACCAATCAGATAATTTCGCTTCAGGATGACGTAGCGCATACTGTTAACCGCAAATAATGACAATGAAAGTAGAAAATATATAATTTAATGATAATTTATATCTTGTAGGCACTCTTCAAATAAATACAACCATAATTCGCAAACAATGAACTCAGTTACGTAACAAATCTAAGTCACCAACTTAGGAAGTTCGCTTCACACTGCCTCCGCTCCTGGCAGTTAAGCAACCCACGATACACCACGCAACCCGCTATTCTTCCAATTGGCGTGTGTTGCCTATACTCAATGTAACAGCTCTAGCTATCATATGAGTTCGTGGTAATCGTTTCGTTCAGAGTAAATGCTACTGAATAGGTTAGTACGTGAAATAATCCTATAACAGGCCTACGATTTTCGTGGCATAATTTCAACAGGAGAATATTAAGAGCTTAGTACGAGATCACGTAATTGGCGAAGGCATTGCGCTAGTTGTTTTGTATTCAAATGATACTTACATCTAGCAAAAGAGGAATATAAAGCGTGATACAGTAAAGATGAAAATCTGCGTCTAATTTTTCCACATCGTTTTAGCCAACTATTATACTACTGTTCAATTAACTACGTAATAAATAAGGACATCTCTAAAATGTATATCAGAATCAAGCTATTAGTCCACCACATTTGCATAATATTCTGAGTGTATAAATAAAAAATGAAGGGGAGACTTGCTTACATTTTCCGCATTGTATCCTAATGACGATGTCAACAAACATTGCCCGCGAAGTGCGACAAGCATAAGCATGATAGGGAAATTTGGTGCGGGCAAATACCAACGCCGGAACGAGAAAACGAAATAACAAAAAAATGTATAAAATTGGATGGACGTAGGTTCTTTGGTGATGAATAATTGCTGGTGAGTGAGAATAAATGTCCATGAACCAGCAGCAGCGTGAAGCAGGAAATGATGCATGACCAATCGTAACGTGATGCGGCAACATCAAAAATATACATCAATCACGTATCTGAATCTCCCGCATCCCCAATTGGTGAGTCAAAGAGAAACCATCCATGAATCCAAAAGAATTCTCTGTAATAGTAGAGTATCATTCATTATGAATTTCTGTTAGTAGCACCTAAAAAATGAAACTTTGGAACGCAATGATGCATAAAAATAAATATCAATTCAGTGACGATTCATAAAGGATTTTACGTGAGGATGAGACGGAAAAATTACAATAATATGTATTAAGAATCGTCACTTTCATAAAAACAACGGAATTTGTGAAATCGGAAACTTCGCTTGAGCGAAAGCGGACAACATTTTCAACCTTTAATGATTGCTATCTAAATCTAACTACAGAGTATTTCGCTAAATATGGTATTGCTTATAGAGGACCAATTAGAGTTTTCTACATGTATGGATGTCTGAAGACACGGAAAAGGTTTTAAAACCAGTACCGCAGATAAGAAATCTCACCAACTGACTTGCGCAGTTATGAAATAAGAAATAAATGGAATATTATACACCCGAAAACAAGGGGATAGAGTAAATGATTTTAAATAATGGAAAGTAAAAGGAATAAAATGAGTTGCAAAAGAGAATAGTAAAAAGAGATATGTTTATAGCGAAATAGTGTTTTATTCTGATTTGTGCAGTAGTCGGGAATGGTACACGGGGAAAAAAGGATTACAGCACATTTCTGTTCAAAAGTGTCTCATATTTTGTCACTTCAATCAGTCTCACCTGCATATTTAGCTTAAGGCGATTGGAATGTTCCTATTAACTTCAGCCCTGCGAGTAACTAAAAACTATACTACATCCGCATTCGTGCGTATAACTCGATATCACTTTGCTCCCCACCGTGGTCAAGAGCAACAAACGTTGTGTGGTTTCAACCAGATCTCCACCAAATGTATTCATGAACTGCTGGGGTGCAAGTTATCCGCGTCACAGGATTCTCCACAAGTACACAATTGGTATGAAGGACTGCGACAAGGACAAACTACTTCACTTATACTGCATTGATAAAATATTTCTGGATAGGAAAAGGAAGGACAAGAACACACACACACGTAACGTACTTACGAAGCCAATTTCTTGGGGGACCAAACAGTCTCCACCATTTTCGGCTTCAAGACGAAATAACCGTCCGAAAATTGACGAATTGTGTGTTCCGTTTCTGTTGCATGCCTATACATCCATTTTCCATCAAAGCACATTGTGTATCTCCTGATGGCTGTTTCCGCCTTGTTAACCCTCTCTCAATTCAACTCTTAATCATATTTCAGCTGGGTGGTGTAACAGTGAGAACGACGACCCGGAGATCAAGAGTTGCGACCTGTCTGTCAATCTTTTTCACTACTGAAATTCGACATCCCTCAGCCTTTCCCAGCAGCACAGTTCTTGTCCTTCGATGTGATATCTAGCACTTTCCTACATCCTTTTATCACTTTCCATTAGCTTCGACGTCAGTATATAATAAAAAACTTTAATTTGTTTTTAGAAATTCAAGTTTTATGCAACAGGCGCACGCAGTTAAAATTTTCAGGCATTATGGAAGGCGGGTTAAAGTCCTCGTATACTAATTCTTAAGTCGCAGGTTCGAGTACCACCTGAGAGATTTTTTCTTCACCTGGGTGTACAGTAAACAGTAAATGTGAGAAGATTTTCTGTTCTACGACTAGAACCACGTCAATTCCATTAAAAGTATGTTTCACATCCTGATAGGGGTTTGCTTGTTTCATACTTTAATTCCTCTCACATCACAAAATAGCATCACGCATTCACTTTTTCCAGTGATTTCTCGTCATATAGTTAGGTCAAAAACATGGTCCGTCATAGGTTCCCAAATTTACTCTTGCCTCTGACTGTATATAGAAACTTATGTGAAGATTTCCCGTGCCACGACTAGAACCACATTCATCATACTAATATTTAAAAATTGAATGGTGTCTGTCTCTCCGTCAGTCTGTTGCTCAATCACGCAAAAACTACAGAACCGATTGAGCTGAAATTTGGCATGCAATGATAAAATTTATCTGTGATAATATGCTATATTAAAAAGCCCTCAGGGCCCCCAAAGCCGCCCCTGGTGGTCCACGCTAAGCATTGGGTTCGGTGCAGTGGTTTAATTTTTTGCTTTTTAAAATTACTTTCCCTAAAGATAGAGGGCTGGGATTTTTTTATCGGATGCCTGAATAAATGAAGTTTGTAATTCATTCATTCAATTTTCTTTTACGATTGGTAATTGTCTTAAAATCATGTTTTTTGCTGAAAAATGTCACATTTTTCTCAGAAATCAACAATATTTAGAAATATGCTATTTAGCATATTTATTTGACAACCAGAGATTTGATTTTCAAAGGATATTCACGCCTCTGGCATTTAAGTTTTCCTGCAGGCCCATGATAGCACGTGCAAAGATAATCTGTATAAGAAGGGCCCATAGTCCCAAGGGCACCATTATAGATTGCTTCGGGGGTTAATCGATAAATTCAATGCATATTTACAACAAGTATAGTCTTCAATGTCAATTCTCTAAGTAGTAGGGGCACTGCATGTATATGAGTGAACACTTACGTAGTAAACGATACACATAAAGGAATTAAACTGGCAAGAATATTTACTTGCAGCGAGTAGTAATGGTAATAATGCCTCTGTTGCTACAAAAAAACATGGCGTTGTTTCTTATCGTTTAATACTCAGATGTATTACACGTAGCGGAAATTATAATGACGTCACTACATGTTTCTTACCCGAAAGAATAATGGAGATTCTGCGCCATCCGTGCATAAAAAACAACAAGTGCACTAAGAATCACCACAGATGTTTTTCTTTAGAAACCGAAACCAATGATTATGCTATCTTTTATGCCGAAGGCGCAGTCCGGGTGATGGAGGATTCATAGGTCAAATAAACATGGCTGCTGCTGTAAATGATCCTTTTGACGTTTTCAACCGCTGGATTGCACCCTGTTCTCTAATCCTAATTAAGATAATCAACGCACATATCCACGCTGAATTGCACAACTCAATGGAGTCATTGAATGCAAATATATTTTTGTACACAAGGGAAGCAATCAAGCTGTTTATCACTCAGAAGACGGCTCAAGAGAACCGGAGGGACGAGGTGACAATCTATCAACCTGGGTGTTATTTAGGTAGTATTTTGGTTTCCCGTGCATGAAAGAGGAGTCATTCATCTCTACGTGCACCTGAAAAATGGTCAGCGTGTCTACTACAACAAACACAACATAGGTTGCGAACTCCTCAAAACACCACGCTGACAGCATTCTTTAGGCTTTGTGGTTTTCTAATAAAATAAGTTCAATATATTTCACACCCGTTGAATTTCAACGGGTACCTACCGCTAGTTCCACATGAAAGTACTATTAAATTTTGACAGGGGTTTGCTTGTTCCTTCAAACTGGATTAGAACTGGACCAAAATTCTTCTGGACCGGGAATCGATTCAAGGACCTCAAGCTATCCGGAAAGCATAAATTTCTTGGTTTGATTCCTAGTCCATAAAACCTTATTTCTCCTCCGGCAATTTTGAACGCATTTCCTGCCGTTCATCGCGGCAGTAACGAAAAACATACCTAGGGGCACCACGAAAAAGACCTTGGGGGACTTGTTTCGGGGTTATGGAAAATAAATAAAATTCAAATTTACGCGGGATGGAGAAACGGAAGAGGTGGTGGCAAAGAGTGGGCAACGAAAACTGGAAAAAAATTTCAACTCATTTCGGGGGGTTCAAAAACGTAAAAGAGATGGAAAAACCTTACGTCATTTTCCAAGTAGAAGCACGCTCGAGTGAGGTGGTTGCCGCGGAATAATGAGGCGTGGGGAAGGAGGAGGTTACGGGGGGACTAGGAGGGGAAGGCGTGGGAGGGGAGGAGGTTTTGAAAGAGAGGGGAAAGGATAAGTGGTGCTTTTGTGTTCCGCGGGAGGGGATCTAATTAGCGGACTCTCCTCCCTTCACCCAGTTGGAGACTAAGAGTGCACAACGCACGCCTCACGTGGTGCCTTGCCCTTTCATCCCTCCGCCGAGAACAGGGTGAGGAAACTTTTTTCTTTCCCATGGTTTTCATTTTATTTGATTTCTTTAGAGGGAGTGGTCCCATAGCGTCCAAACATCAATTAGAATTCGGGCGAAAAATTAACAAAAAAAAAGGACGAGGTAAAATAAACTGGCGCAATCCGAGTCACACCACGGGGGTCCCCATCCCCGTTTCTCACAGACTCCAGGGTGTCCACTTAATTCAAGCTTTTGAATTCCATCACTTTTCCAAGTTTTCTAGGAAAAATTTCCATTTTTCCAGGGATAACTAAAAAGTCTTTCTACAAACAATCATGCAAGTTGTAATTCAAAATGAGATGCTCAAAGGACTTAGTGCTTAAATATTTCTTGAAGTGCATCTAATTATCATTTGGAATAGATGGGTTAAATGTAATTTCTAGATGAACAACAATTCTATCATTCCAAAATGTAGAGTAGGACTATATACAATTGTGTGAAATTCACAGTGGAAAAAATAAGGCTATATACTTTTATATTCTAAGCAGTAGAGCATCCATCATGTCACATGCTTTCTACCATATTATGGAAATTTGAAATTTTTATCCTTTTTCTCCTTTTTCGTAGCTTTACCCAGTGATCTTAATCTTTTCGGCTATCTTTTAACCCTTCTATTTTGATGTAATTATAATAAAAACTTAGAAGTAGCAATTTTCCACATATTACTTCTAAGTTCTTATTATGTTCATATTCCACAACATCTCGCCTGATTCCCCCTTTTTTGTGATGTATTGATTAAGTTTAGCCATCTTCAATGCCAGCAAAGTCATGGAAACCAGGCTGGCTGAATCTTCACAAATCTCAAATCAAATCGACTTTTTTAACCCTTCATTTTCTTACTTACAGCTGGTATATGTTTCCCATCCACATGCCATATACATTTTAAGAAGTATCGGCAATAGCTATAAAACATGTCTAAATATGAAATGTCAAAAAGATGAAAAAATAGCCGAGTTAGAATTTCAACGAGCAACCTCTGTGGCAGAATTCGAAAAAGCTACGAGCTAATTAAGAGATGAGGTCGCTACGTCACTCACATGTATGGTGATTAAATTTGCTAGCGTGTACAATTTATTCTAAAACTGTATCAATCCAGGAGCCTTTGAAGCGGATATCGCCCAACTACCTTTTCAACTTTGCAATGCATTTATTTGTACAAAGACAAGAACTTCTCTTCTGAGGTTCTGATGATTGTTTACATTGGTTTGGGGGACGTTATTTCCGTTGTATTCAGACTCACGATAAAGTCCAGTCACTGCGCTGCGTTTTTACTCAGCCAGGATGATTGCAACAACTGTTGCCATTAATATTGACCGTTATGCTTCATAGCGCACTTCCGCAAAAGTATCCCGGGAGGTCGAATAATTGCTCATCCTCGAACAGCTGAGTCCCCACGGTGGCTGGCTGAAGGGATCTAATTAAACCACGGACGGCGCTTAGAGCTTCAATTCGTTCTCACCTGTGTTGAAATCAAGGTTCTTGTTTCCGCTTGGAGTGAATACGGAGAGAGAGGTAGGGCACGTGGAAGAGGACGGAAGGTGAAAAAAGTACGGATAAAAGAGCTAAGTATAATTAGAAAGAGAGAGAAGGCATAAAGAAGGGATGGGCTCGCAATATAATACGGCGTTTACATCATGAGAACGGCCCAGAACTGTGGAAAAATGAACTGTTCGACGAACATATGATGCTTTCCATCATTAAATACGAAAAATACGACAGGAAATATAATTCATAATATGTGATGGTATGTACATACATTGGAAAGCTATATATTTACAAGTGAAGTTGTTTATTGGACCAGTTTCTAGAATTTTTCTCATCACCGATGGTAAAATAAATATTGAGTAGGGACGAATTTTAAATATTTTATTTCCCTACTAAGTTCCGAAGCAGCTGCCAGCTTTGACAGCGGATTTTCTCCATCCAAATAGACACATTTCACATTAAAAGCGGCCATCTAGAATTTGCTATGACAAAGGGAATATATGAGCCGAGGTAAATGTCACCCCCGAGTCAAAAACGCCAGGGGATCAACCTCAATCTGTAAACTACAATTTCAATCGGCCTCGTCTAAATTACAGTTTCTGAATAAATGGGCAAAAACCTCGCTAAAACACCTGAAATCTACAATTAACAACTTTTTATAGAATAACTAATATTGAAAATGTTTGAGCTGTGCTTGTGTGCCTCCGATGAAAACATTTGATAAAATCAACGGATGGATTGATAAAAAAAGATAAGAGAAAATGAGTAGTACCCAAAAATTTCAAAGAAATGCACACAATATTAACTACTTAGGACAGAAGTTAAAATAAAAATAACAATAGTACCTACGATATTCATTGAAATTAAGACGGAGCATTACTTTTAGTACACATGTTATACCATTGAATATTTCGACATATTTAAGAAATCGCCATAAATTTCCATCGGTTCCGTCTCAAAAGTTAATGATTATCGACCCTTTCGATCTAATTTTTAACTTTAACCTTTGAATGTCCTGGGTTACTAGGGTTTAGCAGTCACGACAACAACCTCACTCTACACTGCTACTAATGGGGTATTTGATGGGCACTAGCAACCGCTAGACCGGCTGCAGCACACAAGAGCCGAAGGGGCTCACCTTGGTGGGATCACTACAAAATCGGCTTAGAACGTGCGCAGTTCAGACACTCATCTTATCGGTAGTTGTGTGTGTCACATACCTATCCAAAGGTAGAGCTAAACATCACCCAAGTATACCGTTCGCTGATTGGAGTTTGAAGTACCCTTCGAACCGACCATCAATTCACCCACCCAGCCCTGAGTTAGGAAAATGGCCGCAGATGGCGATCACCTTTCCTGGTACATCTGCATATTCATATTACCCAGCAAGCCGTAGCAAGCGCGTGTGGTAGGGGGTGTCAAATACATACCAATAACATGATAGAATTGGAAAAAGGAATTTGGTGAGCGAAGGGAAGAAAATTTAAGAGTTTTTCGGTGGATTAGTGGCTTTCTATTTTTTTAAGGTGCTTGGAAGAAGTAATTCTTTCACCTATCTAAAGGATAGGTGAAAGAATTATTTGGTCAGCGTAGTATATCCTACACTTAAGGTATCGTGGAAGTAAAATAATAACCCCGGTGTTAACCTGCAACTCCTGTGGTCTGAGTTTTATGGCTACCTTAGATTTGCGTGTACTCTCCGAGTCTCAAGTGGCTCCAAACCCAGTCATTCCCATACCTGTGATGCACTATCTTCCGGATAGGCGAGAAGGCTAGCAAAAGTAGGATATTCGGGGAGGTAGTGAAGGGTGGAGGGCAACCAGGTGTCGGCATAAACCTATTCTAGACGAAAGATATCAAGGAGCCCACTGTTTTACGTCCACTTTGACGAACGGAGCGCTGTACATTTAGTACTCTTCACATGGTTAAAAATTAGTAACTGGATTCGACCAAAAATATCCGCCTTGGCCGGAATTAGAACACGGGCCTTCGGAGTGCGAAGGAATTATCACCACGCCAACTGTTTTTCTATTAAATTTTAGCTTCTTTCCAAGAAATACCTCCAAAGTGAAAGAAATGAGAAATTAAAAAAGCACGTAACACCACAAGCGAATAAATCACTAAAATAAAAAAAATACATACACATTTAGAATTCAACTGCTCGCGTTCTCTTTTCGTCACGCTTCGCGGGACCTTGGCCGCTTCGCCTGCCAAATTGGTAGTAATGTACAAGGGAAGCACAGGCGCAATTAAAAAAGAGGAGAATAGGCGTTCCAGGTGAATGCCATTTGAGCCTCAATGGGCCATTCGAGGTCGTTGGGCGGACCCCACAACACAGGGTAAGCTCACTGGAAAATCGCTCCCTCATCCCCACCCAAACAGCTACTACCCTCGTGGTTCCAATGTCCGCCTGAAGAGGGGTACACACCATCGTGCAGTTCCAAGAGACAAAGCCGGCCCCCGCGAAGAGGTCAGGAGGGTAAGCGAGAGAGGTCAAGAAGGGAGGTGCTCAGGGTGGTGATGGTAGGAGGTGGGAGAAGAGGGCAAGAGGGGATAGAAATTTCTAAGGCACACTTTTACGGTCCCCCTTTAGGCCGGCAGAGGTGAACAAATGGCCGCATTTCGGCGCACCCCTCACCATCTCGTCGCGGGCAACCAATGAGACGTAGTTATCTTCGTGAGGGAGTTAACAGCATCGTTTCCCTAGCACCCGTGATGACGCGAGCAACAACAACGTCCGAACGCAAAGTCGCACGTGAAATTTTCGGACTAGTTGAGAAAAAAATGGGTTTCGCAAAAAATATCAGGGGACGAAGCCATTAACAAAACCCGAGAACATTTACCCTACGTTTCCTTTGGGTTTGCTCAGCGTTTCCCAAAACGACATACAAAACAACATTTACACGGAACTGTCCCACAAAATTTGCATTCTGGTGGAGAAAAGCATCTTTTTCATTTTGCAAATGTTAAGCACCAAAGGGGTTACAGGGACCACTTGAGAATATTGCTATTTTCTCAGGTCGAACACTCCATTCCAACTGCCACATTCAGCAAAGGAAATACTAATTAATTAAGACTAAGAAAAACACTGCCGTGAAATCAAAATTATTCAACACAACACACCACGACAAAACCCGATAGTACTTATTATGAAAAAAACACCATTTCCACACCACTGAATAGGGAATCGTCAGAAGTAATAGATCGGATCGAATTTTTTTTCAAATCAATAAATATGAGAGAATTTGAGTCTAAATAAAAAATTATAATCAATATATTTTCTCCCGATCGAGCCACAACGCTGATTTCAATTAATATACTTGCAGTGAAATCAAAAGTATTCATCACAGGGCACCTAGACAAAACCCGATATTACTTATCAGTAAAAAAAAGAAAACAATTTCCGACACGAGCGACATTTCGGTGAACCGTGATAGGTTAAAATTCCCGAAGAAAGAAGCAGAAGAGTGCATTCCACAAAAGGATATGGGGCACTACATACCAACAAATGATGAATCCAGTCGTTAGGACAACAACTGGATTTTCTTAAATATACTTATATGAACATAGTGTTTGTAAATCTAGAGAATCTATCTCTATTCAAAAGCATCATAAACACCAAAATCTATATATTAACTGCCGTTTCCAAGTTAAGAGCGAAAGGATGAAACATTCAATTAGCAGACATAGTGGTAAGGTTGGCAGTTCCTTAGAGAATCCATTTATGCGGCAGGACTCAGGGGCGCAACCCTGGCAGGACTACAGGCACCCATGAATACAGGCTCGCGTACCTCAGGATCATACATGCAATAATAAATGAAAACATGGGACCTCTTGGGTCAATTTAGGCGAGGGAGCAAGAGGATAATGAGAACGCCGAATTCGTGTTAACTCTCAACGCTTGAAGCGTTGGTGTATCCCATTCCATCATAAACACGCCCTAAAATAAAATTGTTGTTTCATGAAACAAGAGAGCCGTTAATTAAAAAAAACAGCTCCCATTAGTCCTAAATATGATTATCTGAAGTGAGAATCGAGTTGTAGTTTTCCACTCTCTGGCGTTAAAAGGATTAAATAAGAGCTATCAACCTTCTCGAAGAGCCATTAGAGAGAAGATGGATGGAGTGTTCGGAAGCCGTGGAGGAAAATGCTCAATGTTCCCCAGGAAAATATTAGATGCTCGCGTACACCACGAATTCTAAAAAGACGCCCAGGGAATAAGTACAACACACACTTCGTCTAGGCCCTTCCGAAAACTATTCCATTAATATATTCCAGAAAAAATCTACCAGGGTTAATGTTTTACTGGGTTAAATTTTCACCTTACCACGATACCAGACAAGAGAACCAGTATATAATTTTGGAATTAGAACGTTCAGCCTTCCAGAATTTCCAGGTATTTAAATGGACTGACCCCTACTTTCTCTGGGATAAATATTTTATATCCTCAACTTTAATGGGCTTCAAATGAGTCTCAGGCTATTTTTACAAAAAAAACCGTGACCAATATTTCAGCGTAACAACCGATTAGAAATCCTGTAAAAGCATCTTGAAATGTTAATTCAAATTCTTAGCCTAGCTAACGCTTAAATATTGACCTTAAATTTTCTGAAACACGCTTATATTCACTGTACGGTTCATTTGAGTTAGCGACAGGGACGAGAAAACTGAATGACCGCTCTAAAGAATTGGACCCCCGGTAAAGTGTCCAAATTCCCGACATTTCGGTACCTTCGGGAACTGAGACTGGGAAATCGCACTTTCCGAGGAATCCCGAAAAAATAATATAAACTTAATTTCGATTGATATCCAGCAACAATGACTTCAACAGCAATGGTGACTCCACAGCAAACCCGTAGTGAAAGCGGAGGGATCGGGGTACGGGGCCAAGTAGCGCGCAGTCTTGCAGGGGGACGGAGACTACAACATAAAACTTCACGCAGAATGATGATGCATGACGAGACAGGTTTTTCCTAAATAGAGATCGACCGAAATTCCATGATTATAGCTTATCTTTCCGACTACGATAAAGATGGTCACTTCTGCTCTGATAAACAGCATCACTTTGGCTTCTGTTTACTTAACATGTAAAAATATTATAATGCTTGGACTAAAGTAGCTATTTTCCCGATTTCCCGACCAACTATTCCCGGGATTCGGAAAATGGAAAATCGCAAAAATTTCATGGGAACGAACGGATATGAATTCCCACTCGGAAACACTGCCCGTGGCACTTGAATGAACAGACCTGCGTGACGCACAGAGCGCAACCCTACGTCATCTCCTGGAGAAGAGACGGGGAAGAAGAGACATGATGAGTGGGCAGGATTAGATAGGTCCCTCTTCCCTTGAGGGAAGGCCCATTCGGAGAAGGAATTAGATCCGCCGCGGAGGGATATCTTTAGAGAAGGAACGAGGACGAAGACGTTCTCCACGAATCGTGGATGTAAATTATCCAAGACTACGGACGAATGGAGCTCTGTTCTTCACGTGAAAAAGGAGGAAGGACGAACGCTGACGATTTGTCAATGGGATGCGGAGAAGGGCAAGCTTAACACAGTGTGAGAAAATGCGTATTGTGTTAAGAGGGCGACCAATGGAAAGGGGATGGGCACGACGCGTAGAAGGGGAATGACCGACCGCCGTGGACCCAAAGGATAAGAGAAGAGGCAAGAGGGGAGGGAGACAGAAAGACAGGCCGAGACGGAAATCCCGCTGCCTCGGATCTTTTCCACTGGATTACACAAAAGAAGATAGAACTGAAGAATGACACTGGTATTAGAAAAGGGTCGGTGTCACTTATCTTGAACAGTGAAGTCCACGAAATTGAGTAGCAGAGGACAAAACGACAGACTGAAACTCGATGTGCCATATATCCACAGTACATAATCTTAAAATTGGTCTGATCAAAAATACAGGAAAAGGGGGTCGGATTAAAGATAAGGCTCTCTTCCCAAGGGGAGGTTCCGGGTTCCAATACCCGTGGTCAAGATGAAACTCAGGACGAGATGAAAATCCCCCTACTTCCGATCTTTAACGCTATATTGCACTGAAGCAGATAGAACCGAAAAAAGAAACGGCATTAGCAAAGGTACGAATTAATTACGAAGGTAATAATCTCGAAATAATCTCATATGAGAGTGCCAAATTCTTTAAAAACCCTCAAGATACCGAGTAGCAGTCAACATAATGACATACAAATGTAATAAAGCACATTCACACAACATTATTTGAAAAATAACTCACTAAAATATCTCCACCTGAGGGCAATTAGTAAGACCAGTAAATACATTTCGTTTCTAAGTGTTCATTACTGGAAGATATTCCGAAATTATCAGTTAGTCTAACTATGATGTTTATGGCGATTTCTACATCCAAACGCAACGATTATGTCTCGTAACCGCGTCATTTCATTGAAGTGATCTATCTACTCCGAAAAGAGAATATTCTCGCAGAAAACATGGATCACATAACGACATCATTTCAAAAGTTAAAAGGAATTAATGTTATGCTGGCAAGACTTCTAACGTTAATTCTGAAGGGAAATTGGTTGGAGAGTACAATCCCAGGCGTCGGCAGCTCTTAGCTGCGGTTTTCCCCCTCAGAAAATCTAAGAGCCCTCCTGACAAAGGCCGTGAGGGTCGAGGTTTGCATGAATCAGCCCTGTGAACTACCTATAACCACTATAACTCATTTTCATTCATCAAAGTTAGAGTTCGCCATATCATCGGCCGAGAGGGCTTCGCCTGAGTTTCGCAGAGCCTCAATGTGCGGTTTCTTTCATGTTCCAAGTCAGGAATCTATCTATTATGAAAAGCGAAGAACACAAAGCTTGCATTCATTCACACGCATGTGATACTAAATACGGGCTTTCACAGATAGAAATTAAGGGGCGAAGCTTTCATTAAGTTTCTGGCTGCATAAACAAGCAAGCATGAAAAATGCGAGTTCATCTCTATTAGCCACCGGGAAAAACCCTTCGTTCAATAGTCATAAAAAAACATCACGGGAAACTATTTGTCAATAGAATACATTGATTTCTTAATTGTCATCGAGGCATGAGTCATCCTTGAGAGAAAACAATCCTAATTTTTCTAATTACATTGCACGTAAGACTTTTAGAAGTAAATGTTATATGATTGAGAACTCAAAGGAATCCAAACACGACTTTGAGTAATTGGCCAGTTATTTAAATAAAACTTGGGGTAAAATGTGCAAGGAGGGGTAGTGATGAAATCCTTTTAGCACCTCCGCAGATCAGGAGAAAATCTAATATGAAAACCTATTAGCGTGAATGAGACTATTACTCGACCTTAGGCTAACACTCTCAGTTTGAGAAACCTACCACCCATTACGTCCCACCACCATACGCATTTAAGTTTAAAAAAAATCGCCTTCATCTATTTGTTCACCGTCCCCCATTATCAATTACCTCCTTTTCTTAAACGCTACCTTATGAAATGCAATTCTACGCTCAATTCCATCCTCTATACTAAACCTACTCTCACTCAAAAGTTCTTCCTGAACACGGGAATTATACCTCATGTTCTACTCCATGGCTTCTCTCCTATATTATCTATTATCCTTCCTTTCTACAACAAACCAGCTGCAAATTTACCTTTAACGGCGTCACCCGCAAGTGCACAAAAGTGCGAAAATTACTCAATCCTACACGGGAAAAATCATTTTTTACACACAATATAATCCATACATAAATTATACTAAAGAATAATTGAGAATCCTGATTGTAAAAGCGATAACAAACTTGTAACATTTATAAAACACATCTTGTGTGTATATCACACACGTTAAAATTAAGACATAAGAAAACATTGTAAAGTAAAAGTTAGTGATATCTAAATAAGTTGATGAACAATAGTAAATTATACTGTAATGTTGTAACTTCTAATATAAAAATCGTGCAAATATTGTGAAACAAAATGTATAAAATTTGATGTGCTGCGCACTCTGTATTGTAAATTCTTTTTTAAGAAAAAACAATGAAGAATATTATCTATCGACTAAAGAATAAAAAGGAGAGACGGAATCGTAGGAAAAGTGCCCCTGGCATGATTTCATATACATTCAGGCAAAGCGGGATCGGGGTGAATAGGAGTGGGTGGGAGGACTAAATAACATAACATAAGGTTGTGTTTGAAGAGGACTGGGACACCAGACACAAAAACGACATTACCATTTTAACGTTGTAACAACCTGAATGGGAGAGAGGGGTTGTAACATTAATGGAGAGGGAAACAAGCCGAGAGAACCAGGAAGGCTCCGTCATTTGGAATTCCTCTTCCACCTCGTCTCTCCCACGACCTTGCATTCATTATAAACCCATCTCTGGGTGACACACGGGTATATTATACCGGACAGTCCATTGGATTTGGAATATTAATAGGCTCGACCTAGTCTTTAACTGGGAAAAGAATCATTCACGAGAAATAACACAGTGAATATTATCCTCAGAAAGACTCGCCACCTTCGCCAGGTCCACTAGACTTCACGTCGAAAACAAATTTCAGAAATGGTCACTCAATTTTGGTGCCGATATTACCCAAGCCTTTAGATATCAGTCAATGACCAACGATGGATAGTAGAATTAATGGAAGCCTATCTATTCTAATAGCATTCTGGCACCAGAGTTTTTAACACTACTTCATTGATCAGTTACCGATAAATTTCGTCCTGCGATTATAATGTATTTATATTTTGAGCAAGATGACATTAGCTTTTTCCTTCACTCGCGGCGTCAACTTCCTAACCTACGTTACAAAATCACCGACTTGCTATCGCTGGCTGGCAATACACGGAGTTAGAAAAACGTCAAGACTTTGACCACCGCAAGCAAGAGGCCCATGAGGGCCATCGCGTGACAACAGTAGACGAGAGAAGTCTTCAGGGAAAACACGATGGAGGAAAAGTTCACCCGACGTCGGGATGATTATACATGCTAGCGCGCACATTACATTATGATAGATTATATTCTGTGCACTCATATATTAATACAAATGTTTGTTTTCCTAAGAGCATTGCGCATATACGGGCAGGGATGAAATAATGACGAGCGATGACGGTGAACAGCTCACGTGACCGGCAAGAAGCGCAAATATGAAGCTCCATTTCTTTTTAAATGTAGACTGCGAAACACACTCTGAGCGAGGTATGAGATCCAGAGCAACGCGGTGCAAGAGGCAATTAGCGCGAGCAACGTACGACCGCCGATGGGATTAATCAAGGCCGGCAAAACAGCTGAGGATAACAAAGCGCAACGAAGAGGCGCGAGAGAGCACACGCGAGAAAAACAAACACGTCTACAGTCGCAGGGTGCCGGTCGGAAATGAAAGATCTTTCCGAAAGACAGTCTCCGGTCTCAGTACTTGGGAAACAGTACTGATATCAGAGAGCTTAAAATTTTGCGCGATTGCGAAATTTACGCGAAAAACAACTGATTTGAGCGTGAATTGAGGAACGGAAAATTTTTTTTTGCTTAAACACTCACATCATAACTATACATATGTTCTGTAATAAAGTGCAAAACAATCGCTATATAATGACGTTCCACACTCACGATTGCTCCATGCGTCAAATACTTCACAGTCTTGAATTTTACAGCAGTGAAATTTGGACGATATGAGCAGAAGAACGGGGAAGATGGAAATGCAACGGGAATAAAGTATTATATAAGAAAGATTAAGCCTATATGGAAGAATAATCACCAAAGAAGAATTCCTGCAAAGTATCGGGGAGAAGACAAATTTCGTATGATAGAAAAAGAGATAAACCTGAGAGAAAACTTCTCAGACATAAAGGCCTCATGAAATCGAAAATGAAAGGAAATGGAAGGAAAAGTGACTAGGAAGAATTGCCGAGGAAAACCAAGGATGGAATACACAAAATAAATATCGAGGGAAGTCCATATTATGCAGTAAGAGGAAACTAACCCTTTAGCAGGAAAGGGAATGGGAGGGAAAGAGTAGCAGCGAACCGAATAACAATTCTCAGAGAAGTGGTGGTTCCGGATTGCTTGCCGCGGCACATCCCCGTAATCTTTGGGAATACGCAGAGAATTGTTGCGTCGCCTGGAAACCTTATCCAAACGCTCAAGCTGAGCTCGCAGGGAATGCGCCGGGGAGGACTACAGGAGACCTTTATGCCAAGACTCGAGAGATGGGTCAAGCAAATTTATGGATGCAAAGCGTGGAGGTATTTTTAGGCATAAAAGAGACGGGAACGTTGCATAAATGATGGCATACTTCCTTATTTATAACATACATTGAATTCTAGCCGAACCACATATACAGCACACTTAAAAATATTATATCAATTCCATTCCAACCCATTACATCAGCATATACGATTAAAGTCTAAAGATACCGCATCGTTATGCAATGCATCACTTCCCACTATTACACATTGTAACTAGCCGACACGGAGAAGGCTACCCTTTACAAGTTTATAAAGGCATAAGAGGCATAGCCAATCGCCTTTGCCACTATAGCCATGGTTCTTTGAGTCAAGCGAGAGCATATCTCCTTTTCGAAGCAGAGAGCTCCTAGTATGAAAGGAAAACCTAGTTACATGGAATTAAGTACTTCTTAAGGCTAGCAAAAGTAATGTTCTAACACCAAAAACACAGTGGGTACACTTCGATACCCTAGACGTATCGCTTATTCACAAAACAGTTACTTCTAGTGTAGAAGAAACAAAATAGTTTTCTTAGTTTATATTAGCTTAAAAAATTTATGTTACACGATCATTTGCCGGCCTCGGTGACGGCGCGACGGGGTAAAGTCCTCGCCTGCCTTGCCGAAGGTCGCGGGTTCGAGTCCCGCATGGGTAGGTTTTTCCCCTCCAGGGCATGGGCAGTTGTGATTGTCCGTCACTAACTGTTTATACACCCTATGTAAAGGTCCAAACTTGATGTTTTCGGGGGTTTTGTTAAATAAATGAATAAAATGACTGATAGGTAAAATAAGGTAGGTCTCAGGAAGACTTTGAATTCTTTAAACACTAGATAGAGGCATTAATTATCGCAATATGGCATTCGGAGCGGAAACTGCTCGAGGGAACATTCTGAACAATATACAAATTTAAAAACAATTTTTGGCGAAAATTGACCCTAGGCGCATGGGCATTATGAGAATCAATGAATATGCTAAAGAATCATTCACTGAAAGGAGGGATGAAAACTAAAGCACGCATCGCAAATGGAAGTCGATAAAAGAGCATAATTCAGTCTTAAGGTCGTTATACACGGTAAATTTGTTTGTACAAACTCTTCCGTGAACTCTTGCATGAGGTAAAATGTATCGTGTAAAGCTTGTGCGAATGTCTCAATGCCTGCACGGGAAAGAGAACCTGTTCTAATTTCGTTGAGACAAACGTACAACGTACAATCTCACGCACATTCGCTCGTACAAAATATTTCATTGTGTAAAACGGCCTTTAGAAGGTGTTAGGGTAGAGAATATTGGATCAAAATAATTCGCATATAGAAAAATTCTATAGAGTGGAAAAAGCCGGGATATTACGAAAAGATTAGATACCGAAAATAACTCCCGAGATAAGGAAAGTTGGGTGAGCGGGGAATAGGAAAAAGGTAGATACGTTTCCTAGACATCACGAAGGTGATGAAGTATCCGAAGCAGAAACATGCTGAACAAAACAGTGAATGCTACGCAAGGGTAAATCTTAATTTTACAAGCAAACATAACTTTGTTCATGGAATGTTTGAAGCCTCTACACGATGAACTTCTCATGATACTGAGAAAATATAGACCCATTAGAGCATGACGTTAGCCGCTTCGTAAGTTAATGTAAGGATAAACAACTTCCATTCAAGTGCAACTACATATATCCCCGCGAGCCACCGCAAGGGCGTTGCAAAAGGGGGTTTTAGGAAACCAGCCATTAAATAGGGAGATAATCATAAAAAGGAATAGGGATATAAGGGTCGAAAAGTAAATTGTTCCTGAATGTATTCCAAGATTAATGAATGTTTCGGTTGTAGCCGTTAATAGTGCGTGGGGAGGAATTCTAGCACCTATTTCTACGCCAAATTACACATTTATCGCTTTTGTACTATCGGTGTGGGTAAAGTCGATGGCACCGAATCAAAAAAATAACGGACTATGTACCTTAAGCAATAATCCGCAAACTACGAGGAATCTCAAGCTTCCAACGTCGTAAAAAGAAACTAAAGCGTTAATACTCCGACGTTTACTGTGGGCGAAGTCGATTGGAAGTAAATGCGAGCGTGCGAGTAGTTATATAACAGCTGGTAAGGCGAGGATTTCATTTCGGTGTTAATTTCCACGGCCGGCACGTATAGCGAGCAAGATTAGCGCTAGGAGCCGCGTGAAGAAGAATTAGCCATATCACCTCGATAACAAAAGGGCGTGACGCCAAGGGGCCAATCACGGAAGCAACACGTGACACTCAGGAGCTCACGAAGTGCAACTCGAGACAGGAGAGGACCGCCGGGGATATTTGAGGCGCCCAAGACGCCGTAAAGCGGAGATACACGCGCCAGGAGACGGAGGAGCCAAACCACACCCTCAAAACAATTTTTAATTTATTCGAGAGCAATAAATATACTTTACTGATTGGGAAAATTCCAAGTAATATTACATAACACAATATTAATTAGTAAATTTAAAATTAATTTAAAAAATCACCATACTGTGAATAAATCCTTTAAAATTTTTATAACTAACTTTGGTTAGTTATGTATTCATTTATAATATAACTTCGCAGCCATTTGTAATCAAGGAGCCACATGTGTCTCGCGAGCTACAGTTCGCAGTCTCCCAGATTAGCGAAAGGAAACTCGAAATAAAACGTAACCCTGATGGAAAATGAAAACGTGTTTGTCATAAATTGAGAGTTGATGCAAGATGCTGCCATGTTTGCCAAGACGAATCGCTCAAAAAGTTTTGGATACTGTCACGGAAAGGATTCACTTGGGCCGGGAGTCGAAAGACGGACCTTAGGCTTTCCGGACCATTGCGCAGGCCACTACGCTACCAAGGTCCCTTTTTCTTGGTCTGCAAATTGGCCTGGAAATTCAAATGTTTATGGTTCGATTCTCGGACCAAAAATAATTTTTCTCTCAGAATTTCTAACGTATTGAGAGCTGGCGTTTATCCTTTGCACATTCATTGTTTGAATTGTTTTTGGCACAATAAAGCAACTATTGACGACTTCTTTATCGCGTTTTCCTATTGAAACCAAAGTGACTGCAAAAGATACACTGAGTTTATTCATTATGCCAGATGTTGGCAAACCGGCATTAACACTGTGGAGCGTTTCTTCATATTATACAGCTAAACTCGCTACCGTAATACAGGCGCAGACGCACTGAATAGTATTATTTTTGCTTTTAGCATATTTTTCGAGGACGTACGTCTGCCATCTAGTTGTAGCCAGATATCCATGGACGTAGCTTTCCCTGGATAGAGATTTTCTTTTTACTTCCACAATCACAAGTATTTAAAGTCACACATAAGCCACCCCTAAATATTCATATCTAACCCGGTAAAACATTCAAGTAGTATTCCTCGGAGTACCACGCAATGAATTTCGTGAGGGAACAAAAATTTCGCGAATGAAATACCAACGTGCAAGCTACCATCTTACTAGATTTAATCATCTCTTCCTAACTGATAGCGACTCAGGCTAAGAGTTTTGGATTTAGGCTTTGCTGATTGTGGAGGCTTTGAGGAGAACTGGATGTCTAAAGCAAGTTGGATTGTGGAGGAGAACTGGATGACAAACGCTTGTTAGAAAATGAAAGTATCCCCTGAACCTATACCTATCGTAAGAATTTTTCTTTACGTAGTATGATCAACTATTCAAAGAAAACTTTTAAATCTGAGAAAAACTCTGGACGGCTGCGCCATAACAAGATATTAAAATGCTAAAAATGGTTAGTAAGTTAAAGGTCAAAACAGGCACCGTTCACAAATTCAAAAACCAACCACCGATATCGAGAAGGCAGTGCGTGGAACGAAGTTGGAGAGGTGCCGGACCTAGGCTAACGCGTTCCCACGATGATCTAGCCTACCAAAGGCACCAAGTTCGAATCCCGCGAGGGAAAGGCAATGCCGAGTGCCACCTGATGCGATTATTCCGAGATAAAAATCAATTGTGCGACGAGTTCTTGTTACGAGGATCGACTGCCAATCTAAAACAGCGAACGCTACTGCAACTTAAAGAGGATACATCCAAAGGCAAGCCAATGAAATTCGGAAATCTCTTCATCCAAGTAATACGACTCGGGGTCGATAAACCTATAAAATTGCAATACACGAAAGTAGATACCACGGGAATTCCAGCCAATATATCATCCTCCATTTACCTTATTCCGCTGGTTCGAAACGCGGAAATGAGTTAATTTACATCTGAAGAATGGAAAACGAGCGATGAATAAAATGAGTACGGAAGCAGGAATTACACTGGATTATTTGCTCTGAAGAGACCTCTTCCCCTTTATCAAATTACAACAGCAATTTTTTTATAATTTCAACCTTGAAGCAATTCCTTATTGACGACATTTTTCATAGGCCAAAGGCGAATAGCTAAGGAAAACTTGAGTAACACACAGCGTAATAATTAGTTTAAAACGTAGAAAATGTATTGCGCAGAGCTGAATTCACAATTTTAAAAAATGCCCACAAGAGATGGAAGCGGAGCGACAGAAGTTTGTAAACAAAATTATACATATTCATCCGCGCGTTATCCTTCAAATAGAAGGTGTGTTAGAACAAGACTCCACAAGGAAATTGCGATTCTTTCGTGAGTGCATACACCACGAAGTCAAAGAGAGAGAAAGAAAATAATATAGGAAATATTACATTAATTATTCATATATATGGTGGTAAATTCATTTATGAAAAATGTTTTCAGTAGATACTGAACAATGCGGTCAGTAATGCAATTGTGTAGAAGTGGTCGTAGGACAGGATTGTGAACAAGAGTACGTCTTTAAACGCGTTGCCGTGCAACAACGCCGAGCGCATAGAGAAAAAGGGCAAAGGTAACAAAGCAGGGTAGCATTTAATCGACGCGGGCCGGAGGAAATGTTCGTATATTCCCACTGCCTCGAAGGAAAAGAGAGGCATGAACGACTTGAAGCAGTTCGCGTCGTAAAAGGAAGCGTCGCTAATCGAATCAAACTTTCGATAAGGCTGAATGTCAAGTCACGCAATCCTGACTGAAAAGGGTCCCATCCGCAATGGCAGAGAGCTGCTCAGACAAACAACGAATACGTAACGCCTTGAGACACTGGCTTCTTCTGACCAGACAATATAACAGTAAGTACATGAAAATATGCAGAAATGTGTAAGAAAGACTACATACATTTGAAGAAGGCGATTTTGTACCCAATGAAGAAATCACAATTGCGAGGTCTCGCCACTAGTACCGGACTCGCAGGATTGATTTTCCCAATACTTTTCATATACATCCCACATTTTGTGTCTATTTCTCAAATACTACCCTTCCATGGACTACAACGTTGACGCAATTGGAAGGGCTTGGACGTTCCAATAACACCTGGAGCTGTACTGGTGGGAGTAATGATTACTAACCCTGGTATAGTCATCCATCCTAGAGAGGTCAAAGGGTAGGGACCAGACGAAAGATACTCCACCGTGATGGTGCCATGTATACAACATCGTTTTGAACGAAAATGGGAGGCTCACCCAACCACTACCCTGAACATGGAAGACAAGTCCCACGCAGTGAAATTATTTTCAACTTTGCTATTTATTCAATCTCATTACACGCACTTAACATGTAATAAAGCGACTGTATTTGTGAATATATTGCAGTCTACAGCTATGAATTAAAACCAGCATGTTCTTTGAAGACGAACGGAAAATAGTAGAGTTATATCTCCAAGATTAAGCGATATAAGTATTGGATATATTCTCAGAAATTTAAGCCTACTGTAAAAAGTATCCAGGAAGGATAGATACATTGCTAAGTTCCGATGCGGATAAACATGGACTAAATACCTACAGTACGCACTGAAAGAATAATGAGATGGATGATGAATAAGGCGAATGGAATTTCGATGCAAGATTTCGCAGCAGGCAACAAATCCAATTACTACTAATGCCAATGAAATTAGTATAACAATATGCCCTTGACTTTTAATATATTGCTTCCAGACTAATTGTGAGTATTAAGCATCCTTCCGTGAGGCACTGTCCGCAAAGGCCTCCACGGATATACACAGCTAGATCCTGAAACGTTAAGCATCGAAAAAACATTCCAGTAACAACGTTTCAAAAGACGAAACCATACTGCCACCGACTTCTCGAGGGTAACACGTCCAGTCCATCAAAACAAGTAAGACTCTAAATCAGCCACTGTAGCCGAAGTTCACATATCGCTGCGCACGCAAAAACGTACCACATCGGTCTCATGTTAGTAGTGTACATGGACCATTATAAAGTCAATGTCAAGAGTGAGACTTATCCGGAGTCAACTATATTTTCGGTAACCGAAGTAAAGTCTTAATTACGCAACGCCACAATTCATCAGTAGACGAAATAAACAGAAAAAATTCCCTAAGAACCATTGAGATGGGGCAAGAGTAACCTATACGGTTACCGTCACATCACAAAAATTGAGACATGCGCACCGAAGTTACGCTTACAATCCAATAATAATCCAATGATCAAAGCAGCAATCAAATAAAAAATTAAGTTTATCTCATACGTTCAAATACGGAAACGGCTCGGATATATCGGAAGAATTCGAATGGCACACTAGATCATCGTCTAGAGTGGGTCACTCTTCCAGAGCAGTCGGCCAGTGTAAAGCAGAAATTTACCCCCAATGCATTTATCCTGACGTTTTGTTGGGACAATGCCCGGGTTTTAATGGTCGAAATGTTGGGTTGGGTTAATTAATGGGTTGGGACAATGCCCGGGTTTTTTTGTCAATGCCCGGGTGTTAATGGTCGAAACGTCCAGTCTCCGAGATGTCGATAGTCTCCGGATCAAAACAGCCTAAACGTCACACGATCACGGACCGCCGGATATCGTAATATCGTGAAAGTCTTGATCACCCATGATCCGCAATACCATGACAGCCCGGGTCTAAGACCAAAAAGTAGTCAATGTCTGACGTGTCAAAGGCAATAACCTCGCGATACTGGGATCATCGATGGTCGAAACGTTCTTGAAGACCAGGTTGTCGAAGATCGAAATGACGCAAATCTGTCTTCCCACAGGTATGTGAGTCACAGTACGAAAGATACATGGATAACACCACACAGAAACAAGGGGAAACATGAAAAATACGCACTTCTTATCCCCCAGTCCATCATCTTGGCCCAAGTTGCCGGCAACACAGTAGGCGGTCGTCCGGTCACACAAAAAGCGTGGTGGGTCCCACGTGCCCGGGACGTTGTTGATACGTATGGCGGAGGGGGGAAGGGAAGTACCGAGAGAGGAACGTAAGCAAGCAAGTGTCCGGATTGTCGAGGGCGACGAAACTCGCGGGCCGCTCCCGCAGCGGAGGGACACAGGGCCCGATGACGACGCCACGCGGCCCTGCCAGCCGACTGGCCCGACAACAATCCCTCCGTCTACGTCTGCCGCTGGAGGGGGCGGAGGGGAGAGTGAAGAGCGGGAGGGAGAAGGGGAAGAAGAGACACGGAAGGAGGGGCAACACGCACCTAGCGCCCTTCCCCTCCTTCGGATCGCGCGGAGATGAGATGTGCAAACAGTCAATTTTTTCGGAACCGTAACGGACTTCATTTTTATACGTTCCGAAAAATGCTTCCACTCTAATCAAGGATAAACGAAGCTGTGATGATTAAGTAGAGATCTTATACAAATGAGGAGGGAATTTTAATTTTCAATCTCTTCCCCGCGTTTTTATCGACGTCGGAGTTCATCATATTAGCTTTCGAGTGTCATTAATGTGACAGCTATTGTCCGGATTGTCGAGGGCGAAGAAACTTCTAAACCTAGTTAAAAATTCTTTCCATTATTCCATTCCACAGATGAACCCTTTCCTCCCTTTATAATGCATAATTACAAATGAAAATTCATTTTTGCAGGTCAATTTGCGAGAGTAATATATCAGACTATCCACCTTTTTCACACAGAAATTTCATGTCCGATAACATAAGAAAAATACATCTTCATTGTTATTATAGGCATTTCCTCACTTTATTAGGATATCTACGAACACAATGATACACGGAGAGTTCCAAATTATGAAAACTGAAGCGAAATACTACACTAACAAGCCAAAAATTTATATGCAGGGTACCCAATGTCTTTAGAATGAAAGCCATTCCTTAGCCTATCGATTGGGAATCAAAATAAAGTTCAACTCGAGGCCTGAATTCATACTCAATAACTCAAGAATTATTCAGGTGCCTATGCCGACGTCAAAACCACAATAAGCCTTGGTTATGTTGTACCACATGATCAGTCATATCATTCTCAAGTGATAAATTAATCAGGGGACTGTTACATTAATATATCAGCCGCTTTATCGGAAATTTTCTTTTTAGACAGCTACTGGTAGCTTCGTTATCGACGTAAACCCGGAAAATAAAGTGTCAAAAGCATTGAATCATGGCTTTAATCAGTTAAAATTACGAAACGCGAAGCAAAAATAGGAGAGAAATGTTACCATACGATCAGAGTCTTGTGTCACATAAAAGCTAAGTTAGGAACAACAAGAATTATTAGTTGGTTGTACAAAGAATTGGAATGGCAATGTAGCACAATGGCTTATTAAATATTGATGACATCAAAGCAAGTCTCCATGAAAACACGTTATGACTGATATTTACTTCGCAAAATGCGCTTTTGGTTAATACAAATAATATATTAAGTCAAGAATTAGCTTAGTTCTTCACTCCGGCATTGCCCTGATATCCGCGCTGTATTGGATTCGCTAGAAAAGGACCGCTGCATGGCTTCCGCTCGAGATTAAAGTCGAACCCATCCATTTCTGAGGCGGATATCAAAGGAAAAAAATAAGACGCGTTAGTAATTCGGGTCCGCATGATAATTTCCAAAGGCCATCCCGTGCATTGTGAGCGTCACGAAAACTCTCCGTTGGCATTCTTCAATTATTCAGCCCTTGTTGAAAGAATGACGAAACGGGGAGTAGGAGAGGGGGATTCTCCTCCCAGTAGTCTCTTTAATGAAAGTCTCCCAAGACTTCACACAACCAAGACCTACAGCTGGGGGAGGAGAGAGGAGACGAGAAACGGGGGATCATTCCGGAAAAAAAGGCCGGGAGTAGCCAAGTCAGGGACACTCCGTCGAGGTGCTAGCACTTCGCCACAAATGACATCGCTAGCACCTCGACAGCCGATGAATATTATCCGCAATGTAAAACCTACGGTTTCCCACGTTTCCGAAATCGTCAAACCCATTCAACCACGGATACAAATGTTCTGATCGATGGATAATTAGAATAGCGATACCTCTCATGATTTCCGCCCTGTACCACCGACTGAGACGATAAATAAAACAAATCCACAAACGGGCACGTCAAGCTCTCAGAATAGAGATGGGCACAATTTCTCAGTAATCGATTAATCGATTATCATATGATAATCATGTTAGGAGAATCGATTCTGTACAAAAATCGCGGATACAAAATCGTTTGTTTGAAGAATCGGTAAATAATCACATGCTTTTTAGTGAAGTTCTGTAACGAGCGGAAGAAGTGTACGATTCATGTGAAGCGAGTAAAGGATCGTCAAGAATGACATCGCTTTGAACATGCTTGACGGGTAGCGTAATCGATTTTACGAAGAATCGATAAATAATCGTGTGATTTTTAATAATCGGGATGGAATAATCGATTCAACGATTAAATCGTCCGCCCATAATCGATCTAATGATCGAAAGAATCGGAAGCAAATATTCGATTATGATGAAGAATCGATTATTTTCTCCCATCCCTACCTCGGAATTCACTTGGATGATGCATCTAGTTCCATGGAGCATACGGCATTACTCTACGGTAACACAACTCCCACTTTTCATATCCCTTCATGACACAAAATCCCATTAAACCCCCTTACAGCAGTCAGGAAGAATTTGCCACGAAGTGGTACGGCCGAGGAAAAAAATAAAGAGAAAATAAGTCGGAGAGCATTCGAATAGAACGGGGATGAATGAAAAGAAAAAGCCGAGGGCTTAAGACATTCAACTGAGAATGGCCGAATGAATATGAAAAGCGAGGAGTAGAAAAAAAATCAGGAAAAGCACTCCCGCCGCCACAAGCCCCTTCACTGGATGAGAACTCAGTGAACACAGAATGAACGTAATGCCGCGGGCAGTGCAATGGTCAGCATCCATGCTATTGAAGAGTATTACACCGCACTTTACTCACAAGGAGGAGTCTTTAGCTGCCCTTTCCTTTAAAACCTCTTCAAAAAATACTGCTCCAGTGCACAATGGAGCTCGATTAACAACAAAGTGGAACAAAACGGATGCATTAAGGAACTTTGAGCGAAAATTTACTCAAGTCATAAAAGAGACCATAATGTAATATCATTTTAAAATTTAAGCAGCTGTAACAAGTGTGAAGTAAATAATGTAATATTAGTTACGAAAATATTGTTATAACTGAACTTTTTATTAATTAACCGAATACCTACACACATTTGAGGATTTAACTTGACGCTAAAAACGCCTTTACAACCGAAGGTTTTCTACGATGCTGTAAGAAGGAATACGGCAGGTTATAACTAATAAATTATTAGAACAATTGAAAAAACATTGGAACATAACGTTACATTTCTTCCGCGATCTGTGCGTCAAAACTTCAATTTTTTAATGATGTCTCTCAAAACTCCAAAATCACTAGTAGTTTTGGAAAATATTTCGAAAAATGGAGCGATAATTTTCTAATGTCCTAGTATCATTAGAAATATCAAATAGTTTTCTTCATAAAGTAACCAAATTCATAAAATTTTATCTGAAGCTCGCTCAAATTATATTTACGTCTTATCAAAAACTACTCTTCGAAGGAATAATGGCACTTGATTAGCAACTAAGTTAAATAAAACGAATGCATTAATCCTACATTTGCATTCTACCCTCCGCACCACAAGTAGGTGTGACCGAGGTGTAAGGACACCATCCATGAAGAAAGGAGAAAATCGTTAAAATGAATAAGGAGGTAAGGGACAAAAAGTAAAAAATGTTTGGATGCATTGGAGTCTCACTCATTTTACTGTGGTCGTGAATAGGGCGTGGGAGGAAGTTTTTCAATTACCTATCTTTAAACAAATTTATACCTATTATAAGTCACTTTTTTCAGAACTTAAGATGAAGTGTAGAGGTAAAACAATATTCTTGACCCTTGAGAGAAGAGAAATGCACCAACCTTTCTCATTCCCCCCATGTAATCCCTCCCACACCAACCAAACCACCTGAGCTAACAATAAGTGGTGTCATTGACGTTAATAGTCGGTTTGCCTCACCAAATCCCCAACCAAACAATTGCTCCTGTTTTGACAGCATGTGCGCGAGCCAACTGAGCATTAGATAATTTATGCAAGATATCACCGACTTCCCTTCGGCCAGCAGGACAGGACCTTACCAAGGACAGCAGGGATTGAGTTGGCGTGGTGGCTAGGGTGCCGGTTTGGTCAGAAAATGAGAAGATCTTACCATGAAACACAGATATCAAGAATGGTTATAATAATCATTCCTTAATATCAGAATCATTTCCATTACTGCTCCCGTTTTCCTCGCACCCCTATATTTATTCCAGATGTGAAAAAAAAATTATTGCAAACGAGGTAGCCGTGTTATTTGCCGAAAATTGAGACGTCGCTAAATACACATATACGAATTCTGTGCAAAATATGGTGATTTTACAAATTATTTGTAAAAACTTTCCTGCAAAAACGATATCCGTTAAGTGAAAGCCTTTATGGAACCCCGAACCTAACTTGGTTGCAACGTGGGGAGCACTTATGGAACAGTGCTCCAACCGCCGGACGTTTAACTGTGGATCCCTTGGAGCAACTTCATGGTGACTCAAGTTTTCTGCCCTCTCTTCCCGCATTGCCCAAATATTCCTTCCCAGCCATCCTACCAACCTATCATCAACGGCCTACAGATGAGCTCAGTTTTCGCTTCCCTTCACAAATGCCAGCCGGACGACACCCGGACAACCCGGAGCACATATTTTGACCTGATAAAGACCGTGTAGGCTAAACCCCAAGTGAAATTCTTCCACAATATATGTATGGAGACCCGGTGGGAGTATGAAGTGAGCCCCTTGATTCTGTTTGGCTGAAACAACATAATGCACTCGGGCTCTCCTCTCGTTGTAGTGTGGTTGTCGAAAGGGCCGCGATGAATGGGGGGAGAGGAAAGGGCGCGAAGGAAGGGACAAGACAAAGGAAGGTCGGGAAGCGGCGTCGAGCGCGTGACGCCAAAGAAATCGATCGAGATGGTTCGAAGGAGTAGAACAAAAGAGAAAGAACGAAGAGACTCTTCCCGTGACAGTGCGGCCATCGGAAAAGTTGCCAAGAGGAAAAGCTACCAAGGGATTGGATAGGGTTACCTAAGCAATAAAATAAATAAAAAAGCATTAAAAAACATGGTTTCATTAAAAAATGTACCAATAAGTAGAAAATAATTATTGGGATGTCACAAGAGGCCTACAACAGGCAGAATGTGATTAGTTGTAACTAAAATAAAAATAAAAACATGGGGACGCAACCAACATTTGTGAGACAAAAGACTTTACCATCACCTACTATATAACAGGTAACGCGGTAAAAAGTCTTTAGTATTCCAAGTTGTGAAGGACCAGGAATTTCCGGCAAGCAAAGCTTGCCTCAACCTTTACAGTAATTTGTTGAAAAGTCCTTAGTAACACAAGCTGTGATTAGGACTTGGGTTTTTACGGTGAAAAGTCTTTTGCATCACCATTGACATTTGCGCCCCCATGATTTTATTTTCAGTCACAAATAATCACGTTCCGCCTGTTGTAGGCCAGTTGTGACAGCTCCAAAATTATTTTCTACTTTTTAGTTCACTTTCTTATTAAAACAATGTTTTTAACAAGTTTAATTTTTTTATTTTATTTTATATTTTTAGTTTCTGATTAATTTGCATACATTTTTCATTCAATTATTTTCGTTATTTAATGGCTAAACTATTGAAAACTTCAGAGTGAAACTTTTGAAGAAAAAGAATGGAACGATTTTTTGTGCTAAATTAATGTTTAAATTTTGTTGAAATTTGTTCAAATCGAAAAAATATTGTATTTTTATCCAAAATACACATGCAGGAAGAGTTTCAAGAAAATCAACTTGGTGGAATAGGGTGAAAATTGATTTAAAAATTTGACCTAAACAAACAGAGATACTAGTTAAATAAAACTATGTCATAAAAAGAAAAGTTGAACCGGTTAACGGGAGTAGCTCATGGTAAAAGTTTCCTTTAAAGTTTTACAAAATGAATTGCAAAACTTATTATTTCATGTAAACCTGCCTATTCACGCTAAATCTTTCCATAAAAACTTAATTTCACAAAACAGTCAACAGAAATGAGCTGGTTCTATTGCCACTGAATCGTTTAACAAAATTTTTACCAAGCCCTTATAACACTTTAATTAACAAACACAATTTAACAAAACTTATACACGGAAAACTTTACCCAGAGAGCAAGGCATTAGGAATTGATGAACTTTTGTAATACAGTTACCATTTGTTTGTTTCGAAGCCCGATATATTTTTCATAATTGCAATTTCCAGGTAAGGATTCAGCCACACTAAAAACAAGGCGCAGAAAACTGAGCAATTCCGTGCTAAGGGATACTAAATTTATAAGTCGTTAGCAATAAAATCCTATTACAAGAACATCGTGTATTGAATTACCACGAGACGTTTGCTTAACACCTTTTACCATCATAGATCACAGTCACGACAGCACGAGCCTGAGGATATCAATTTCGCTCCTTTGATAACATTACGCCATCAATAGCCCCTTTCATTAGGGGTAGAAACGTGGGCTAAGGAAGAAGAAGATTGATTAAGTTGACGCAAAATGAAACAGCACAGAAAAAAAAACAGAGAAAGTAGATCGATATAGCTTGAAAGGAAAGGTCACTTCATGAAGAGCGCTAAGCTGAGTTAATGCGGGGCACGTTAATGGGCATGGGAGAAAATAAATTCTTGAACGCTTGAAGGAAAGAACGTGGAAGAGGCGATGACTACCGTCCGGTCACGATGTTGGTACTCCGACGATCTGAGGAAAATGGCCTTCGGTAGGACCATACTCTCTTGACTAAAAAAAAGGAGGAACATTTGCCATATATCAACAATATGGTTCTATAATTGCAGATGTATTCCGAACCGCAACGGAGCCACATTAAAAATGCATCAACATAGCGGAGCATTGTGGAATTATGATCAAAATAATAGGCATCGAAAAGTTATCCAAGAGTATGAAATGTATTTCTCAAAGGTTGGCCAAAAGCACAATATAATCTTATCTCCATCATTATGAATAAAAAAAGCAGAAAATGCATAAGCGTGACATCGATTTTCATGTTCCAATTTTACGTCGAAACTTCACCTTCACTTAAACAAGCCTTCCCAATATACCAAAGAAGCATTTAAGCCTTAAAAAATGCCTCTGGTGACAGTTTATTAATATATTAGGAGTGAAAAATAGCTTTGGTGTTAATAAACCCGCGCTTATCTTTATTAAACACGATTCCTCAACATCAATACCAGCTGACAGATGGCCTTGAGCGCCCAAAGATAAGAGGGAAAATGAGAGACGGCGACTGTTCCAAGTGTGCCGTAGCTAGGGAATGTTTTCCCTTATGAAAGACGCTTTTATTTCCCCGGGTTGCGAGTTCTGCCTCTTCTTCTCCTCTCTTCACCCGTTAACCTGTTGAATAGCTGAACTAAACCCCGAGGCATCCCTCAAAGCACATCCTCAGAGGTGAAGTACCGTTGACCGAAGCGTGTGCCGTTGAGACATCATTCCTCATGCACGGCTTTCCAGCAGGACCTTGTGACTGCACGAGACTAAAGAAAATGGAAAATCCCACATGCTCTTCTGAGACCTCAAAATCATACCGCATTCCCTGACGATGTACCTTAGCCATCGGACAGCAATAGGGAGATACCAAAAATGTTCAAGATTGTTCAACGACGATATTACAGCGAATATTTTCCAGCCCGAGGAGCCAACCACAGCGCAAATTCTGTTGAAATTACGCATCAGGTAATTCAGTCAATTTCTAATAGCTCAAAAACTAATATCGCTACTGCCTTCATTTTCTTGCCATGAAGTTTTTTTTTTAATAATTGGCTTTTCGTATCAATTTTCGTAAAGATGACAATACGTATCGCATGACAGAAAAATAATTTATAACCCCGTATCACCCGTTTTCGACTAAATCTACACGTTATTTTAAGTTTGATTTACGAAAAAAATAGTACGAAATGCAGGAATTTGTCGATTTAGTATATACCGGACACGTTTATACGTATGAAACACAGATAAAAAATAATACGTTGATGGAGAAACCTCCAAAAGATGAGGACACAAAAAGTCGCGTCATTTTTCGGGTAATGTCCGGCATGCTTAGCGATAATCTTTTTGAGTATTAAATTTATACGTACATGAATTAATGAGAAGGTGAAGTTAAAGCGGAGTGATGGCAGACGACTGGTTAACTCCGATAAAAATGGTAAATGTATTTCCCCGGTAGAGAATTCCGGTACGTTAACTGAAACCATCGACATTACTTGATGAACTCGTGAAATCTCATCGTAAGTGAAATAGACCCATGGTTATAACTGTAGCGTGCTTTTAATGATTGAGACTCCAAGAAAGTAGATTTAAGGATCATATTGCCCTTTGTTTAACCATAATCCAGGCTGCCCAGGCATTTATCGATTGCCATTGGTATTCCCTTTGAACACGAAAAATGCAGACAAGAATAAGGCATATAGAAAAGTACAGGTGACCCGACTCTCATTCGGACACCGACGCGATGAGTTGCTACGGGAACATTCCTACATCTGTAGGTTTTACCACGTTGGTAAAAAAAAGAGAGATGGGTAATTGGATCGACAGGTTTAAACACTCCTTTTTCAATCGCTCTACTTTATTTACCAAAAAAGAACCAAGGAAAACCACTCACGAATGTAAATGCAGCATGTTATATAAACTTGGAAAACTTTTTTCATTCGCAATAACTCAATAATGGAAAGCGTCCAAACACGTTCGAGGCTTGGTAGGTACAAAGCAGATTTAATTTATTTTAAATTAGCAGTTAAGTGCCTGCGGCTCTACCGTCGGTGTTAATTGCGTGAAACGTCTTCTTGTGAGTCGGGGATGCACACAAGTTGAAATCACTTAATTTAAGAGAACAACCCCTTATTCAAGTTGAAGGCGCTGACTCGGATATCTCTTTGAGTTTTTGTCTCTGCCGAAATTTTCAGAGACGTTTCAGAACCCGAACGAAATTCTGGGCTTCTAAAATTCAGAAGACGATATTTTCAAACCCTTTAGCCTCTTTGCATTTAGGTAGACATTTCCCCCGAATGCATATATTTTTCAATATTTCACTCCAGGACACTATCAATTCTTTTAATGAATTCAGATTGTTTCTTGGTCTTATCATCTAAAACGATCTACACACATTCAATTGAGCGCACTTACGAATTTCTCGCTCGAAGTTGAAATTGGCCATATTGGTGGCAATTCTCTTTTGCGGGATGACGTCATATATTCATTCCAATAAGGGTATTTCATTTACCCTTTTAACCTTCCTCTTGCGAATGGCAAATGGTCCTTTTGGATATATACTATTTGAGTTATAAATAAAGGTTTGGAAAATACAATTTCGTTTCATCGCCACCATCGATAAGCACTCCCCAATTAGTACCGATTTATCTGACCTGTTCACGTCAAAAACAATACTCGAAAAATCCAAGGAGCTGAATTAAGGATAACCGGGACTTAGTGATACGTAAAACTAAGATGCCCGCGCAAGAATTCATTCCCAAGGACCGTATACCTTCCCTTTCTTTAATCTCCAATCCCCTTCATAACCCTTGACCTTCCAGCGTCAATTGCACGGCCACTCAGTTGATGAATTAGGGTCGCCTTCCCACCTTGAACGAGACATTCGAGGCCGAGGATGAAACACAATGGACCTTCCCAAGAGGTCAAGGACACGCGATGAGCGCACGGAACGGACAGAATCATTTTGTTTAGTGTCATAGGGGTTGAGAAGGGACGAAAGGAATACACCCCCATTACCTTCTGATTAAAACTTCACCCTAAGGGATCCACGCCACTCGTCCTACGACCGGCTTGAAATGTTGGGATGATGATTCGACCGCGACCAAAAATCGATGAGTGCAAACAGCTTAACGCTCGACTAAGTAGATGATGAACACCAAATAATCCTAAGCTCCGGGGGTGGCAACACGGACTACTGCGTTCCGGAGAGTGTGATACGGGCCCATTTTTATGGGGAAGACAGAGGCAGGACAAAACTAATCGTTATAGCCTAACCGGTTGCATGCCTCATCTACATCTACACAGTAATATGTAGGACACCACAGCAGTGTGTAGCAGAGGGTGAATCACTAAGATGACAAACAATCGCTAAGTTTCATGTCAGAGTTTTAATGACTATGCATAATAAGAGAAAGCTTTGGACAGACATGGAGCTAATTAACTCAACTGTCGAGCAACCACATGGCTATTTTAATCCCTGGTTGTTAATGAAAAAAAAATAATTTTAAAATTGTCTCTTCAGCAGAATTATTCTCTAGTCTAATGTTTATGGGGCACTTCGACAGGAGCATTTCAAATGTTTAGACGTCGCCGACAGGAAACGAGATTGATTGAAACCACTGCAATATAAAGCTACACGTAACGAACATTCAATTTTTAGTTCAGTCTTAATGCTGTCGTGCACGCGCAAGGAGGAGTCTAATGAGGGCCAAAATACATAAAATAACCACTCAAAAATGATCGACTTCCTGAGAAGTACATGTATTTAAAAATACCTCTATTTGAATGACGAGACAAAATCCTATCAAACGCCCCAGTAGCTCCTGGCTAGATACTGAATAGCAGAAATTCTTCTTTTGTTTATTTGAATGAGCGTCGACTGTTCTACATTTCTGGTAAAGAGGAGTTGTGAAGGCAAAAGATTTGGCGACATAAATGAAAAAAACATGATTGGTTAGCAAAGCAAATCCTATATTTTAATCACATTAGAGCAGTTAAACTCCGACTAGAGCAAATGGAAAAATATTTTTGTTGGGTGAATACAAGTTCGTGGTGAATACCGCTCGGAAGAAAATTAAAATTCTGAGCAAGAAAGAAAATGAGATTTATTGCCTTCTTAACAAATGAAACGCAAATCTTAAGAATGAATCGCAAAAAAATCATCCCTTATAAAATTCTATTTCAAAGTATTTTTCACGGTGATCAGAAAAATAAATTCTCGATGGATAAAATCGCATCCGGCATTGAAGCCTAGATGCATACTCATCTCTTGTGACGAATACCTATGAACGTAGGCCGAAAGGCCAAGTAAAAATTTGGTCACAAGAGTTGAAAAAAAGATGACCGGGTCGCCGGAGGGGAGACGCGAAAAAGGGAACTCCTTCAGGAAAGTTTTCCATCTCATCCGATCCTCTTCTCTAACCTTGACAAGCGGGACTTGTTGACTTGGAAATCTCCTGAGGAGGAGGTGGTGAGTGAGCACATAAAGGGATCGGAGCGGTCATGAAGCCGGAGACGAACTCAAAACGCCTCCTTGTCTTTATGCGCCGACGAACTGAATCCCGGATAGAAAGGGTTTCAAACCGAGTCAAATTCAAACAATCAGAACCGATCTGCTGAAATATACAATCCACGATCTTTTTTTTTTCATCTATTGAAACCCGAAACAATATTCAATTGGAATCGATAAAGGGGTTTTAAAAAATCTAAAAAAACTAGTGCCAAAAATTTAACAGCGCTTTTATTTATTCTGACGATTAATGAACTCCCACCAGCAATCATCATTTTTCAGGTCTCTGAGAGAGCTGATTTACGCTTCATTTTTTTCTTCGAGCCGCCGGAATTTATTATCCTTTATTTCAGACAAAGCAGATAATTCCAAAAGTTTTAATTTGGTTCCCTGCACCAATTTGCAATTCATTATCTACCGCTTTCGACAAAATTTTCCTAAGGTGAATTAAACCTTTGACCGTTAAATGTCATGCTCTCTGAGATTGAACCCACTATATCTCCCACTTGATTATATGGAAATGGCTAAGAAACAACGCGAGAACAGAAAGGATTCCACCTAACAACCATTAAGACATACTAAAATCATTGAAATTTGATCACCTTTCGACCGCATGATTGTTGTTTTCCCATTCATCTTGATTTCTTTGAAGTATCCCAACGGTCCAATAAATGCGAGGAAAATAAACTAGGGAAAGATAAGTAGATTAAGAAGTTAAAAAACCAAACTTTAAATTAGTTTTGACGGTATTAAATGTAAAGCCGACGAAAGCATCAATAATACCATCATGAAGTGTAAGATTGCGAATAAACATTCTATCGAGAGATCCACGGCGGCAAAACTTGCAATAGAAAAACAAACGGAATCAGGAAGTGAACATTCAAAATATGTAAACGCACAAAATAAACACACCACGAAACATATTTTCCTATTAAGAAGAATAAAAAAAGAAATAGAACTCACTGGCGAACAACCTCATTCTGTCATAGTGCAAAAAGGGCTCCAAGAACGGCACTTACCTGAAAAGAAAGAAAATACACATTAGCAAAACGAAATAGTTATCATCAACACTAAAACTACATTAAGTTACAAAATCTCTAGAAATGGTTTGGATATAGAATATGTTGGCACTATTATCAAAATTTCATAAGAAATATGAAATTCTGGAAAATACCCCCTAAAGAGCACACATTTGCTTTTCCCTCTTTCAAGTGCTTGTTCGGTAAATCCCCTAAAATTCCCAAGTTCCTTTCAAGAAACTTCGAGAAAGCTTCGAGCATTGCTTTTTCCCCCACAGCTATAGCGGATCTTTCCCCCTTTAAAATCTCCAAGACTTGAAGCACTCCCCTAAAACTCTTCGTCCCTACTGTAATAAAACGCAGAACATATTACGAGCAGACCCTAATATTTGATGGAATTATTTCAAAGATTTACCGAGACAGTTTCACTGCATCGATGGAAAAAAGGGGGGGATTATTATTTGTACCAGATGCAATCCAGACGGCCGGTTTGGTCATATACAATACCCATGTTTACTTACGAAAATCCGAGCTCCGTAAATCGATTTCCATTTGCGTGCCTACTTAGTTTCTATTCAGTCGGAAACGAAAAAACCACCAACGTAAATAGCTCGTCAAATCCCAAAACATATGAGTACAAGTCACTAACACTAAACGAAAATATTTTTTGGAAAATGGAGACCGTTTCTACAGATTAATGCAAATAAGAGACAGCTCACATTTCGCAACGCCGACTGCTATTCATATATACCTTAATGCGCCTAAAATTTAACAATTTACATTCAGCGTCAATGTAAAAGCACATCGTAAATACAATATAATGTGCATGAAACTAATAAGAATTTTGGGGTCCAATATAGCATTTTCTACTAACAAGAAAGTCTACTAACTTGTAAGCACAATCTAAAATTTCCTATTATAATAGTTTTCGAGACATTTTTAAGCTAATGTCGTTATATTTTGTGCTCATCTTAATACAAAGGTTTGTTGACTCGTACATTTCTGAATACACTAAGCATTAGTTAAACAATGCTAACATTCCCGATATGGCACGGATCTATAGTTTATAAGGGTAGAGAAGTTCTTCCTAGGATGTGCATCACTTAATGCTTCCACCTCATCAATTGCAATTATGAATTGTTTTTGTAGAGCACGACACGATATGCTCCAGCGATTTCCGAACGGCATCAGTCAATATTCGCTGGCTATCCACAGCGCTTATTCGACACAGGAGGAATTCCGCGAACTCGTCCGACGTGGACCAGTACAGGACTCTTGTTTATCACACCCCACGGGTCGAGCCATGGATCCGAAATACCTCTTAATATCCTATCCTGTCACGCGTTCGACTTCACTCCCTCGTCACCGACGCGAACTCTCCCCATCATGTGCCCCGATGGCCAACACATTAAGTAAGGGTCTCCGCGCTGGGACGGGGTATCCTCACACTGCGCGGCATGCAACGACATGCCCGTCCTAGTCTCCATTTACCCTCGCCACAGCACACGGACGTCCATTTCCCTAATTCTGGCTCTACCGATAACGACGCGAACACACAGCAGAAAAAGGCAAAGAGAGGAGAGCGGCCACGGACGAAAAGACCCGTCAACCGAGAAAGCGTGCCTTTGAAGCCACTAAGTTCAACCCCAGAAGGCTTGGGGCTGAGCCAACCTATCACGCCTTGATGCGAACTATCAGTCCATGGAAACGCTTGATCTCAAAATATCGACTGATCATACGATTCGCCTAAAAATGATCAAACTCCGATATGCAAATCAAACAGACTAGCAAGGAGAGTTGCTATAGAAACTAAACCACTTAATGCACTCCGAAAGATAAATTGAAGATTAAACTACTACGAATGAAAAAGAGATGTAATACAAAAGGCTTATTTTCACGAGAGCGACTCTTCGCTTTATTTCTAAGTTCGTAGCTGAGACAGCATACTGCCTGCATTAAACTAAGCACAATGCTTATTTGAAATATTATCACTTATGATTTAAAAAAACTGCCAAAAAGACTAATAATTTGATCCAGGACATGGGCACATGACGTTGGTAAGCGTCGAACTCTATTATTACTATTATTATTCCATCGATATCGGGTTATGCTATATAGTAATATAATCAAACATTAGTTAAAAATAATATTTGAATTATTTATAAAATGCGCCGTCTTAAAACTATAAGTTTTACACATACAAATTTCACGGTTTCGGCGATCGGGATTTAAACTTGCAGTAAAAATCGAATTTTTAATGACAGGGTTATTGCTCATACTATCAAAATTCTTTAACAATCTAATTTTCCCAGGGCATTCCGTGATTTTGACATTTCTTTATATAATTGCTTGGAAATTACGTAAGGATTAGAATTCCTACGTAGTAAGCAGCTATTTCAGCGTGAAAGGTCGTCTACTATCTCAACGCTGAACTGAGAAACCGAGAAGAAGCTTCCGTGTGAACATGGCGTAAAATTTTTATTTCACGAACGCACATCGATAGAAAAGGTATGAAATGGAGATCAAGGATGTTTGAATGAATATACTAAAAAATTTTATTTATGCAGGCGCATTCTTGCATATGGTTTGTCGTTCATATCTATACGAGAAAAGGAAAAGATTGCTCAAAGTGTTTGAGTGGAGTGTCCTAATGTATTGCTCTGAAACTTGGGACAATTGGGAAAGACGAACGAAGGAGGCTGGGAGCAGTTGAATTATGGTGTTATAGGAGGCTATTGAAAATTCGTTGGACGGTTAAGATTTCCAACAATGAGGTCTTGCAAAAAATTCAAGAACATCCTACACTTTGGGAGAGCCTGACACGAAGAAGAGATTAATGGATTGGACACATCCTACGCCATGAGGACTGGCTTGTGACCATAATCGAGGGTACTATTCCCGGAAAAATTGTATAGGCCCACCAAGACTGACATACATCAGGCAAATAATACAAGATGTCGGCTGCACATCATATGCCGAAATGAAACGATTACCATAGTATAGATACCTATGGAGGAATGCGATAGTTGCCAACCAGCCTGAGGGCTGATGACCTTAGAAGAAGAAGAATCTGTACGGGTTTCATAAAGGACAAGACTAATATCACAATATCATCAGCGAAGCAATTGTCAAAGGGTAAACTATTTCATTTTCTCTATTATTTTATGTCGTAGCAAAACATTAATTATCATCACACGATTTGAAACATGTTTATGCTCTACCACAGGATACTGCAAATTTAACATTCACAGCCTATGGTCCAGGTGATTTTCCTACTAAAGATGATGACGCTGTTAACTAACCCTAGATAAAACACGTTAATAAAACTAAAATCTATATTGGATCAGAAAGTTGCTAAAAATAGAAGATATATCATGGTTTGATTTGTACCATTATCGTTGAAAATAGGAAATGGCAACTATATTACGTTATTGAATTGAATGACTTCATCACTTAAATACTTAAAACCCGTAAATTTTGGGGCACTTAACAAAGATCGAATACAAGCTGTTTAACCGAACAACTTTGTTAATCAAACTTGGACTTGCAGTGCATTGAAGTGCCTAAATTACTTCACTTTGCATATCGATTAACTATACATTAATTTTCAATGAATTAGTATGGTTGAAAATATTTCATTTTTGATTAATAGGAACAATATTAATAGCAATGTCCACCAAACTTGTGATATACCTTAATTCTTTACGCCAACCGTAATTCTGGGCGATAGAAAGTAAAGCCTGAATGAAATAAGCAGGCACCTTATTCATAAATTATCTCACAGAAGCCCATGCCTAAAGATTTTTCCCAGGGTTGTCGGCAGGGCTGACACACAAGGCAAGGGCAGTCTCTACAGCATGCGATCCCGGCATGAATTATTCCGAGGCAGGGGGCGCCGGGTAGCGTCGAGGAGGCGGTAAGGGAGTGCCCCACGCAACTTGATAGGGGCGAATGGGAGACGATAGCGGAGACACCTCTCGGGAAATCGAGTCCCCTTCCCCACCCTACTTATCTCCAAGTCCCCTCGCATAGATTGCTCCTTTTAATACGGCGAATGCATTTCTCAAGTTTCCGGAAGCCGAGGAATTGAATTAAAAGTTGGGAGAACTTCGAGTAGAGAAGGGTGTGAAGCAGAAGGGGATGGGTGAGCATATAAAGGGGATAGCGATCAGAGAATAAATGCATTTTTCACTTATTTTCATGCATATACACACACACAAGTGTCACCGACAGTTTCCGAATGGAATCTCAGAACTCGAGGAAAAAGTTGAGGAGACAACATGTTGCGTCAGAATACCACGTGATAACGAACCGCTTTGATAACATCGGACGTTAATAGGGAAAGGATGCAGCTATTCGAGGAGACTGACTTCTTTGAGCTCCTTCCTCGATACAGTGACGAAGTTATTCCTCGGGCCCGAAATGTCCCTGGGTCACACTCGAATGTCACTCCTTACTTGTAATGCAAAAGTTCCTATAGAGCACCCATGCGCGTCTGCATTAGGCTTGCTGTCATGTGTGTCAAAGAGAGCTCTTCGTCGCAGCTTCGCCATACTGTATCGTTATCACCAGGTGATTCAGAAGGAGCGAAGCGTGAACAAGACTTATCCTACTGTCTCACTTAAATAGCGGATTTCCAGATATACGAATCTTACTTTATGTCGGGTTTTGCCAATAGACACCCACTAAATTATTTTCACATAATTCGAGATGATTTAGGGAAGAAAAACAAAGCGGCTTCCCTATGAATTTGAAGCTATTCATATTTGTAGATTCTGACGTAGGAAGATGGATTTAGGCGTTTTCTGATATTTTTCGGTTTAAATATCGATGAATTTCGTTAACTAAATATAAAATTGTTCCATTTTTCGGTGCATCAATTATCAACGAGGCTTATGCGGCAGAAATCGAAAATCTAAGCCATGCTTGGGATATGCTCATGATGAATAGGACTACAAATTTTAAGAGGGCCAAGGATCTTTTCCAAGCAGAAACACCTTTTCCTAGCCACTGAAAAATATGGCAAATGAATAGAATTAACGGAAATAAAATTGGAAATGGATAAATGAGATACTAAATTGGATTGTCAATAAAAACAGGAGTAGTGTTTGTATAAACGTCCCTGCGTCTTTATAAAAATTCCGGTATTTACAACAAAACATTCCGATGGCCTCTTCGAATTAAGAGAAGAATCTTAACTTTTATGAGAGGGGGGTGATTTGAAGACTAGCATTTCTCCAATTCTCTAGCAGTTCTCAAATTCGTCTACTTGTCCGTGGTGTAGGCACTCTCAGGCAAGCGGGGCACTGTAAAAAGTCCACTGATAATGCTTGTCAGAGATTCAATTTTGTAATTTATAAAAAGGCCCAAAACGACTCAGTAAAAGAATTTATTTGAATGGAATGTCAGGCAGATACATTTAGCCGAAGGTTTGGAGATGCACCCATTGTATAAATGGAAAAAACGCCAGGAGAGGTACTATTTACGGCCTATTATCCGCTGCTAAAGCAGCAGGCTCTGCTTAACAAGCACCCAGTCAGATATTGCGAATCTTCAATGTTTTCTATGATTATCCTTTCGTCATTTGCCGTTACCATTTCCCGGGTTGATCTTATCATGAAAATTGCAAATGATTGCAATATGGCGTCTGTATTCCAGATCATCTCGTAATGCTTTGGCTAAGGATATTCATTTCCATCCTTCAAGCTTACACAAAACCGGAGATAAGGGGACTCTTCAGAGATGAGAGGGCTATATATTTATTACGTTTTATGCACAAAAAAAAAGGAAAGAGTTTCTTTTTTACTTCTCCACGAGGATTCACAATTACCTACTTTCTTAAGGAGATGAAATTATAACGAAAGAAAGAATGAGAAGATCTGCATAGCCTATGGCACTTCAATTTCTTTAATAGCCGGTTCCTTATTAATCCAGTAGAGAGATGGATGTCTGAGTAAACATAAAGCTGAAATTAATTTTTAAATTCACCTCTGGATTCTTTGAGAGTACTGAGAAGGATATTTGCCTTAACAAATGAGAACATACACAAACGCCAACCATCTCCGCAAAGGCCATTTCTGTCATTGATATCGTAGTTGCAGCTTCAGTATTGGTAATAAAAAAACCTATTTCATCACCTATGATTTCTTCCTGACTTCCTAGGGTTTTAAAATTAAGAATTAAAGGACACTTATAATTCTTTAAGAATGCAGAAAAAGTGAAACATTTGATTCTCCAAGTCAGCTGGAGCTAATAAACATAGATATGGCATTCGGACCTTCTATTTATAGATACACTCATAATGAATAACCATATAGTAACAGTAAAATAACTTAGTTTTTCCGAAAGTGTTTAACGAATCTCCATTTTCGAAATCATAGCATCAATCCACACAACATTAAGATTTAAAACGCAAGAACCATTTTTTATTAACACTAGACAAAATAATTACACATATTTTCCTAAAAAATTAAAGATGATAAGTAACTCCAATAAATTTATCGTTCAGGTTTCAATAGGTAAACTTATGCAAACGTCCCCAAAATATATCAGGATAAATATAACTGAGGATGCATCGACTACCTATAAATGATCCGCTGATGTTACTGAAATTGACCTATTAGACTCAAATCGCCAAAATGTGGTCTTCTTATGAACCGCGTGAACTTCATTAGCCACAGAATATGTTTCAATAAGATGAAATGAAATGCGACACCCTAATCCCCCTCTTTTAAAGTAATTACACAAATTATTGCTATGTAAGTTCAAAGCATACGAGTATTTCATGGGTCACTAGAAATACCCTACTGCTGAGTAATTAAAACCAGTCAATCATAAAAGAAACGTTGCATAATGGGAAAATGACTTTTAGGTTGATCCCTAGGCAAACATTTGGAAGTAAAGATTATGGTAGATTTTTAATAAGGGTGAATAGAATTAAAACGTTGGACTGTAAGAGGGAAGATGAAAATATAATACATGCTTTTAAGACGCTTAACGGGAAGGAGGATGCAGAAGGTTTGAATTAAAAGCAGTGTGACTTTAGCGGAATCACCCGTTGAGGAGACACGAATTTTCAACATTCACAACAAAACATCACTGGCCCAAGCACATCCCAGTCCAGGCGAATGATTTTTTCAATTTTAATATCGCACAATCTTGTGATGATGATTCGCTGTACGGAGGGGAAGACAAACGAAGAAGCACTTGGTGGCATAAGGAAGGAAAGACAGTTGATAGAGGAGATACAGAAAAAAGGAGCAGGTGGATTAAACAAGTGACAAGTGGCATGTGGATAACGAAGACCGTTGTTAAAGGCATAAGACCACCCTGCATATACCTGGGAGGAGGAGGGTAAAGGCGGGCATATCACATGGAATGAAAGGTCAGAAGTTAGCTGGTTTGAAGAGAGTACTAGATTGAGGAAGACGCGTTTGAAGATGGAAAAGAAGAATAGAAACGGCCTCATTTAAAACTGGCCCTAAGCGGTAGAAGATTTATTAAAATAGTAGAGCCTAAAATTAGTTCAATCACATACTGGGAAGTTAATGTACGAAGCTAAATGAAACTGGCTGAGAAATCTGAACACTGGAAAAGTAGTATGGCTTCACACGATTTTCCAGGCTTCCATGGCAATTAGAGGAAAGGAAAACACTGCAATTTCCACAACTAGTTTCATTTTACCAGGCTACCCTTAGAGCTATGAATTTCCAAGAATGGGACCACAGAATTGCGTTATTAAATCTCGAACTGTAGTTGTATCAGAAGAGAATTATCGCCGGTGACATCGTATAAGAATATTTAGAGAAGACGGACGAAGAGCATGAAATGGAATCATTGCGAGGTACAGAAATTTCGACTCAGAAAAACAAATATGAGAAGATGATTCAGACGTTTGAGATGTGGGTGTGGAGACGAATGGAGAAGGTGCAAAAGACGGAAAGGAAGACGAACCAGGAAGTGATTGAGGGAGAAGAGTCTTCAAACGCTTCTACTGGAGGAGATTTAGAGGAGACAGTCGGAACGGGTAATGGATGAAGACGGGATGCATAAGGCCGTGATAGAGGGTAGGAGGTAGAGTAAGCGGAGAAAGGGAAGAAAAAAAAAGAATAGGCGTCGTGGATGAAGAGGGGTAGGACGTACGCCAAGCTGAAGAACGAAATCATGTAAGGAGATACGAACCCGCGCCTGTAAAACTCTAGATATAAACTCTATTTCGCCTAAACCTACATTAACCGGTAGTGCACCTCTAATAATAATAATATTTACATTGAAACTGACTCTAGCCTCTCTGGATTTTCCGCCTCACAGATTTTTCCACGCTCGCCTCTGAACGACCAAAACTTTTCAGTGTTCCAAATATTTCAAGCCGGGAAGTATAACACTGATGCACTGCACTCTTACATGGAAGAGAACCACATACCCAGCTGCATTAACCTTCGCCGTCTCCCCAATTAATGTAAAGAATTCCCGCCCGCCCGCCCCGAATATGGAAGGAGGGAGGTCGAGGAGGCACACACAGGAGTGAGTGAGGTAGGCAGACAGGAGGGAAAGAGGGTGACACCGGGCCGAGATCGATGTTCCCCTAGGAAGGGGAAGGGAGGAAGGAAGGGGTCGGGTGGTTTCACCGGAAGAGGTGGAGTGGGGTGTTGGGAGGAAAGGGGAAGACTTAACCCTAAAGAGGGCGGGGGGGAGGGTTGGTGGATGCAAAGAGGGAGGGAGTGTGAGTGGGAGTTAAGGGGGGAAGTACGGCGAGAGCAGGGCGTGGTTCGACTCGGCCCTTATGATGACCCATAATGGGGCACGGTGTTGTGTGTGATTGCCCCCGATGAATTAGAAAGAGCGGAGATGGAAGATTCGTTTTTCTCCACAATCGATCACTTACGATACGACCTTCAACTATTTAGGCACTAAAGTCAATTCAGGTGCCTTATTCAGAAGGACTCGACATTGTTGAACCTCGACAATGTCGCGTCATTTTAGCGGCTAAACGTTTCCGAGTCTTTACATAATAAGGCCCCAGAACTGGAATGACAAGAAACCGTCCAAGAATTTCAAGCACCCAACTGCGGTATCCTACTCGGTGAAGTTCCCGGCTTCATTCTCTACACAGGTATGAAATTGTTTTACTCTCACGTCAGACGATGCGATATAACCTCGGCCATTGGAGCACCTAGACACCATCACAACTTATTTCAAGAGTTTTGTGCGTATCAGAACCAAATACTTCAAGTTCACTTCTTGAAAATGAAATACTTAATAAGGCTCGGGGCTAGAATAGGAAATCAGGATATACATTTCTTATTTTAATTTGATTTAAAATAATTAACAATTACTGTACCAAAGCTAAACTTCATTAAGAAACGCTTTTGACGATCGTTTCAAAGTCAAAATTTTAGTTCCACGGTTCGTTTCCGTACATCAATTATCCCTTAGATACCTCCCCAAGTGTTTACACAAATAACTTCATCGGAACTAGCAGGACGAGAAACAATTGGTTTCATGCATACTGTAGCCTAAGACAAATAAAACGCTCCTCTGTATCAATGAAAATCTCTGGAAATGAAAGGTTCTGTATATGCACAGGAAGTGTAAAGAATATGTTGATTGCAACTGAAGTGACCCAATTCATTGATCATGAAAGTTAGAAATGAAAAAAAGAATAAAAAATTAGAAATCTATTAGAAATGACGGATGAGAAAACTGCCAACGAATTTCACTCACTGGAACCTAAAGACGAAGTAAAACGCTTCCCCAAGTAAATAGCCAGCGTTTTAAGGCCATTGGCAGGAAAAGGGAATTACATCCGTACACTACATTTAAAGGTAACAGTCTCTGGCTTAAGTAGGTGGAATTCCCTCAGGATCAGGGTTAAGTAAAACTAACCAATTCCACAAAAAATACACATTAAACCTCTTCCGACCATGGTTTTGATGCGAAGCATCATCTACAGATGGTCGGAAGAGATTTAATATATATTTTTTGTGGAATTGCTGTTTACTTCACACTCATTACATACATTTGATAAGTGTGAACTGAAGTTATTTTTGGTGATGGGAAGAGTATAGATAAACCCGGAGATGGAATCAGCAGACTTTCAGCAAAAGGCGCCAAAGGATTCACAATTTGAGGCGCCAGTGGATGGACCAAGTACTATACAAGTGCTCTCCACGCGGCACCCAAGCAGGGATATCGATTCCATTGAAAACAATATCCGCCGTAGAAGGGATCCGAACATGGGAGCTTACGATGTGAAACCAGTACTCTAGCCCTCACACCTACCCGATCGAATGGGTTTTTCCATCTCATTACGGACAGTAAGGAAGAGACAGACGGAAATCAACATTTAAATTCAAGCAAGAGAATGTAAGCCGCAGTGAGACTGATACCTTCGATACCTACAAACGTGCAATGTGCTCAATACATTTCTTTCTCGGCGGATGAAAAGGCAGGCATGGGATGCGGGAACGACGGAATGCATGAAAGGCTTGATTATTTTGCCGTTGGGGTTAAGGAGCAGTGAGAAGCACTCTTCCCCCTTTTGAATGGAATGAGCACCTCCCACTCAATCCCTTCATCCCATCGAAATGCATCCAAGCTCGATGGGAGAAGAGAGATCGAGAGGAGATGTGCGAACGCTTATACTTTATTTGCCATTTCAATTTTCGCGTCTTGGCCTGGGGCATTGAGGGAAGGGGGGGAGGGACTTTGGAGGCAGGGGAGAGGGGATATGGCGTTCCCTCTAAACTTAATGGGATGTCCCTGAGTGGAAGATATCTCGACCGAATACCGCGAACATCTGCCACAAGATCTATCATCCGTGCGAATGGTTGAGTCAGGAGAAAATTCGTGGACGGGTAAATATTTGGTAGAAGCTTTCGCGGGTCATTACAGCTGTATGTTTTTGTTCCGGTGTACTCTATCTAAGGTTATCTAAGGGAACCCATTCCCTTAGATAAAGTGACCGGAAACGGCCACAAAACGTTGGGTAACACACCTGAATAAGTACGCGGAGTACACCCAAACAGCAAACATACAGATGGGTAAATAGCTTGAATGAGAAGATTTATTTCGGAAGAATCTAATCGCATGAAATCCAAGAACTTAAATGATAATTTCTCCTACACATACTACCACTAGCATACGTAGGTTAAAAAGTCTATTTTCATGATTAATTTTAAGTTGTCTAACTGCTCAGGCTTTATCACAGTACCTAAACATAATCGCGTGGCCTCTGAGGAACGAGTGAGAATAATTTGCAGGCGTTTGAGAAGTGGGCATGAATGGAGAATGAGAAAGGAAGACGAACTAAGAAGTGCTCGGCATAGTGGGCGAGGAGAGGAGGCGGCTGGAGGAAAAGGCAGAGAAAGTGATGGAACAGGAAATGAGTGGCAAGGGGAGACTGAAGATCGTAATAGAGCGAAGGATGCTGGGTAGGAAGGGGAAGAAAAAGAATTGGCTTTATGGATGGAATGAGGAGGGGTAGGCCGTATTCCGAGCTGAAGAATGAAATCATGGAAGGAGACAAGGGCCTGCAGCTGTAAATGATAGTAAAGTTCAACCGGTATACGAGTATCCCCTCGAATGAAAAATAATAATAATCCCATCGCCCAAAAATTACTTCAAAATTTATAAGAATATCTCTCAATGACCTGAAAGGACGCTGAACGAAAAATTGCGCATAAAACATAATTCAAGACTCATTTATGTACCTAATTTTTACTACTATTTATATTCCCATACCGTGCCTATATTTTACTGATCATTCGCCAACATTTTTGATTTCCAGGATTTCCGTGAAAGTTACAAACGCGGTCTGTTTTACCATCTCATTTGTGACCATACGTCCAGGGAATTCGAGTCTGAAGCAACCTTTCATGGTCGGCCATCGAAATGCGGACGTCAGCACTCCGAAAGGCAGAAGAGGAAAATACTTCTTATTTGTTCGATAATAACTATTTATGATTCAAAGAGTTCTACCCAAGCAAATCTTTATTTACTCTTAATCTATACATTACAAGTTTGCTTCCGGGAATGAAGGGCAAAATGGAAAGAAAGTAGAAAAATATTGCGTTTTCGAAAATGGAATCCGTCCAGGTTCAATATCCTTTGAAAACGGGGATAGCATAAGAAAAGAACTTTAATGTCGTCATATTAATGTCACGAATGCCTTTCATTAGAAATGCAAAGCCACATCCATGTTAAATTTATCTCTACTTTTATCTTCGTTTTCCTAATTTAATTAAATTCACCACAGAAATGAGTATAAGGCGTCAAGAAGACCCAACATTCGTCTAGGCAGAATTCAGCTGCTACCATAGACTCAAAGATTAATTATTTTGTTATCTTCATGGAGACGACATTAATATATATTTTTGTACAAATACATACATCACTGCTGAAGTGTATATGGCATTATGCAAGATATTTCCACCCAGTTAACATAAGTGCCAGACATTAAGCCTTCCGCAAATCTGTCAGTTCGATTTCATGCACACATCTGAAGAAAAACTTTCATGGGGAAGAATAGCAACAATCAAAATAAATAATATGTTTTAATAATAGCGTTCATATCATTAAATGAGATTTTTATTAATTAAAGAGGAATTAATTGAAATTCAGGGATGCAAAGTTTGTGCTTTGGATCCAATTTTGAAAATCACCTAAAGTATCAGATTACTGATCACCAAATATTAATAAGAGAAAACCTTTTTCAGATTGGCCAAAAGCTGTCACTTTCTAACACCCTATGAGACCCTCTTTAGTGTCTGAAGTATCGTAAGAGGGAGATAGGATGCTTTCTTCATAATGTTTGATGAGGCCCCTAAGTTAAGTAGAAAACATTTCGAGCTCCGGAGGGGCAATCAATTTGGAGGTTAATGGATCGAGTCTGAAGCGCGTATCCTAACGAAAGCCATCAAGGACAAGGCCACGTATGAACGAACGATGCGGACACACGGGATCGAGGCAAAGGAGACAGCGCACGCAAATCCTATAACCGAATGCGCCACTCACAAAGCGTTGACTCCCCCCCACCTGGGCTCATTCACTGTACCCCAAGCACCCCCTCCGTCCGAAGGCTGCAAGATATTTCATTTTCAATATGGATCGCTGAGCAAAATATATTTAGACCACGGCGATAAAAGTGCATCGCCTCCTCCACTTACGTGATTGGCCCCAGTGTTTTGAAAGTGTTTTTAAAAAGTAAAACGTCAATAATAACATCCGAGTCGGAAACAGTGTCACTCCCCGAGTTGTTTACGTCTTAATTTACGCCGTTCCGTTGAAGGTGAAGTTCTATAATAGGTACGGCATTTACCGAGGAGAAAAAGAAGAAAATTACTTAATCATTTATAATGGATGTAGTTAACTCTATTTTTAAAAGAAAACTTAAAACTTTCATGGAGGAGAGACTATCGGGAAAATCATTGCGAAAATTACTTTAATCATATTGAATAAAATAACTTAATTAACACGAAATCATTTAGAACCCACCATGGTTCCCACACTTTACGACAAATCAATGATTCACAACGTGTCGAAATCAGGATAGGCTATACATAAATTATCGTGAAAATTTCCTCATGTACTGCGCGTAACATAATTTAATTCTGAAGCTACATTTCATTTTTAGCCATACCAAACACTGAGTTGGCAGCAGTCAAATATCTTGGATCAAGTTAAAATTCGGCAATTGCTCTGGCATTCAATAATTTTCAATATCAAATAAATAAAATAAAATAATTTCCTTTTATATGTATGTACCACCTGCTCCACTCATGATTTCTCTTCTCAGGCTACGGTTGGAATTTTTTATCGATTCGGCGAAACAATTGACAAACTTTGCGATTCTTGATTTTTACCACTGAATTATCTTTAGTATTTGAATTGGTACAACATATCAACGTATTGCTTTCACATGAGTCTTTTTCACAATCGTGAACGAAATCCTAAATCCTAATCTCACCTATATTATCCTGGATTCAACAAAAACATTTAAAGAGGCATATACTTTTTTTTATGTCAAATTATAAAAAAGAACCATATTCCCAACGTAAATTATACGCATGAAATAGATTCGCTTAAGGACTTCATTATAATTACAATTTACTTATATTATTATATGTACAGTTGGTATAACGATTTTTTTAATATACAAGACATGCATAAATATCCGATAAGGTCTAAATGTGAACTTGAACACTCGCATTGGCTGGGGCATAGAACAACATACCACGGCGCGAAAATTTATTTTTTATTTCATTTATTTTCATATCCTCGAAAACAGCACAATAGGCCTTGTACATTGAGAACAACCTCTTCGCCCAGTCCACCGCTCAAACTCCTTCCCGTCAACCTCCATCTGGTTCTGACATGTGTACAGTCAAACATCCATTTGGTAGAGGGAAAGAAATACGACAATCAAAAAAATAAGATCAATATTGAATGTAAATTCGTTGAGAACTTATCTATTTAGAAACGATGGCAGTGAAGTGATTCAGAATATACACTAGGCACAGCACGGAATTACGAAAGATAAAACGATAAATCGGATAGAGAAGCAATAGCCTAAGTAATTGATCAGTTATTGCGAGCTTCAGAATGAGTCAATTCATGAATCATTGACTTCTTATTTCATCTCTTGAACCCAACACTTCAGCTCCGGTTTTCGAATTGAGGATAGGAAATATTTTCGGATAAAACATTATACCTTTCAAAATTTCAATGATACATAAATAAAAGGATATTGGAATGGCGTTAGAACTGTTGTAATATAAAAAATATTCGACAAAAGTACATAATCAATTTTTTTTAAATACGTGCAAAAAATTCCTTATATGAAGGTACTAACATAAAAATAAGGACTCTCCCAGGTCCACAGTGGGATAGTAATTTCGTACAGGTAAAACAGCAGAATTTCCGTAAGTTATTTGACTTAATTCTGGACGAAATAAGAGGAGGTAGAAGATATTAGGAATTTAAGAGGGATCTAATGGCGGGACATCCATAGGAGGGAAAGCGAGACAATGTCTGTGAAATTGGGATTCATAATGAGGACTTCCCAAGAACTTACCAATCAGCTGGTAGAATACTTTAAGAAAAAAAATTAGACGTAAAAATATCAAATTTTTCAAAACTGACGACCACGTCTACCGCATTAGAGTGGCACAATCGGAATTAGCACGAGTAAAATACATTAATGCACTTATTGAGATGAACTTGAATGACTAGAAAACTAGAGAGAGCAACTAAGCAGGGCCTTTTTCGCCCATAGAAATGAAATTTTCTTTCATACCAAGAATGTTCAAACACTTTGAACGCCTTGATTAAAAAAAAACTGAAAAGGAAAAACCAAGTTTTTCAAGACACGAGATGTTAGGGGTGAGCATCTCCTTGCTAGGGACTAATTTCAGAAAGCATTGAACGCGGGAAAAGTTCCTGAAGCATAAAAACTGGCATTTTATGGAATTGACAAAGAAAGTACGCCCTCCCAATTTGCTGGAGATGGCCAAACTTGGATGCCCAATGGAGAAAGAAGCACAGACGCGTGAATGGCTTTTCATGGGAATAAGAACGTTCACTCGAATGAAAGTTTAATGCGAGCACGATGCTGAGAGGAAAGTGCCTAGGTAGGATGAGGAAAAGAATTGCGCTTATGAAACCAATCGAATAAATTAAAGGAAGCCACAGATGAGTCCAAGATTAAATTATATTACCGGAGTGCATGACAAAGTTTCGTCTTTTCACGACCTAACTGATAATTAGAGAGGTAAAATGATTATAACCGCCAGAAAAAAACACGTAAATAAAATATCATGAAGAACTAGTGGTCAACGTTAGTGCGTCTCATCCATCTACGGAGAGATCTCCAGAATCCTAAAAGACGCGGAATAAAATAAAACCCAACCACAAACCGTCCACAAAATTGAAGAACGACCGAATGAAGTTGAAAGACCAGATGGGGATGAAGACTGCAGAAGAATACAGAATCCCTTGTGAGTGCGGATGGAGCATATGTGGGTGAAACTGGAAGAACTATCGAAACCAGGCTGAAGGAGCATGAACGGATGTATCATCCGTCTGACACAACCAGAGGAGTTGATGACCTTGGCCACAGGTTCTTCGTGAACAGAGGTTGCAGGGTACAGTCTCATTCACGGCCACGCAGTCAAGCTACACGAAACAAAAATACTTTACCGAGCCACAGACCATTAGGTCCCGATAGCCAAGGAAACGATAAAGATGAGACTTGAGACGAAGAAAATCAAACGGGACAGCGATTTACATCCCATGAAATAAATATAACCATTCAAAACTTAATTGTAACCGATAAGTATAAGCTTCAGATGCAATATCACATCCCTAAAAGGATGCACAACAACACGAAAGGATGGAAATTTATACGAAAAAATATATCGCCATGGCACTTGATGCATTTGCAACACATCAATCACTGGCATGTCCGTGAAATGGCTAACGTGAGCTTCAAAAACTTGATACCACTCGAAGATAAGCTGATTCTCGGATTTGACATTAAACTCCACGACGGCATTTAAATTTTTCCACACCCCATTTCCCACCTCAAGCGCGGTGTTCCTTTTCCGCTCAGTGAAGAGAAAAACACAAAGGAGCAAGCAACACATTGGAAATTGCTTTAAAGATCCGATATTCGCATCGATTGGAAATAACGAGTCTATATGTGAGATGAGGCTCTCGCTTCTCAACTTGCAGGATCTGACTCTACTAGTAGAAGTAGTCCCAAGGACATGGCAGGAGTGCCAACTTCTTCCCTTGGTTCGTAGCTTATCTCGCACCTGAGTGCCTGAGAAGCGTCTCGAAGTTGCCACTCCATTTACAAGTATGGTCATGAAGTTAGTTCACCATCTAGGCCTAGAGCCGTTTGAACGCGATGATGTTAAGATGATTTAATCGTCAAAGTTTAAACCGGAGGATAATTAAATATACACTTTGATATAAACCGTAAAGCGTGGTTTCGGAACTTAAACCTTCAGGTATGAATGTTCAAAGGAATAAATTTGATTGTTTCAGGCCTGACTTCGAGGAAGTGACTGATTTACATTATGATAACACAAATTTTCACTTTTCCACACTTTCTTAATTCCTAGGACCGGTTTCACCTTATTAAAAGCCAGAAGATGCCTTATCAAGGTAAAACCGGTAGCAGATACTAGTAACGTGTGAAATAATACAAATTTGTTTTCTTATAATGATCATGGGAAGCTTTGAGATGAGGTTATAAGAAAGAAAAAATAGCCTGAGTAAAGAGGAAGACAAACTAAGAAATCCATTTTGAAAAAAAAACTAACTTTCTCGTTTCAACAGAATTTATTTCCTTAGCTCGACGCGCGTTTCGCCACACGCAGTCATAAATATATTCTGTGGAAAAAACAGTGCTTGTTCTTTTTTTCAATATGGATTCATTTTACCACCAAGTCAGGGCTGATTTCAGTGCTAAACTAAGAAACGTTTGGTAAGGAAAGGGAGGAAATTAAATAGATTAGGAAATTTGAGGCAGGTTGAAACATTTGATGGAAGACGCATTAAAAGATAATGGCATAATAGAAAAATGATAGAAGGGAGAATGGGCCAGTTGGAAAGAAAAAATACCAAGACTACTGAAGATATGAAGGGAATTATATACATTCACATGATATACTGCGAGCCGACGCAAGGACGAGTAGCACGGGGTGTTATGACATTTATCCATGAAGGAGGGAAATCGGGAAAAGGAATTGTAGGAGGGAGAGGACGAAAAGTCAATTGTGTGAAAGTAGAAAGGATCACGAGCTGCAGCGATAAACATAACGTGGGTTAACTTTACGGTATGTTATGTGTGAGAGAAGAGAGAAAAAGATGATCGGACGACTGAAGAATATGGAGGCGTCGAGGGTTGGAGAGTCCAAAAGTGTAAAATAATGATTAAATATCTACGATGATGCATATTTCAATGTTTCAAGACTGTTCTTCGAGAACTTTTGACAGTGACAGCCGTATTTTCCAGCTGGTCATTTCGACATATCATACACTGTCAATTAAAAAATTAGTCCGAAGAGACATAAAACATTGGCATACCTACTGAGTAAACGTTTAAATTTTAAACCCACAATGAAGTCAAATAAACTTAGAACTCAATTAGAATCCTCAATTATTAATAAACCAGGAGTTTAAAACTTCATTAACCGATGTTTTGGCTGAAATCAATTTATACGGCCGCTGGAGTCCACAATAAAAAGGAAAAATTCACTTGGTAAGTTTTCCACACAATTTATTGTTCTATACCGGTTTCAAAGTTTAATACGCCATTTTCAAGAGGAATGTACATCAATGTATCAAGTCCCTTTAAAATTATGTGTTAAACGTTGAAACCGGTAGAGAACAATTAAGTGTGTGAAAAATTTATCAAGTGAATTTTCCTTTTAATATGAAGAATTTCCACAAAGTTAGCTCTTTACAGATTAATATTATTTGCAGTCTACAATCTCACTAGGGAGGCTCATGATGCGATATGTGCTCATCTCTCCACGAATGTGGGCCGACATGAAGGCGGAATCGAAAAAATTTTGAGCGCTACATCATGATGGTGGTGGTTAGGTGGGGCACATCCGGGGCGGGGTGTAATATGGTGGAGATAGGGAAGGGGAAAGGGAGAGGGAGGGTTCCCCCGCGAATATGTTCCCTTATATCCTGCCCCACACTCCGACCAACGATCGCGGAGGGCTCTTCCCATCCGAGGAGCACATTTATCCTTTTCCCACCGCGCAACCCATCCCTGGAGCTAAAGGGTTTGGGGAAGGGGAATTCGTATGGCGAGTCTGATCCAATCTATTAGGGAGGGCCTCCTCCGGTAACTCTAGCGGGAAAATGAAAGAGGAAGTCTTGGGACTAGCGGAATAGGGGAACCTCCTTTTCCTTGTGTTGTGTCTGGCGCCCTTTGTCATGCGCTATAGCGGGATTCTGCTCTGGCGAGCTCAGTAACCATGTAGGACGTGGGGAGGGATTATTACTCAATACATCCTTATACTCTGAAAAAGAAAACATGGGAGTTCAGGAACATGACTCAGGAAACTAGAAAATAACGAGAGTCATGGTAGGATATTGCACCCACAATTAGGAGATATAGCGAGAATTATCAGCGGCCACCAATCCAAAGATTGATTTACTGCATCTCTTCACTCCATCCTCTTTTAAGGAAACCGCATTAATACTCCGTAAGACGTACTCTTAACAACCATCATATTTAGCATAATTTGGTCAAATAAATCAAGTTCTCAGAGTTCAAATTTAATAATAACCTACACTACTAATATTGGAAACCGATACTATGAGAAAAATTATTACATTAGCAGAAATTAGAAACAGCGTAAAACTGAGGAGGTACCTATATACACACATTTTTTTAATAGCTTCGCTATATGTAGCTTCTCCAATAAATAACTATTTTTTTCCCAACTTTGCTGAACTAGTCGAAACAAAAAAAAATTACCCCTTCCTGGCTTTGAGCCCGGGTATTTTAATTCTACTAAGTCATGCAAATAATTAGCGATTTCATGCAAATGATCAGTCATCTTTTATTAACCGACCAATGGTTCTGCAAGAATACAAGAAAAGAAGTACTCGTAATTTTAGGGAATAGGGAGGATAATGGTTGGAGTTTTAAAAGGGATAAGGGATGTGGGTGAAGAGCTGTTTGAAGATAAGGAGAAATAGTCCATTAAAACCTACTCCGATCCTTTAGAATACAAAGGTGACATCACCCTCATTATTCGTTCGCTATATTTATTTAGGAGGCATCACCTAAATTAGTATAACGATGGCCATGGACAATCCTTACTCATTCCCGATAAACTCATTTTCGAGAGACCGCACTGAATCATGTTCATAAGTAGGCAGCAACTTGTGACCTCGGCGGTCGACCGAGCCAGTGCGTTCTCGGAGACCGGCCTCACCTCTCTTAAAAGGTCAGGTAATCCCATGAAAAAATCCACCTATTCCACGCGGATGACCCCTTTCCCCCTGGAAGAGTGACCGAATCAACTAGCAACCGCATTTATCTACGGGGTGGAGGGCTTTCCATTATTACGTCACTCGGACAAAGAAGGATAGGAGTCGGTCAGTGAGCAATGATGTGCGAAAAGCGGATGGAAGGAGTATGAGGGCGTGATGAAACGAGGACAGCGATAGCCTACGCGCGATGAATGCACACAAAATGCACGTAAAAAACGCGAGGAATAATCGGCAGTCAACTGCACAACTGATAACATTCGTCGTTAGTCACCCGATTTATGGAAGCTTGGTGAAAAAAACCATCACAATTTATGGGCAGGAAGCCGCGGGGCGTAGGTTGAAAATTAGGCCAAAAACCACGTAACGTACGTAATGCATCTACTTCCCTGGCTATGAAGTAACCCGTCTCTCATAGACGCTTCCATCACTCCCAATATCATAAAAGATACATTTTGGAGCACGTTCGTTGCCATCCCAGCACATTAACGTAGAGTGGAGTGCCTACCCATCCACCTGACTCACTTCGTCGATTCCAGTTTTGCGAGGAGCACCTTATACATAATACAAGAATGATTTCCACATAAAATTATGAATGTCTCAAAGTTAAAATTATTATCCCAAAACTTTTCCTCGAATTCGAAGGAAAGACGCATAAATATCCAATTAGGAATTGAATTCCACGGGCAGACAAGAAGGGAAGTTCTTACAACCCTCCCTTCCGTAAAGAAAAGGCCTAAAACGAATTGCAAGATGTTTTTCGTCACACCTTAGCCGATAACTCTCCCGATAATTCATCTTGTTACAGAAGTACAAAAAATGGCTCAGTGTAGCCTGGGGACGAATTTGAAAATCAATTGCTACTGGGTGAGTGCTGGAATCCTTCTTCCGATTCACTACTTAGGAGTTATGGAGCCTATAGGCTATACATAAGTATACTTATGATGCCTGACACTGTTACGAAAATATATAAAATATTATTCTTAACAATATTACTCGACCGGTCAGGGTAAATGTACAGTTTCCACTCTGCTAATCCATCTTAAAACGTCTTAATCGTCGCACTGTTTATCCATTTAGCTCAACATACTTCTCACCTGCATTCATCCCTTCTAACATGCCTTTCAATGCCTTTGCATGCATTCAATACCAGCTAGCACATATAGAATATAATCAAACTATGCCCTAGAATCTTCAGCGAAAGATAACTTTGTTATGATGAATGTATTCTTAAACCTTTGTTGACGCACAAAATTCATGTTTCCAATCATGGTGTATCATTAAGATCGGGTGATTTCTTGTCCGAAGGCAATATTTCGTCCTACCTCTTCCTTGGGCTCAATTTATCAACAAAGCGCATTCCATGCATATATATCACTACAAACGAGCTTATGAGCTCCAAGGCTTTTCATTCCCAAGCTATTCTTTTATTTCAAACTTGAAAGAAGTCCACGGAGAGGAGCTCTTAAAATTCCCCACAATCAACTTCAGCTAGAATTCCAATCTCGTCGTATCTGCGAATATTACGTTAGGAGACCGAGAAAGAATCCGCCCAACAAGACCAAGGAAGGGAAACAAAAAATATGACCAGAAGAAATTCCACTCTTTCATCTTACATACTGTCGGGGCTACCAGAAAAACATTCCGTCGTAGAAACACCGACTTCATTTTAGAGCAGTTAATATTTTCTCGCCTAAAATACATTGCACATTCTCTTCTCCAAAAGTTTTCTTTCTATCTACATTCGACTGATTTGCTCAAATGAAACGAGCACCAAGCTGTCATCATTCCAAAAAATGGAGGGTACGGTGAGGAGAAAGCTTCATGTTTTAAGTCCTTAGTTACTCATTTGAAAGTATTTCCGAATTTACGGAATTTGCACCGCCAAAGTTTCTGCAAATTTATTGCCATCCTCAGGACTTAAATCGTCCGCTGTTGAGGCTAAACCTCACCAAGACGCAGTATTTCGAAATATCTAACGACAGCATGCGAAAGAGAGTACAGATCTGGGTAATATTGACAACCATTCAATCTGAAGAGGCATGATCTAGCGCAAACCCACATGCAAGTTGAGCAAAATGTTCCAATTTCACTTAAAAACGCGAAGAGGATTCGAACAACATGAGCCATATTCAACGTGCACCGCTTATGATATTCAACTTAGGGCAAGGCACATTCATCTCCGGATGTATGTACAATACACGATATGAGTAAGTAGCTTCACCTATGTCTCATGAGACTAAATAAATCAAGTAACAGTGAGTAACAATTTTACATAAAATAACAATGATGTAGCATTTTTGAGATTAAGAATTTCCCCATGGTCCGTTCTGTCATTTTAAAACAGATTAATAAATCGCCCAACGTAATTCATTGCGTCGTACATCAAACTTACACAAAAGAAGAGAAAGCTGAGACATTACGTATGCATGAAAACGGAAACCATTCTGCAGGAGTACCCTTATTCAGTGATATCAAACAAGCCCACTCGTCTTCCAACAGCTGCCGGGGATCACGTTGGTTTCGCGGATAGCTTCCCATGCAGAAGGTCCAGGTTCAAATCACCGAATTGGAGTAAATTTTTCAGAGGAACCGTCCTAGCTTGAGTACCATGTGAAGAGCACTTCAAGAGCAGAGCCTTGTCAATTGGATCTGATGTTTAACTTTAGTTCCCTTAGCAGAGATTAGACTAATGAAGACGCCGAGTTTCCCTCCAGTCTACCTCAATCCCTCAATTAACCCTTCCTTCCATTCAACCCACTAACTCTTAAAGGTGCAAATGTCTTCGGCTTTTGGTCGCCATCCCTTACGACCAACATCTCCCCTTTAACATCAAGACGACGACCGAATCCGAGAAATATATCTGCGAGAAATAAAAATATTTCCCATCCCTCCGCCCTTCACTAAACGGAGGAGGGTTCGGCGATAAGCGAGGAGCGAAGATGGGGAGCCGGAGTCTCTGGGATAAGCCGAGTGCCGTCGCCGCTGCGATAACACATATATGAGAGCCGTAGCGGCGAGCGAGTAGGTAGGCTAAGCGCGTAATCCCCGGACCTTGAAATCCGGTAGGTCGCGGGCACCAGTCTCCTCCTCACGTTAGCGTCGATGAAAATAGGAAAACATCGGCGCGACTATCACGACGGCATCGGCGAAGGTGATCCTTCTAAAGGGAAAAAAGAATCCTGAAGCACTACGTCACACGTAACATCTAAATGCATTACGCATTTGGGGCACTCCACAGAAAAAAAAATTTCTACCGGTAAAAAGCAGCACAGCGATGCAGCCACCGTGCAGTACATTATAACAGTACTTAATCTCGCTGAGAGAACACAGACTTTTAGGGTAACTTAACATTAAATTTAAATAAATGCACAAGGCGACGACAACTCGAAACATAATGATAATTTTGTTACAGAGCAGCATGCACATATTACAACGCTTCTTTCGAAGATTAACTTCGTTAAACCACAAAAACAAAGCTGAAACCATCGCTATTCCTCATCTCACCTTGAATAGCTACGGCCTATTTATCTTTCATATTACCCGTTTTCTGGGATCAAAAATCTCTCCAGGTATTTTTTTCCATTCTCTAATAATTCTGTAAAGGGGAGCGTGGTGGCCTAGTGGGTAGAGCACTTGGCTACTACCGGGTTCAAATCCTGGTGAAGCCTTTGGACGCCCCTGAACAAAAAAAAATCCTTGGAGTGCGAGGTGGCCCAGGGAAAGGAACTGGCCCCACTACCCTGAATGTGTGAAATTCACACGCCAGTCAAGGGTGAGCTCTACCCTCAACTATCCAAACCAACCTTCAGGTTGAATCACTGAGTGAGTGATTACCCGTTTACCTGACCTATTACCAAATACTACTTTTTAGGTTGATTAAAATACGATGTACTCTATCAGAAAAAACATGTGAATTCCAGAGCATTTATATCGCTGTTTTTTTGGGATACTTAATCAAAGGTTTAAATGAAATGAGGCACAGCTCTAGCTAATTGACTCATTTTACCCGATTGGAGGATATCAAGAAGAAAAGTGACACTGTTCGTGCCGTTGATAATAATCAATTTACTACGCCAGAGTAGATAATTTTTAAAAATGTCGTCTCACCAACGATATGTAAATACAACGGTTTGAAAGCAGTAAAACTCAACTTGTGATTTCATTTACAATGAGAATATTGGCCACTAACACTTATCGGTTATGACGAGGAAAACTTTGAAGGAATACTAAAATTCCTGGAGTACTTACATTTCATTTATGAACTAGAGAATCAAGAATTATAATAGAAATGTATTTTGCCGAAATAATTGTGATATTGTGTATGTAAATCGGCCTAGTTAATATTTAGAATATATGATCACCGAAAAATATATCGGGTGAAGAGATGGAGTAGAACATTTTCATTTTTGCCGCCGGAAGGTGCGACAAGAGCTAAAAGACGGAGGCGGCGGGAAATGACTTTTCTTTAAATAACATAACTATTGTTTTCAGTGGCTTGAAAACATTGGCTAGACACGTAATAATATCCTCTTGATTATCAATTATGAGGGGAATTCCGTAGGCATATAACAATTCCTAATTCACACTTATGCATCAATTTTCGAGGGCCAGAAGTCCATTAATGCACCCGAGGCACATGATGTTTTAGTAATATGCAGTTTTTACCACTTTAAATTCTTACTGTCGTATCAAATACGGAGGAGGAAATTAGTCGATACCAGCCGATATTATTGAAGCGATGCGCATGTTCAATTCAATTGAATTCAAAAGGTGTTTATTTCCACATTTACAATACAAGAAAAGGAAGAAGAAACCTAACAAATCAACAAACGAGGGTCGTGAGTTAGAGTCCCGCCTGGGTGGATTTTTCTCCACCGAGGACATGGGTGTTCGTGTTCGTCTGTTGTTAATGCTACATCACCCGATGTAAAAGGCCATTGTAAGCTGTTTCCGGGGTAATTGAAAATAAATAAAAGAAAACAACAGTAAAAGCGGACCCCACTGTAGGCTTTAGCCTCTTCAGGGCGGAAAGTATACACTGGATTGGATTTGAGTAGTTTGGTACAACACCTAAAGAGCCTCGTTAATATTCCAAACTTCCCGGAATTTTGAAGGAAATATTTATTGGATCTTAAAAAGAAACGTGCTCGGAGATGGAATAGAACGCTTTCGCAGATATGACCGCAGCCGCCTGAAGAGGGGGCGAGAGTTCAGCGGTACAGAGGCGGCGGGACTCAAAAGGGCGCACTTGTAAAGCCCTCTCTCAACTGGGTCAGATCCTCTCTCTCTCCTCCGAGGGGGAGAAGGAGGAGGAGGTGAAGGAGAAGGTGGAGGTGGATGAGGAGGAGGTGAAGGAGGGAGCGGGGGATAAAAGCAGAGGGGGTCGTATTCAATCACAGAGGCGGAGGATGTGCCCCCCCTCCTGAAGTCTCTCTCTCTTCTTGGGAGATTGATTTCCGTTGCGAGAGGAGATGTGATCACGAGAGGGCGTGGTGGTGGTGAGGTGGAAGGAAAATGCGAGCCAAGAGATGAGCAAGAGACGAACGGTCGAGGCGAACGGTCGGGATACGGATAGAAAGAGAGATGGGAGGGCACGCCCACACGTTCGCACTACAAGCATGTTGAACACAAACGGCGCACCTGTCAGCACACATCGCGTCCACTACCGGAATGTCTGCCGGAAACACCTCCGCACCAACCGAAACCGCCTCCTAACCCATCCTGACGCTTCGAGTCACTCATCTTTTCGTCCGGCGCACCCGATTCGATAGGGAGACCAAAGTCAACTGCCACGCTGCGCTGGTTCAAATCATACGATTTTGCGGCACGTTAAATTCCAAGTCCGTATACCCCAGAGTCGGGTTCGAGTTCCGCCAAGGTGGGGTTTTCACCACTCAGGTCGCGTGTGCGCGGCGTCAAATGAGTTACATATTACATAAGGCTCTGTAGTTCTAATTTCGCTTATAATAGTGTCGCATTATTACTTTCGATGCTAAAGCGTAACGATAATAATAATAATAACTTTATTTTATCGGGGGCAGATCTGTCCCTTGGAGCAGAATAAACTTTTACAATCAATGAATTCATCGATGTCAGGGTTAAATAAAAGACATACTGAAAGCAAGACAAAACGAGCCATAACATTAATAATACATTTGTATGTATATAGCGCATCGAAAACACATAACTTCACAAAAAAACTACAGAGTTGGGTGCATATCAATTAACAATATTTTCGGATATTTTTGCTTTAAATACCTTAACATTATTTATGGATTGTAAACGGCAAAGAGTTCATTTGAATAATTTTCATGAAGAAATGAAGGACTTTTCACACAAATTAGTTCGATATGATGGAATGGACAGAGTTCCCGTCTTCCGTGTAGTGCGTTTTTCTGGATTTATTTTAAATGTTATTTGTTTGTACAAGATAGTAATTGTGTTTAAACCATTTTGTGTTTTATGAAAGATATGAACCATCTAGATTTAAGTATCGTCTTTGTTCCAGTTTGGGCCATTTTAACAGTGGGTAAAGTCTTATTATGGTGTGACATGCTCATAATATAAAAAACAAAGCAAAGACAGGCATTTTGTATTCGCTGTAATTTCTTATCTACTAGTAGGTCGCTTGTAATAATGCATAATGTCACAAAGCCCATAGCGATCAGCCACGCGCATGAGTATAAGACTGGGAAAAACTAAAAGGAGATCAGCGGAGGGAAAGAAAAGATTTCACATGGATTTGGCCACGGATAATACAATCGCTTGAGGTTTGTAACCCGTATCCGAAGGTTGAAGCACTCGATGTCACAAAATTTAATTCATTTTATAAATTTATATTGCAGGATCCCTCGAGAGCTTGAGAAAAATAATCACCGGATGGAGGGTACAATGTTATTAGCACAACGCATGTCAATGAGTTGAAAAAATTAATGTATCAAGGCTTAGCTGAGGCCGTAATACGTTATGGTTTGACGATTTGGGGTAGCACAAACTCCACCTTGCTGAATAAGGTTATTACTTTACAAAATAAAATGGTTGCCCATTTGATGGTCAAGGAAAACGATGTGAGAGAAGTATATAAGAATCAGTGTTTGTTACCATTAAAAGAATTGTATGATTATGTGTTAATTTGTGACAACTTTTTTGACAGCAAATTAATAAAGCAACGTGTGATTAATACTGACATGCAACTGCGTCGAAAAAATAGGTTGTCTGTACCTAAGTATTTTAACCTCCATGGCAAGAGATCTCTTGCACATGTAGTCCCTAGGTTGTTGAACGAATTGCCTATTGTCAATGAATGATATTAATAGCATATCTGTTCTAAAAACGTCACTGAAAGAGTGGCTCATAGGCTAGCATTGTTGAGCTCCGAAATTGTCCAGAGCGCTGCACAGCAAAAAAAAAATATTTTTTTAACAAAAGGCACCTGCTGACAAGCCGCTTTGGCTTAGCAGGACCTCAACTGCAATATTATTATTTTTATTTCTCCATATTTATTTTTTTTTCCATGTGATTGCAATACAACATGATGATGTAATGATGATGTAATTTTGATTTATTTTTTTGTGTCATTAGTTGTAAAAAATGGGATAAGATCATGTATTTTACGATGTAAAGTGTGTAATAATTCAAAATAAATTCAAGTTTTTTATACCTCAAATACGCACAACCCAATAATACCCAACAGTTTTTTATGACATATTTTCTAGACAATTATTTTTCTGTTTGAAAGGGAATTTTTAAAATGCAAACATAAAAGTAAGATATATCTAATGAAACTCAGACCTTGTACAGCCTTTTTATTTTTCAAGCACAATAAATTGTATCAGTTACATGTACAACATAATGATTAATTGAATGCTGAAACTCGATTGAAATGAAATAATGCATCATTTTCTATAAACAAAATACATGCGAGATCGTTTCTTTCATCCCTGTGTCCCACCAATGCGAGTCCGACTCACGATGTCCGAAGACACTATTCCGTGAACATGTTTTTCAGGTTACGTCATTCATGGTTTTTAGTAGGATTTTCGATGGAGCAAGATCATATCCCATTCCGATTCCTTCAAATCGGTATACTTCCTTGAGTAATGGTGGCAAAAGCGTTCACTGTTGGGCGTAGGGTTCGTTCGATACGGTTAACATGGAAGCTAGTTGAACTCCGCAACATTTCCTGAGAGCTATTTACTGTAGTCAACGTCTTCAATTTGATTCCGCAAAATTTCCTGAGAGCTATTTACTGTAGCTAATGTCCACAATTTGACTGGATTGGTCATATGTATTGATTTTGACCTCCAAGGGAGGATAAGAAATAATAAAAACTAGGAAAAGGGCCAAATGGGGTCACTGAAATGTGCTATAAGTGATCTATAATTTCGATTTAATCAATAATATTTGAATGCTAAAAACTAATATTCCCAATAACATTTTGTCATATTTCCATTTTGGACAATTTTCTATCCATAAACATTTGGATTATTTCGAAGTAATTTACAAGTACCTACCTATGTTTTCGCTATTAAAGAAAAATTTCAGGGGGCCGGGAATTTTTTTATCTTAAGGTACTGCTGTTAGTAACAACGCTTATGAAGATTCTTTCATTTATAACAACAGCTTTTCCTTTAAATTGTGATTCCCAGAAAAACTTTTGATGTTCTCATTTTTATGTTTATCCAGGAAACAAATGGGCTGTATTCTAAATTAAAAGAAGAAATTTCCCGATTATTCCTGCGATTTGCGTCACCATTTTTTCTCATGTTCCATTTGTATATTAAACTTCATATTTTCCAGCGAAAAAGCAACAAAATATTTTGTAAGCATAGCCAGACACTCTCGCCTGCTCTATCTTCAGCCCCATAGGCGAAGACAACTCCTTCCTTTCGACGTCATTGTCCCATCTACTACGTACGCTATGACTACCTCGGTAGCGGCGGGGTAAAGTCCTCGCCTACTAATCCAAAGGTCGCACGTTCGCACGCAAAGGAACGCAGAGTCCCGCCTGAGTAGGTTTTCTACCACTCAGGGCATGGGTGTTAATGGGTGTATTTTAGTGAATGGTCAAATGTAAGAGAGCGCTGTACAGCCCTAATTTTGCCCAAAAAAGGAAGTCGCCATTATTATTATTAATGTTTTATAACATCATGGCAGGGAAAACTCACATACCTACCCAATAAGATAGTATCGACTAACTGGCAACTATATAACTCGAGCTCTGGATGTAAAGAATATTTTAAAAATTGATTTGCCATAATAATTTTAAAAACACAAACCTGAATCGGAATCTCATAGCTTGCGTTTTATAGAAAATAAACCGTACGCATGACATTTATCACTAAGTGAATTTAGGATAACAACAGTACAAATGCCTTCCACACAATAACATTTTATCTATTCGAACTCTAATTAAAAATCACATGGGGTAGTCATAAATTGAAAGAAAGTATCATCAACTTCATAAATTCCATCATTCTATTTTAACTGTAAAACCGGTTTCACCAGATAGGGCATCATCAGGTAACCAAGGATTACTCGATGATGTACCTGATTATGCCCAAACGAATGAAATCGGTTGTATAGTAATAACAAATTGATGTGGAATGTTAAAAAATTGTTACCACTTTCTTTCAATTGAAGAGGATTCCATCAAGTTACGCCGAATAACATTCGTTCCATAGTCATAAATATTCATGCTTTGAACTCAGAATTTCAAATATTGCTTCTCCTTTTCCATTTATCAATATGATTCCGATCTTTTAATGATGCATTATTTATCTAATCAGAAACCTCTTATTACACTGTTATCCCAGGCAAAACACGCGCTTTCGTGAAGGAGAAAGAGAACTAAATTACTGAGGCATAATTGAATAATGAATGCGTTCAGATCAGAGCGGCGATTATGAGCATAAAGCATGGAATAATTCATCTTATTGACTGCGTGCAAAAAGAAGTGGACAATCGGTAAAATTAGGGCAGAGGGGGAATTATAATAGCGACGGCGATGTAAAAATCCATTGACCCACGATGGTTGATTATTCGTGTCTATACGCAGTAGGCCACCCCGCATATTTTTATATTTAACGAGTACACCAAATTATTTTCTTCGTAAGATTTGTACAGGTGATCGATCCTTTTAAAAGAACAAAACACGCTCTACAAGAGCGAGTGATTTGTGTTCACTCAAAGCAGAACTTACCGTCCAACGACCATCCATTACGAGTCATTGCTTGTACGCATTCAACGGTAAAAATAAACTATGACAACTTTCAGCCCTTAATGGAGGGTACGCGAATGGGTAAAACAATTGAAAGCACTCGCATCAACGGCTTTCGCTGTGCATAATATAAAATGCATGAAGTGATGGCGAGCACTCAACGTCTGTTGCCATCCGTTTAAGAGCAATGTCAACAAAGGCTTGCGAACCGTGTCGCACAGCGCGCAGTGACTGAAGAGCCCCAAATTTATCCTTGTCTTCAGGGATTAAAGCGGGTTATTTCTACAATGGTAAACAATTTTATTTCAATTATCACGTCACTGCCTTCATAATATGATGAGTAATGATAGTTATTACGGTACACGACCGAAAACTTAAGATATTTTATCGTAGCCTCCGAGATATACAGGCCGTAACACTACCCCCTCCACTTTTATTTAGTAGACCTACGAAAAGCGCGGGAAATGCGCTTCCTGTGCATTTCTTATGGCAAGGTTCAACAAAGTTAGGCAATTATTTCTCGTCATATGCCGCATTTCAAGGTCCACGTTAGTTTCATAAAAAATATTTATGCACTTGGAAAAGCATTCGTCTTATTTTAGCAGGACTTTTTTAGACAATTGTTATTCGACGCGAATTTTAATTCTACTGAGATTGCGGAAATATATTTCCCTCACATTCAATTGATCTACAAACACGACCTGAAACCAAATAGGGTAGAGTAAGGAGACAATTTTATTCAATGTTATGTAGATAACAAAAGCACAAACGGATACTGATAACTAAATTTGGTCCTGAGTATCATGCGATGCAAATTTTCAATGGAGGATGACGACGTCATGCACTTCAAATAGTATTTTAACGCTCCCCTTCGTTACATAACCAACTTCTGTTCTCATGGTATGCAAATTACTATTTGTTTATGGACATAAAATCCAATAAATGGCAAATAAAAATCTGTTCACTTTCTATAGGCCTCCTTAAATTTCGTGTACTTATATTGTGATAAAATCACGTTGCAACGATTTATGAACTTCTGCAGATATCGGTTATGATGCAAACTCATTTAACAAAAATTTACGGTACTAACCAAGTCTTATCTGCCATGATAACCTATTATTAGAATTTTTTTCAATCACCTCCGTAAGAACACACACGATTTTAGGCTTACTATTTGAAAACAGATGACGATCGAAATTAGGGTGTTCAGGCCACTATACCTCGGAGGCTAAGAGGTTATCCATAAGGTTAGTTTGGTAGGTTGGATAAGAAGAATAAATGGGGGAATGAAAGATGAGTGGATAGAAAGTCGGCGACAGCATCAGCCTACTCTCAACTTGTAGATCCCAGGGTCACACAGTTCAACAACGGGTCGAGTACTTCGAGTACTGCCAAGAAAATACTCCTTATCTAGCAACAAATAAGGCATCTGGATTTCACTGAAAAATATCCACCACTACAAGGATTCAAACCCGCATCCCACAGAGATGGCTGGTTTCAATATTGCCTTCATAAGTCACAACACTTATCCAAGGATTCCGTTCGATTACACTCTCATATTAGCTGTAACAACAAAAATTCGTCAGGTTGATTGATGGCCCGTCTCCATGCACTAATTCGGACGCAATAATAATAGACGTTACCCCGCCGGCCCCGGTGACGGCGGGGTCATATTCCTCGCCTGCTAACCGGCATATATATTGGCTGTTCGCTGTCATGTTCGTAACGTAACGATGGAAAAAAGAGTTTTTGCACACCATAGACCAATGCGTTTCCGCAGCGTTCATCTTGACCAGTGTAAACTTTCGGAGGTTACCCGGTGCTATAATGTCCGTAGGCGACAACAGAGTCTCAGCCATCAAGCAGGCATCTTCAGGCCAGATGAAGTGGCGATGGATGCATGCTCCTAGTCCAATTTAAATAGGTGTGTCCGAGCCTTTAGATGGTCCTGATTGGTCGAACGGTCATCCGTTTTGAAAAATAAATACTGACTTAAAAATAAAAAAGATTCGAACTTGGGACGAATTTCAGATCAGTAAGCAACACCGCGGATACTGCACGGATTATAACAGAAATCGCGACGCTGACGGAGGGAGTGACGTAAGCTTGGGCGAGTCGGAAAGAGAAAAATACAACACACACATATAACACGCCCGCGAGCCGCAAGAGTGAACTGAAACATGTGTGCACACTGACGTGGGTTGGGTGGATGTCATCATCCGAGGCTAGTTTGCACGTCTAACTTCGCCCATACCCTTCATGCTTCCCCTACTCCTCCCCTTCAACCCTTCTCCTCAGCCCTCCCCCTCAACCAACAGGCGGTGGCTCACGCAACAATGGCCTTGACACGTATATGATCCGATTGGAGTAGGGGAGCGGGACAATGGAGGGGGTGAACAATTGCGTTGATGCCGCCATGTTATTCTTACGGGCGCAAACCGTTTTGAGTACAATGCCACAGGTTTACAAAGCTCCGTCATTCTTATGCAAACATATTTCATTCATTACAAAGGTACCGCATTACCCATATTATACAGCGCTCATAACGCTCTACCTCCAAATTGTTCATATTCGAAAAACCAACATTTACGCTCGATTGTTAAATAGACGAGACTGAAGCACATAAAAGTGATTGCGATTTTAATTTTGAAATTGGAAACGAAACTATGGAATAATTAACACTTAAAAGTTACCGCATAGCCTATGTTACACAGCGTTCATAACTTAAATTCGGAGTTAGAGCGTTCATAACGCTCTAACTCCGAATTGTTCTTATTTGGAAAACCAGCATTAACGCTCCATCGTTAACTAAACATAATTAAAAGCAAATGCGAATGAAATCGAAATTTGAAACGAAATTATGAAATGAATAATGAACACTACAAGCGTCCCAAAAAATCTCGATGTAACATAACATCAGATCGGAGGGCATGACAACATTCTATTTTTTTGCATATACCTTTGCAAATACTTAAATTTTGTACCACTCCCATTACACTTTCATGCATGAGATGTTTCATGAGGAATTTGCGTAACTACTGGAAGTGGTAGGGTGTGTGATTTCTTGAAGCATTTTTTCAGCTATGGACATGAGGTTTGCAACTCCTTACTTATCGAGCTATGGCAACACAAACATTTCGTCCATAACATTTTGCAGTCACCATGAAAACGCCGAATAACGGCTGAACTCCGAAAATAAGCTACCATGAGCACGAGTGGCAACATTTAAAGAACAAGACATATCCTATGCACTACTGAGACAAATTTCAGAATCTTCAATTGGTAGGCTACCTACTCGGCATTTTCGTTAAAACTGCAAAATATTCTGGATAATCGTTTGTGTTGCCATAGCTCCGTGAGTAAGGAGTGGCGATTCCATGCCCGTTTGACAAACAATGCTTGCCATCAAATCTTCTATCACCTCCAGAAGTTACGCAGGCTACTCCAGTTACTATGATTCTCCGAAACTTGATCAAGATGACAAACATCGTTGTAAGCATAAAAAGATTCTTTTCAGGCGTGATACGGTGGAATATCATAATCAAAGAAAATTTGCAATTTTTCACAATATAAACTTTAATACTTCAAATAAAAACATAAACAAAACAATAGTTTTCAATGCATAAAGTTTACATTGTAGAAAATTGCCAATTTTCTTTAATAGTCGTAAGCGTTCAGAGTAAGTTCAATTTTCCGATTTTCGAAGCAAGTTTCCCTCACCGGAAATTGGTCCACAAAGAGTAGAGAGCCTCTAAGTAAGAAGGGGTGGAGAGGAAAAACCCACTTTGCCCGTCGAGTGAGAGGATTGAAGAAGGCGATGGCGTGACACACCTCCATGCAGTCTTCATCCGGGACGTCTCGCATTCATTCGAACCGGAAGGAAACGGTTAACGCGGAGATGAACGACGGTGCCTCGATCGTCCAACCGGGACCGCTTCCCATCTACCACAACACCCACCCAAAGCATACGCCCCGATCTTAGGTCCATGCCATACCATATTCTTCATGCAGTACGAGTATGGGTCGTACATGCGAAATGGAATGGACAACTAGCACTAGTATGTAAGCATGTACGTACCTACATGTGTTTGAAAAATACGTCAAACAAATGAGTGACGGGAGCCGTTCACTTAAGACTCTCAGGTGAAAAAGCGAGGAACAGAAATGTAATCACGCAAAGATAAGTTCATTAGCCCAAAGAATGACGTTGTGACGTCACATCCTGAATTTAGGTAAAAATTAAGTCAATGCTTGAAATATAAGAATGCCCGCAACTCCTCGGGCGCGTTACATTAAAAAAAAAATGGTTTTACTAGAAAATGACTCTCCACTCCAATAATTTCACAAAATAATACCTTACCCTTCTCCTCTTTGTTTACCTTATTTGATTATCGTGCTTCATATTGTCCGGATTCACCCGGGACGCCAGCGCTTACCATGGAAAGTTAGCAGCGTTCGGAAGTCATAAGTTTTTTTGGTAGATACGTGCCTGCCCACAACCTTTTCGGCCAACGTTGAAGTAGTAGTATATATGCTTTACGTGCTTCGACGGCTAAGGTTATTTCGCACCTAATGCCCGCCATTTGCAGACACGGACAACAGCTCTCGGACGAATAGGAGAATCAACCCTAAGGATTCGAACCAAGCCCAACAATGCTTAACTTGGGTGACTAAACAGGAGCGGTTGTTTCCATCTTGGCAAGCAGTTTCCCGGGCAACTTTAGAACGTATATACGACGGTTGATACGTCATTAGTCGGAAAAATGGGAATCAATATATATGACAGGGATAGGGGTAAACCATTAACAATATAATAAAAGAAGTAGGCAAGCCAGGGTAATTTTCCGCGCGTAAAGTGTATGGATTTTTTGCGGGGCGGGTGACAGAAAAGGGCAAAGCCGTATGGGAAAGAGGGCAGCGGAATCCCACTTTAATTAGTTCGACGGCAATATGGAATATGGGGGTATAAATTAAAGAGCACAGTTGACAGTCGACCGTGATAGCATGCAAAGCGAGCCTGGAGCTATGAGTAGAAGTATAGAAGAAAATATTTTACCCCATTTCCTATCAGTAAAGCTCGTATAACGAGCCTTTCGATCCCTATTATAATCGAATTCTACGGACGGTTGCGACTTCATAACCTCGTGCAAAAATCCTTAATTAAAAGGTGGTATTCACTAGCTATTCCGCCAATTACAATACGCCTCGTGCAACGCATTCATCAGAGGAAATTAATCGCAAAATACGACGAAGCTTATTTCGCTCAACGCCGCAAAACGTAAAAAAAATGTAAGCGACGTAATACGTCAAACGCAATACTGTCAAAAATAATCACGCGGGGCGTCATTTATCAGCGAACGAGATCGAAATCCCTCTTCAACGAAGCCACCTTTTGTCCTCTGTAGTTTTGTAGTCCGAATATTCCAATCACCGAAGTCTGGAGACGATCGAAGTGGCTTATGAACGCTGCGATTGGGTGGGAACCATCGCCTTCCATGAATAATTAATATAATCTCCAGCCCTTTGCATTTCTCTCTCTCTCTACAATGGAATTTTCCCGTTCCAAAGCATCCACGGCAGCAATCCCTGCCGTACATTAAGAGAGAAAAAGAGAGGTCACCGTTTATCACACTCAATTCTTCCACGTTCTCACACCGGAATGGGATTGGACGGAATGTTTGATCGCGCGAAACGCGCCTGAAATCCCCCTTTTGTCATAAAAGGATGAACGACGATGAAAAGAATAAATATCCATATTTTTCCTCCAAAGCAGGGAGCGTCATTTTTCCAACACACCTACACCTGTGGGAGAGGACGCGCGCTGGCGCTTTGAAAAAAAAGCGAAACCTCCTATTGGACGAAGGACAGCAAGAAAGCGAGCGACGATTTAGAAATGCGGGCGCTTGGAAAGGTAGTTGGAAGAAAAAATGAGGAAAAGCGCACGAAGAAAGTTGACGGATCCGATTAAAAGAGAAGAGATGCGAGAGTTGAAGGAAGCGTGGAATAACTAGGTAGTACTAACAGTGGAAATTTCAATATTGCATCCCGATGCAAATTTTATATCGCAAAAGACGCAACATAATGCACTGCACGTATTGCATTGGTGGATCTACCTATTTGGGGAAGAAGAAGAAGGAAGGGGAGAGATCCTTAGGAACCTCTCCCAATTAATTGTTTTATCCATATTCTACATATTGAGGGTTCCTTAAAATTCACCCCTCATTAAAAGCACATAAATTATTTTTGTATTATACATATTACACATTGTATCCTGCAGTGGGTTTTTTTCCAATAAGGACGACAGTCAATATCCTTAGGTTTTTCCCACGTTTGCTCACATCTTTTTACACTTTGCTAACTTATAATTTTGATTGTTGAATGTAATTCCAAGAGCAACTTGACAATGTATTTAACTGCAATAATTTTATGTTTGACGAGGGGTTAGATGGAAGATGGGACTTTCTAGTCCCAATCTCGCCCAATAAAGACGTTTTATTATTATTATTATTATTTCAATGGTCAATGTTCTTTAGTTATTAATGAACGTTTGTTTTATTAAAATTTATGTTTTTCAAGTCTGATTCGTTTAACATAGTCCGTTTTAGTTTCTTTCTTTCACTTCTCAATTTTAATTGTTTCCTAAACAATTACAGCTTTTTTTATTTAATAAATTCAAAAGTTTATATGCAAATTGAAATTAAAATCAAGGCTGCCTTCTCTAGAGTGGCTACCTATTTGGGGAGGCGAGCAAGAATGAAGTAAATTTCGTGCCATTGACAGACGATGCGTATGTTGGTACGAGAAGGCATATGGGGAGTGCAGCAAGGGCAGAGAGAAACCCGGTGTCGGCATCTATTAACGAAAGGCGCCGAGGAGTCCGTAAATTAACGTTCCATCCGACAGACAAAATTTTACTAAGTGCTCTCCACGAAATATCAAATAGAGATCGAGATTCAATTTAAAAACCTCCGCCACCGTCGGGACTCGAACCTGGGTCCTAACTATGAAAGCCACTACTATGGCCAACTAATATACCAATCCGATCCCTTTATTTCACCTGAAATTAAGTATCGAATTCAGTTCCTGACGAAGGTTTTCGTGGCGTTCAGAAGATACGTTTGGCTGGTTTCCGGGTTTCGTTCGCGTTGGCATCGTGTTGATGGTGACGTTTCACTTACTACGCCGTAGGCAGGCCAGACTGAAGAGGAGGATGTTTCGAAAAACGCGGAATACGTGAAAGAACACGCACGGGCACTAAAGAACGGATAAGAAGGGAAATCGGCTATTGCTGAAGATGTCTTGGCGGAGCCAGGTCACAATATCCAATTTACAGTACCAAAACTCTTGGCCAAAAAAAAACAATACTTCCCAAGACTTATCAGATAAGCTGTAGAAATAATTAAAAGACCCAACAACATGAATAGAGGAGGACGGCTACACCCTTTCAAACACATTGAAACGCGTTTTCCATGACCCCCGAAATGACCGTCGAGGTGACGGTCGTTGCTTCCCGCGCTTTGCGGATCGGAAACATGGGGATGGACCAATCAGAGGAGATCTCCCACGCCTCTCAGACACCTCTGTGGACACATATATATTGGCTTTTTTCGAAGAGGCAGAACGTTTCCAGTGAATATAGGATAGATAACAAAAACTTATATTACAACCACCTTCTCTGAGCAAAGTAAATTATAGTAGGTCATATTTTTATTCCATTTCGAAATTTAGCAATCTTAATAAACAATAGACGAATGTGGACAATCCAACGACTTTATTTCAACCTCATATTTCTTCACAGGTCTATTAACTATTACAGGCAAATACATAAATGGAATATGTATACAGAGGAAAATGCAAGAATGAAAGAAGAAAAACCGAGAACATCTAATGAATATATATTTCCACCGTTTAGTGATTTCATTGCTCACGTTTCTAATGATTAGTCCAGAAATGTCCGCTGAATTAATTCTCACGCTCACTTCTAAAAAAAGTTGACACTCAAAAATGTATAATAGCAACTCAATTAACCTATGCAAAATGTTTAGGTGAAGGTCACAGATTCACGCACGGTAATCATACGCATTGCTGTGGGTCGAAAATTGCCTTTTTTCTGAACAGACCCAGAACTTTACCGGGAGGAGTAGAATTAAACAAACTCAAAATTAAGTATGAAAACGAAAAATCAATCTTACACATGCTAAAACTAGAAACAGCAATTGTGTCATCATAACTCGCTGGGTGAAACCTCGGCAGCTCGTTCACCAAACCAATTAGTTCGTCCCGCAAAGTTACCAGAGCAATGCAGGGGGTGAGTGAGGGAGAGAACTTCCCTTCATGGAAAGAGAGAGATATATATCTGCCCGCTGCAGGTGACGTTGTCCAATAATAACGCCCACTCACCCCCTCCCGCGCCCGATTCCCAAATTAAAACATCGAGGGAAGGGAAGGACCGGACGGAAGAGACGAAACCGCACGAATGGCAGCGCGCGCTAGAGGCGAAAATACAACAGGCGGAAGACAACAATCAATTTATTTTTGGCGCGGGCTAATTTCACAGAGAGAATAAAAGAAAAAGAAAAACAGAAATACCCTTTTCCTCCGGTAATTGTTCTCTCCACCACGCCACGGTGCGCTTGATGCCCAAGGGTATACCTAAACGGGGAGAAATATCGACGTGGAGCAGGGAGAGCCTTATTCAGGAAGGACCAAAAATTAACAAACCTAGACAATACCACAGGGTTGTTACGTCACATCCTCGACAAAACCATATTGCTGTGAAGCAACAAGGATTCATCCTTATTGTTGCTTCACATCCACAGGACGTCAAAAACACTACCGGAAGATATATTTGAGAATTGATAGGAGGCGCTCACAATGTGATATCGTAGCTGTATGGAGAACGTACGATGGACCAATCAAACGAACCAGTAAATAACTAGGCACGGTAGGAAATAAATTTGCTTGAGGAAATCAAGTTTATATGAACTAGGTGGATGTTGCAAGCAATGAGGGTGAAAGAGAAACTGAAGGCCAAGATGGCTATATAATATACATGAGGCTATAAAATACAAATTTCAATCGAAAGTAACTGATAAGCTTCACGCTACAATTAACACGCTGTCATAGTAAACGATGCAAAAATCGATAAAAATCTGGAAACATTGGACTACCCGACATACATCTGCAGGGACCAGCACCACTGCCATTAATGCCACTTTCGGTATCAGATTGCATAGATAATTTGCAAAAAAAAGTGAAAATTATTTAATGAAAAAATCACTGAAAATAAGCTGTAATCCAGGACAAGGAAACTCAATGCTGTGACATTATGTCCCATCGCCATGACTATGGACAGGCATTCCTTTGATATCAAATGTATAAAATCAATCATTAACCCAGAGAAAAACTTAATTCCAAAGACATCATATAATTTTATTTGATATACGACACAAGCTTAACCAATGCCGTGGCCTTCAGCTGTGGATACTAAACGTAACTCTAATGAAATTCCCATGTTAAAAATATATTCTCCGAAATATGCGTGAGATGTATTTACAAAGAGCAAGCTCATTCATCAAATGATAACGAAGAGGAAAAGGAGGTTTCAGGCGCACTGAACTCAAACAGCAGCTAAAAGGGGACCGCCGACGAAATACGCTTTAATTAAGTCAACGTTCCACACGCATGTCAGCGTTCCGCGAAATCTGGAACCCTGCGATGACCGAGAGAGAGACAAAAGGAATCCGAACATTCCACTCAACACCACCGATTAACAGAAAATCTTCACAGCTAATTTTCAGACACGCGGAATGTCGCCCTCATATCGACATAAGCGCAATCTGAAGGGTCAAATTCTGACTAACTACTAGTCAACCCCATTTTAATTCCCATTCGTCTTCATCAACAACAAAGAATTTATCGAACATCCACGGATATGAGCGCCACTGGAGTCAAAAGATCACTCAACGTACACCATCAATAAAGCTTGAAAATCACTAAATCAAGGCGAGGAAAATGTGTAGATACAATTAAAAATTTAGCAGGTAAATGCAATCAACTGACATGAGTATGGTAATGACCTTAATAATTGCGATTAACTGTGTGATCAAAACGTTATAATTCAATTATCAGCCTTAATTTACAGCAAAATTAGTAACTGGTTCACAACCCTATTGAGAATCAGAAATTTTTAAAGCAATAAAATAATACCGCCAAATATAGCGTAAATAGAAAATACACAACTTTTTTGACGTCGCACAGGCCACTTCGGATTCATACCCTGGTATTTTCTCATGAAAAGTCTCATAATTTCTTATGATGAGTTTACACGTCATGGCACTTTGCTCAGGAATTCTCCGAAACATTTTTTAAAATGTGAGATTCTGGTTCCGATTTCATCCCTGGTTTTACCATCGTTTCATCGGTCTGCGCCACGTGTTTTCAAAGTGCTTTTCGAGAAAATATTTCCCCCGTCGTTTTTCCCGAAATGACAATTGATGAGCGATGATGAACTGTCGGAAAACCTATAGCCGATTGCGATGAAAAAAGAATCCCGTCGGCCCACACGGAAGGTTTTGAGAAGTCCCTCTCCTCTGGCGTGGTTGAGAAAACCCTGCCGTATAGTTTACAATAAAGAATTGATAAGAAGGGATACGGGGGGATTGAAATATCCCTCCAGGAACCATAAATAAGGTCCAAGCTCCTGAAAAATTTATTCTGAGCTACTCCGTCGAAAAGATAACAGTAAAACTCGCCCGTGACACTGCTCGTTTCGGGGTTGTTTTCCAATTATACGTAAACCCAGTCTATTTCCGCCGTCGGGTAGGCACACGGCACAGACGGAAAGCATGCACTTTTGCATTATATACAGAGGAACCTCTCACACACACACAAACGAATTGCAGCAGCCTTGTAAAATATGTGTCCTAAACTTGGATATAAGACTTTCACTTCAATAGTTTTCCGGTTATGCATGAACCATATGAATGACCTGAGGAATTAAAGGCTAGTTTTGAGTTTTCCAAAATGCTATTACGAATTTGACCATTTTTTAAGGAAATAAAAATAAAAACAAATACGAAAAATAACACAAAAAATATATAAATGTTTAACGGGTATTCTACCAGGTAATAGGCTTCATATCTGCCTACGTTTCGACGAACGACTTGTTCATCAATATCAGGGCTTCTGAATGCCGCACGAGTCAAAATTGGCCGGGAATCTGGTTTTCATTTAAGTAGTGCCTGGAATCCTGCCATAAATCGCATTAAAAATGAAAGGGAAGACGAGATAATAAATCAACGGTGAATCAGACAAACGAACCAATCACCTGATCCGGATTTTTGGATATAAAGAACGGCCAATTTTGACTCGAGTGTGGCATTCAGAAACCCATGAAACATTTATACATTAGATTTGCCGGGATTGTCTTAGATCATTTGACACAATTCATTTCATGAAAATTTAATTTTACAGAAGAATTAATGCAATTTTTTTTAATCAACCTAAACAGTGTTAATCCAAAAAATGTAGAAAAATATTTCAAAAAGTGCCTGTATCCTCAAAAAAGTGCCCACGAGTAAGGGTACTTCCAAGTGAAGTTTCATTACTTTTAGCCACGGAATTAAAAACTGCCCGTAGGTTAAAAAGGTGGGTTTCATAATACCGATATGAGCTGCATTGTCATCCTCGTGGGTCAGTTCGACCGCCCTTCCTCATATTTGAGCCACCCTATCCCACATTTCGTAAAGAGCGACGGGATATTTCCTTTCCGTGGAGGCAAACAAGCGGGCCGATTACTATAGGTGAGCTCAAAAAATTGATCGGGAAAGAAGTGTGAGGCTCGATGAACGTGAATGACACTCCAATATCACAGGAGAGAATAACAAAAAATCTATTTAAAAAGTGGCATAGACATATCAATTACGGCGTCATTCATCAGCTCACAGCATTAATACGTTCACGATTCGATCTGCATGCTGGAGGACGAAAACAGGAGAGAAAGAGAGATTGCCATGGTTTCCAGGGAGGAAGTGTTTATCAATATAGCGTTGTTATGAGAGATTCTATTGATTTTAACGGATTGAAAATCACCTCCTCATTCTGCCATAATACTGGAGGTAAAAGCAGAAAGGGATACATTACTATTAGAGTAATCTACCGGTTGGAGGTAGATTATGATGAAAGTCAGAGAATATACAACTCTTACACGTGCCGTGCCCTATCTACCTCTAAAGGGATACACAAAAAGCAAAATATAAATACCTCTGATGCAATAAACGCGTATCTCCAGAGTTAGACAATACATATTGCTATTAATAGAAGTAATAAGTTCCACTTGAAAACACATTATAAGTATGGGTGAACCAATGTATTATCTTAGATGATGGCGAGCAACAATGTTTAACGGTGATAGTAGGGTTTTATCGAATCGCCAGTTTTTGTCGAATGGTCACCATTTTTAGGATTTAGTACCCATTTCACATTCTAAACAAAAATAGATATGGATGAATGCGCTTCGACGACTTTTTAAAAAGTAATAAATACGGTACTTATCTTGATTAGGGAAGGGTTACTTGTTTATTTCGACAGCCATAACAGATAACAATAGACGATCGAATCAACAAGCGGCGAGGCGATATATGTTGCACTGTTGCACTACTTCGTAATAACCAGCGGGAAGTACCATTGACTTTATTGTCCTTTCAACACTAGTCGTCTATTGTTGTGTGTTATGGCTGTGAAGCAAACGAGGAGCCCTTCCCTTATCAAGATAAGTACCGTATTTATTGCTTTTTAAAAGTTGTCGCAGCGAATTCATCCATATCTAGTTTTATTTAGAATGTGAAATAGATGCTAAATTCTAATTTTGGTAACCATCCGACAAAAACTGGCGTTTCGATAAAACTCTACGGTAACCTGTTTACCAACCTATGTTAAGGTGGATCTATACCAGGGCTAAGAAGTTCGTTTCAGACGTTTCCCTCTAACCCAGCAACGGATTTGCCGTGAAAGCTGGAGATTTGCAATTTTTGTCTTCTGCAGATGAAGAGTCTTTTGTTGCTTTAAGTGTAGTAACTTTATCATGAAGTGGTTGTTTTTTTATAAAAATAGCAATTTTTTTACGAAATGTTTTGGAAATATTCCGGGGCACGTTGCGAAGGCTAGATTCCGAAATGAGGATTTTCAGCCCACTTAAATCAAAGAATCATCTTTCATATACGCAAAAAATCAACAACTATTGATGCTGTTTTCAGATTGAGGCAAATCAATTTTAAGCGTTCAAGCCTGCATTGACAACGGAGTAGTCCTTTTCTATCCTCACCCAAGGATAATAGTTCCCCACTCCATTTTTGTCAGTGCCGCCTTCACAGTTTCCCGTTGAGATTCTACCACCCCCCAGGTAGGCAACCTCAGGCGGCGACCGTTAACTTGAGTTGGCTTGGAAGTATAGACCCACCTTAATGCTGATGTATTTTCACCAACAAAAGAAAACTTCATCGTTAACCGCTGGACATTTTCACGCAATTCCCTCCACAAATGTTTTCTTTTTTCATGACGACGATGGAAAAAATTAGAGAACACCCGTGTTTCATTAATATGTATCATGAAATAACAGAGCAAGTTTACGTTATAACTACAATTTTGGGCGATATACAGCCGTTGCTACACACGATTTCTTATCGGAAAAAAATTCCTTTCATCTTTTACTATCTGTGTGCACTTAAAGCGTTCATTTTGCAGAATTTTTTAAAATTGATTTTTGTTTGTTTGATAATATTTGATGTAATTAGTAAACACAGCAACACTAGGCAGCATAAATTCATAACCGGGTCTAATCCTACAAGAAAAATACCTTCCTGATAACTAGTTTTACGACATGTCGTCAGTTTCAGAGTGAAGGACAAGTTATATCTCACACCTAAACGTGATATGTACCCATGTACCACTCGATTTGAGAATTGAGGAGATATTTAACGAAAAAAATGGAAGCATTTTCAAACAATTAATTTCCGTGAAATTACGTTCGGATTATAAACAAATGCGCTCGGTGAAATTATGACACAGAAATCAACGTAAAGATAGTATCCACAAATTACGAACAGAATAAAATCCTTAATATTGAGCTTTTCCAAGGATATTTAATAGCTTAGTCTCAAAACTCGAAGCAGAATGTCACTACCATGGTCAGTTTCCGCCAACGAAAAGAAAACCAAATAGAATACAAGAATTTGCGGTATATTTAGCTCCGGAGTGAAGTCATGCCGTGCTTCGAAAAATCCATACACGTACTTTACCACCTACAAAAACACAAGCAGGATTCTTTTGAATTGTCAAAATAAGTGCATGGAGCCATAAAACGAATCCCTCAATCAAAATCCTTACGTTCATTTTTTTCTCATACTTCCCAGCACTATACGCGGGCAAGTAAAAATATTGTCTTTCCATACGAAAATTCAATCTTTCAAAGCAAGTTCCGGTGTGCTTAGGAATACTTGTCGCCTGAAATTCGTTCCTTTCCTGCTCCGTTAAATATTTAACCCACTCCGAGAGATTTAGGAATAACCTATTTGATTCCATGAAATTCAACGGAGCTGTATTTTCCAGGCACTGACATCGCCATTTTCCGGGGTTGGGACTAGTACCACGACTGATGAACTCACTTCAATCATGGGAGACCCGTGCTTCATACGCGTCGATATCGTTATATTTTCAGTAGTGGCTCCTTGGCTGGAGGAGAAAGGAGAGAACCCTTACGAGAACGCAGTGAGTTGCGTACCCACACCGTTCTTAAAAATGAGACGTTAAATTCCGTAACCTTTAGGGTCTTCAGAGCGGTATCAAGTGCCCCACTTGTACCTCGACCTTCTCTTCCTCTTGCGACCCTTCAACACATGAAACTCCCACCGTCTCTTAATTAACAACGCACAGCTAGCACGGCGCAAGTGAACTCACCCATTACGCCTACCTTCCCTCACAATTACTCCAGAAGTCACATATCGTATCTCCCTCGCCAGATGCTCCCGAAGTATCATGATACAAGCACGTAAAACCGGAAGTATGCACGTGTAAATTGTGTAGCTGTGCTATGTAGGCCAAACTACCCACTAACTAACCGCTGGCCACGGAGATAATTAGACACGACAAAGTTAATATTACGTCGCGAGTCGCAGGGCAAAGCTCATGTTATTTTTAATATCCGCTAACTCGATAAACTTTTAAGGGCACGAAAAATTCAAGGGGGGAGAATATTACCGGAAAAATGCTGTCGCGGTACTATGACTCCTAAAACGGCACATGCGCTGAAGCTACCATTATCCTGGGAGATCACGCTAAAGGGTACGTAAATGAAACAAAAACTGAAGTAGCAAAAGAACATAACTTGTTAAAGTTATGTTCTTTTGCTACTTCAGTTTTTTTATTTCGCTTACCTCATTTCCTGCGCTACCCTAGTTTTAAGAGGAAGATCAGAGATAAATAGAATACATAGGTACATCGAATATTAATAACCTTCTCAACCGCCTCACCCAATATCGGTAAAAATTATAGGGATTATTTTTTGAGTTCCAATCGGCAATTCGGTCCACAATCGGGAGGGTCAAAGATAAGTGAAAACTCGATTTTTGAAAATAATTTCCACCGATATCTTTCCATTTATCGGTGATTCTTTCCATTTATCGGTGATTTCCACGTATGCATTGGAAAGTTTGCAAGTAAGCAATCAGGGACACACAATCCGGAGGGTATTATTTTTAATGAAATTTTCGAATGAATTTGCAATCCAGTGAATTGGTCAGGCAATTGAAATAGGAAGCTGATTTCTCCATTACGTTCTGTAGTGTAATGATTTTCAATCGAGCTGGACTTGATTTGAGAGGAATCTCTTCCTGGTCCACCAAAACTGTAGCAAGCCACCGAGAAAAACTCCCAGATTCTAACTCTCCCTGTTGATGGGCACCAAAATGACCAAAATTCATGCATAGGAGTCAAAATTCCTTTGTTTTTATTGACAATTTTGATAAATCTTTAATTTAAATATTCAAGATGCAAAGGCTTTCATTCAATGATTGAACTTCTCATTAATTAACAAAATGTACATATTTGAGGCTTTCACTTGATTCGTTTGTTTCACACCGCACGATGAAAACACCTTTCTACTAATTGTAAGTATTACGGTAAGTTAATTTTTTTATAATTAAGAAAACATACGAACGATACACCGTCAAATTTCTGCCGTGATCTTTTAATCAACTTTATTATAATATCTCTCCGGATCGTACACCCGAACCAAATCTTATGGAAAACGGCTCCCATTGAATTAATCTTGACAAAAGTGCAATGAAAAGCTGATATTTTAGTGTCACTAGAAAGTTGACAACTTCTTATCTATAATGAGCTCAAATTCGCTGGATTTTATCTGTAGTGATATCTTACTCAAACTATAGGTTTATTCTTCCCTATTGACCGTATTTCCATTTATAACGTCGAACGAGTTGTCCGCTGCGCGGTTTGCAGATGTAAAATGACCAGCATCTTTCGAAAACTAGGCCCTCCGGACCCGGGCAGTCTTACGAATACTTCCACCGAATGTGGTTCGCCACCTATCACATTTCATTAAGGTGGGTCTATACTTCCAAGCCGCCTCAATATAACGGTCGCCGCCTGTGGTCGCCTACTGGGGTGGTAGAAGCCCAACGGGTAACTGTGAAGGCGGAATTGACAAAAATGGAGTGGGGAACGATTATCCTTGGGTGGGGATGGAAAAGGTCTACTCCGTTGTCAATGCAGGCTTGAACGCCTTAATATAGCCTTAATACGAAAACAGCATCAATGGTTGCTGATTTTTTGCGTATTTGAAAGACGATTCTTTGATTTAAGTGGGCTGATAATCCTCATTTCGGAATCTAGCCTTCGCCCCGGCATATTTCCAAAACATTTTGTAAAAACAAAAAATTTGCTATTTTTTATTTTAAAAAAACACAACCACTTCATGTATCAACAAATGGCTCTTCATCTACAGAAGACAAAAATTGCAAGTCTCCAGCTGTCACGTCAAAGCCGTTACTGGGTTAGAGGGAAACGTCTGAAACAATCTTCTTAGCCCCGGTATAGAGCCATCTTAAAATTATAACTCGACTACGAAACCTTATCCTCGACACATTACGTTGCCTGTCTGTGGGCCTCATCTGAGGATAAAACCCTGGCCTATTTTTATATATTCCGTCACCCGAACCGCCGCGCAATTAACGACCTCATGTTTATCCACACGATAATGAACGGCCGCTGCTTACTTTCCCACCACCATCAAAGCTTCTTCTCACATCCAGCCCATCCTCTGCCGGCACGAAAAGCAATTTGTCCCCAACCTTGCCAAATTACGGCTATCGTTATCACACCGATCCCATCATATCCAATTCCCATCCTTGTTCAGCTCCGCCACCCGCGCAAATCACTTCTTTGACCTATTCTTACACTTATTGCACTCGTCCACTGCTTTTTTGGAATAAATATATCCTCTCGCTATTTTTCCCTAAATCTCGCAGGTTTTTTTCATTATCATCGGCCTTATTCAGAATGGGATCGATGTTCTCGATCTACGAAATCAACGAAAATTTTACGCCCGAGCCACACAAATTTCTGATTGTTGCATCAACAGCTCAGCTGAGACTGTCGTCACAACTTCGATATTGTCGATGCTCGAAATTTCTACCCTTACTATTAATAAGGCAGCTGCGATAATTTGTAAACCATGAATATTTATTCCTCTGGTCATCGATCATAAAATAGGAAGAATTGTTTCTTGTAAAATTAATAATGAAATCCAATTATTTATTGGTCCTTCAAATGAGCTGCGATGTATTCTTACAGGTAGAGCATTAGCCGACAGACCAGCTAGTCCCGAAATATGATCCGGTAGACGTATAATTGAGCACACCGAAACTAAAATCCTTACGGCACGATTTTCTGGGAACTGTATATTCTTGGGAGAGCACCTAAGGCCGTACGAAGGAATTGCTCCCCCTACTTAAACAAACTCTTCAAACACACATTAAGGTTTTTAATCAATTAATTTATGGAGTCAGTGCCTCCAAAATGATTCATCAATGAAAATTATTTGCAAATGAAATATGGCATTAAACATTGAACAAATTACAAATTACATTTTAAAACCATATTTACGACAGTAAAAAAAAATGTTAAGACTATCATTCTGACATTTTAATTTTTCGATTAAACCACTTTTCAACCATCGACTGCAATAAACGAGTAGGATGAATTCCGAACCTGAAGTGCTAGAAACTGCTTCATCGAAGGATAATATTTGGAACTTCGTTTGAAAACATAAAACATACAATGAACCTCTAAACTGAATAATCCTTGTCGGGTATCACTCCTTTTACAAAGGAATGTCTATTGGAAGTCCTGGTTGCGTTAACCCCACATAAACGTCAACTAACTTTTACAAACACACAGATAATTGAGAATATTACTGAAAGGCGAAAGTAATAACTTGAGGGAAAATAAATACCCCTTTCACATACAACTAAGAAATATAAACGACTTTTCTGGGAGTAAATGCGCAAGAGAAACACAGGATATTATATTTCCACTCCAGCCAACAATGCCGTGACGCCCATTGGTAGCTATCACGATATTTCAGGTGAAACATTACTAATAGTACATGCATATTACGAAAGGGTTTCAAACACCGCACTACAATACGTGGCCTAATCCCACTTCGGCAACCATGTTTTTACTAAGACTGACGACTTTAGTCGGCTAAATCACTCGATCCACGTCTGCTTTCCAGTCCACCGACCACAATTGGTACAAATAAAAGATGCGCGATCAGAGGCGGAGGTAAGAACGGAATTTTCGTGAACGCAGGTGCCAGAGACCTCTGTCGGGCAGCTGTACGAACTATTACGAGAGATCAGACCAAAGGGAAATGCTTCACTTCGAGGGGCAGGCGGGAAAAGATCGACTGGGTGGGACGCGTGGATCTTTAGGCTATGCTGACAGTCCTCGTCGCCCTCAAAGAATCCTTTGCATAATTGATGATCATATGTAAACACTGAAGTTTCGCTGAAAGTATGTCTTTACGACTTAAAGCCATACAGCTACGCCTGCCTAATTCTCACTAGCTAAAGTTTGGCTGAAAAAATTCAAACATTATCACGTTACATAAAGAAATACTGAGTTCCGGGGAGACCCTCATTACTTCTCATTAAATATGACGACTCACAAACAATCAAAATGTTCAGCTACCAACTTTCTAAAATATCACACAGAGTAGAGGGCCATTAAAAGTTTGAAAATCAAGGGGTCAGATTCATATTCAACCAATCGCATAAAAACCTGATTATCTATAAAAGGCCAGTCATAAGATTTAACGTTACGTCGCTTATGAAAACTGATGAAGTCAGCAGTGAATTAAATTTCATAAAATAACAAAAGGTTTTTTACAGGGTTTTACTGCGATAATTCTGTTCCCAATTGTGAAATAACGCTACAAAGTTTCTTTGTGTGACTCCTGATCTAATTTTTTTAGTAAAGCAATCTCTACTTTTGTTAGTATTTGGAAGACAATATACCAAGCTGATTTAAAATGTGCTCCAAATGGAAGGAAATGCATCTGTCTACTAAAAGATCCCCGGATATTGTGCCTCAGTTGGCGGGCGACGGAAGTACGTAATCTTTGATGGTTAAAATGGCGTGCGCGACGGAGCGCAAAAACCGAAGCTTGTTCGCATTAGGCACACCTACCAGCCTACCTATGGGGCCCCCATGCCTACGGTCTACCTCGTGAGCCCCAACTACGTCGCAACAATGTCTCCCAAGATTCGTTCCGATCACACGATCGTTAAAAACCCAATAGGGCGATGGGGGCGGGGCGGAGCAGTTCCCAACAATGGATTAAAATCGCAACACAAAGGAGAACCAATTCTGCGCGGAAATAAAATTCAAATTTTGCTCCCATCGACTCAGGTGGCGAGTGCAATTATCATTTCTAAGAATTTCAGCAGGAGAAACAGCTGAATGACTAATCAACGGATCAACCATGAAAACCCAAGCAAAAGCAGTTTAAAAGGCCTGTTATTGCCATTTTTTGCGTGTGCCATTGACGAAACAATTTATAACGATACATGTGCATTGTAGGTAGGTATCGCAGATATGTGTCGTGACTCGACACGAATGTATACTTTTTACTTCGGCTTCTATCTAGAAACTTTAATTTAATACCTTAATTCTAAATAACTCAGTTGCGTCTTGAAATTAAATTGTTCTCGCTATATGATGCCTAAATTTAGTTTAAATTCGTACTCTCCATATAAATTTACACAAGTACTATTACTGGCTTAATGTAATCCAAGGTAAAACATCACTGTCGTAACAGACACGTAGCCAGAGATTTGCTAAGTCTAGCTCAGAGCATGAGTGCCCCTTGGCTAGTGGTCCCCTTGGCGAAAGGCAGTCGCCGCACATGGAAAAAATTCTGGGGGGGCCTAAAGCCCCCCCCCCCCCCACTGGCTACGTGCCTGTGTCGTAATAAGCTATATACCAATCATTCTTACTTAAACATTTGATAAAAATCACACGAAATAAATAAATGGGAGACTCCTTACGGTGGAAGTACACATACGGAAGCGACATATAGAGGTACGATAAAAAAAAACTACATTTTGATATTGCGCGATTTTAGCGGATGCTGAGAAAATATACATAAAAATACTATCTTCACTTAGAAAACTAAGTGCGATCGATGAGGAATTTAAAATTAGAAATTGATCAATTATTTTAACTGACAGTTATCCTCAAAACTAGTGCTATGTATTCCTTTTATAATGAACGTTTTTTTTAAATTTACGATTAGCTAAGTGTGGTCCATGATAGTTCATGATAAAATCTATAAGGTCCACTACCAAGGAACAATGCGCAGATGGTAACCGGAGAAAACTACGGTAAATCTGACTTCAATTGTAATGTAAAATTAAAACAATTTTTACATCACTATACTAGGATCAAGGGGCACCTAAAGACCGATTTACGAAGTAACTAAAGACAGGCCGAATTACGAAGCAATCTTTGTTCCTGCGATGTCTTATTGCTTTTGTAATCCGAATAAGCATTGTCAGTAACACGACAACATTAATCATCGAACACAACGATTAAACTACCTCATTACATTTTAATAAAGTATCTTGAGATAAACAAACCTTGTAAAGGAAAGGTTTCACAAAGTTTTAGTACGTAGGTAATGGGTTGATAAATAAATATTACCGGTTTAATCATATTTTTCTCTCCACTCCACCGCATAGTATTGGATAAATTCAGGAATAGTATTTCTATTACATGCACAGCAGAAAAGAATGGTGTTTTTCAACAGTTACACTGCGTAAACTAAAAGCCTAAAATCTCCGCTCTCAAACTGAATACGACTTACTCGCCGCGCCGAAGCCCACGAACTTCGCACGAACGACGCGCGCCAAGGCCACTCACCACGCCTCCGACCTTTGGCGCCACGAGCGGACAGAGCGTGAACTATATTCGATGCCGAGGGTGAAAGTGTTTCCCATGGCGGGCGGTAGGTGGCAGTTACATTCAAAACACAAACAGAAGCGACCTTGAATGACCAAGGGGAACGAACTCGAAAAAGGCCAGCAACAGCAGCAACACATAAAAGAGAGGAAAGGGAACAACCGGTCAGGAAGGTAGGTGATGGAGACGATCGTATGGTTTTCACTCGGGAGCGTTTAGTAAAATATTCGGTGGCGTTCCTGCTCAATTCAAGCGACTAAGGATTTGGTATGACTTTTGGCCAATTTTTTTACGGAAGGAAAAATGTTGCACTGACTGACGCGATGATAAATATTGCCGCACATTTTCACGCAAAATACAAAGGTGCAACGTTTTTTTCCTCAGACTGGAAACCCAATCGTATAAAAATCATAGTACTTACAAACAATTCAAAAACAAGAACGAAACTTGTTCTTTAAATTCTCGGGATTTGGTAAAAATCATTTTTTAAACACGATTTCGCTGCCCCCCCACAAATATCTTTATACAATTAATAAATGGACGCAAAAGTATATAGAAAGTTACATAAGAGAGAAGAAATAATGACTGTATTTATAAACGCGTCCTAGCCATTGATAAATATTGGCATTCCTACTACCTACCGACAAATACTTTCCAAACTTTCAAACACTGAAAAGTTATCTCCGTTTATAAAAGATTTTGCCCCGGATGAATCTGTCATTCTTTTGTGAATTTCTATATCTCTACTAGAATACTTTTCCTCAAGATATTACTCACGGCAGCTATCCCGTTTTTGTACTAATGCCTTCCAAATCAAACTGTCTAAAACACCAAGTCAGAAGCACACCTGCATTCCATTACATTCGTATGCTTGGAAATGGGGAAAAAAGGATTGTGGAGAGACGACCGAACTCTGAAAACTTTGAAGTTCCGAGAACCGACTCGGATCAGAGATAAAAAAAAACAAAAATTGAAAAAAATGAGGCGCTCAACTCACCACGAGAAGACGGATGATTCATCAAGATGGCCAATGGGCACTCGTCATCGTCCAGGATGTATTCCCTGTTCGTCCCACCGTGGTATTCCTTGCTGCTGTCCACTCCGCTGTCCGGTCCAAGAACGTTGACCTGCGGACACGACGAAATCAAAGGGAGGGATTTTTAGTCATCAAGCGGTGTCATCCGGGATGCATATGAACCACATTACCCGCAGATTTACATGCAGTGTTCAACATCAGTGGACGTATGCGTTAATGGAAAGATAGTGCGGGATTATTCCGTGCTCGTAAAATGAGTCCAGTTGCTTCCAAAACACATGATGGGTATTGAGCTTCGTTCAAAATAGTTATTACAGTTACTAATACGTTACTAGAAGAGGAATCTCAAGAGACTAGGGAGGTGTGGAACATATTGAGTTCAAATTTCTAAAGGTATTGTACAAAGATGAGAAGGTATTGCTGGAAGATGTTTACTTTAAACATCACTCCTCGCGATAAGGAATGCAACCACCCATAAAATTGCCATTTCATTAGCAAATAGATAGCAACCAGCGGTAAATAGAGAAAAATCGGGGGAAATAATTGGAATTTTGATTTCTACACACCATTCAAAATCGAACCTTCAAAAACCTATACAAATAATCGATTAATTTTTTAGAAAATAATCGATTACTCGATTATGAGCATCCTTTTGACTGACAAACAAACGCTCACCTGGATAAGGCAGTATTGCGAGGGGTCGACGCGGGTGAGGCCGTATTTGGACAGCATTTCTCGCACGACGACGGCCGCCGTGTCCCTTACGGAGAGCAGCAGCGTCTTGTAGGGGACATCCCGGCAGAGCGACTCGCCGTAAATCTTGAGGGTTCCGCCCGTGTCAGGCCCTCCGTCCTTACTGCGGAATTGTTGCAGCTTCCGCTCCAGCTTCTGCTGCCGACGGCGCCGCATCACGGCCTCCGGGTTCGAGATGGACCGCGTGAAGCTCGTCTCCGGCAATTCTATGGGTTGAAAGAAAAAGTTTAGCAGGGTCCAACAAAGATTGAAATGATGAAGAAATAAACCGGGCAATTTTCCACAAAAAAATATAATTTACTTCCGACCCGGGTTTCAATGCTTACACATCATCTTCAGGTGAATACGGCTTCATTTGAAGATGATGTGTAAGCATTGAAACCCGGGTCGGAAGTAAATTAAATTTTTGTTTAAAATTGCAGTTTATTTCTTCATCAAGCACAAATTCCACTCAATTTCGCAGGAAGCTTCTGATGTTATATTAATTGAAATATGTAAATGCTTCATGTTCGAATATTTCATGTTAGTGATACATACAGAAAAACGAGCCCTTCATTTGATAAAGCCAACAAAATCCAATCAATACACAATCGATGGTATCTCAAGCTCAAGTATATGGAAATCCATGATCACTTAGTAAGAAAAAATATCTCAATATTTTTTTTACGATGATTTCATTTTGGTACGACTAGTTCATAGTCACCATGTTAATTCATCGAAAGTTAGAAGAAAAGGGTGAACTAACGAAGCCTATAAAAATTAGAAGCGTATAGCGAAAATTTATAAAAAGACACCGCCACGGAAATTAACCATCCCAGTACAACCCTCCAATACGCTTCTCAAGAAATGCTAGACAAATTAGCTACAAAAAACCTAGGAAGAAACTCCTGATTTGCGCTTAGACTCTAACATGGAATAAAAAAAATGTACTACATCATGCAAAAATACTTTTTAAAAAGTAGAAAACGCAAATTTAGCAGATTTTGAGCAAGAAGTACAAACCAATTAGTGAAGAAAGGGAGCGAAAAATAAATGACGTTGAATTTGTCGCCCATCGGGACCAATTTTCCACACCTCTTTTAATCAGAGAAGGATGAAAGAAATACGATTCCCGACAAAATGTATCAGAAGAGGCACTATTAGAGAGTTATCATACAAGCATGTGTGCTATGTTTTCCACTGTAGATGGTATTTGAACCCAAGTGAAGCAATAATAATATCTCTTGTAATTTCTGTATCGATCAGAGAAGTATGTGATTGAGTAGAACTCAACTTACTGGAATTTTAACTGCGGGGAATGAGCATTTATTGGCAATGAGTTTTAACACTTTGCGGGAATCATTTTCTGTTACTTCTGTAATGACATTAACTATTTCCAATAAGTACTTCCATTTCATGATGAACATAGAAAAGATACCAAAAGCGCAATTGTAAATGTCTCGTATCCAATATTACTTCCTTTACCTCTAGGCTAAATAGATTCAACTAGAAATCAAGAATTCAATATTTTAAAGAACACATGAAAGCATATTTTGTTACGAATGGGATAAAACCAAGGAAAAATGTTAGAAAAGCACAGGAAGGAAATTAGAGTAATGCACTGGGAGAATTCAACTGTCATCGGAATTTCGGCATAAGGACATCACAACAAACATGAATTCATCTAAGCTACGCAAATGAGGGAGGCCATAGTGAGGCGGTAACACCTCGGCAATTTAACAGAGATCAAGGACGTATATGCAGAGACTCGAGAATATATCTCACCAACCCTAAAAGAATCCTACAGCACTGAGTGTGAAACATTTACTTTTTCAATAAAATGAAAAGGGCAAATCCCAAAGAAGTAACTTCATTCAAGGAAAGTAGATTCCACAATCGTAAATGAAAAGGAAAACTCTGTTACGTTCCACCAATTTATTCTCAGGTACAACTAGTTTCGACGCAGCGGCGTCATCTTCAGGTACAAAGAGTACTACTCTTTGTACCTGAAGATGACGCCGCTGCGTCGAAACAAGTTGTACCTGAGAATAAATTGGTGGAATATAACAAAGTTTTCCTTTTCATTTACGATAAAATGAACTTCCACAAGGTTGAGCCTGAGACGATGGAGATAGATTCCACAATTTAACTTGATATTATATTGCGCAGCTATTCCAGTTTTAATGTTGTAATACAGAAATGAAGAATACCAGGGAATTTTCCATTATAATAAGCCCGATTTAATTCGAAAACTAATACAAAATACCGAGGAAAGACGCGTTCAAAGCTTCCACAAACGTGGGTAGAAAGGGTGCAACAACGCTGTTGGGAGGGCTAGGTCGTGAAACGCAAGTGACTCGGAGGTTGCGTGCCAGGCTAACGCTATGATCTATAAAAATTCACATCACACGAGTTTCAGGTTGAAAGGGATGATATTATATAAACCCCACACTTCACCTGTAGAACATAAAAAGGCCACAAAATTAGAAGGCCACAAAATTAGAAGGCCACTAAGTCTAAAACCAAGGAATAAAAATTTCTCCTTCACGCAGCATCGACTATTTCATCATAAACGGAGCGAGACATTAATCAGATGCCACTTTTCGTCTTTTCATCTTCCAATTTCTTTTCTCTATTCCCTCCCTTTCTCATTCTGAAGTCCGAACACCCCCTGCCTCACGCCCTTGGGGCACCTCTCAGGGTAGCACTTACACATGTATTGAGACGAAGAATGGCAAGAAATCGTGAGGATAGCATTAAGAACATGTGCATTAAAGGAGAGGCGAGGATTTAAAGAGAGGATATCTGGGAAGGAAACGGGAGTGGAGAGATGGAGGAGGCAGCAAATCTGTGAGCCGATAGCCGTTCGTGATGATGATAATGACGATAAGATAGTAAAGGGGCAAACGCCACTTACCGGTATACAGTTTCTCGGCCACGCCCCCGCCTTCGCCGTTGTCGGCGCCGGGACCGAGACTCCCGCCGGCCCCCGCACTCGCCGCCCCTCCGCCGCCGATGGAGCCCCCAGCGCCCTTCAGCTTGTTCATTTTCTCCTGCTTCTTCAATTGCTTCTTCTCGCGCTTGGACAGCTTGCGCCGGAAACTGCTGCCGCTCTCCTGGAAGCTCGCCGCCGGGACCTGCGATAGACCAACCAACTGACAAATGAAACATCGACATGAAGTCAACTGAACCACATCCCTCGTAAAAAAAAAAAAATTGACAAAACCGCGATTCGAACCTGGATCTTCCAATATTCGATCATGTATATCAGCCAGTTCTAAAACAAAGCAATCAAGGTGAATTTCCGCAGAGGTTTTGGCGAAGTAAATGCTTGAATTGAACTATGTTCGAATGAATCAGGCCTGAGCTGGAGGAAATGTAGATTGCCAAACCATAATTAATTTACAAACTGCAGTTTCCGAGCAAGATGCGAGTTCCGCCATGCTTTGGCGTACTCATGTGTATGCAATGCCTTAGCAAGTTTAGACTACTAAGTTCGCTCTTTCATAATGTATAAGAGAGTGACAGATTAAGAAAGGGCAGAGCGAAACATACTGACATAGGCAGTCATCACTAACAATTATCTCTGAAAAAAAAACTAGTATGCATGTTCAATTTAAATTGACCGTACTTTTGTTCCTACCCTTCGCGTTTAACAATGAAGGAACCCATATCAATTTAATGCCTGCCAATATAAATAAAAGTTGACTACTAAAAATGACTACAAGCATATGAGAGCGAAAAAAGGAGCAAGTACATACGATGGACCGAAAGGAAGACAAAAACCAGTCAGTACTAGAGCATGGTAGGGGAGGAGATAAAGTTGTTTGAGGACATAAAGAGGTGGGAATGTAGAAGTTTTGAGAAAGAAGAACGTGGAAGTTTTTGGAATTTATAAATTGGGGATGGGATACAGAAATCTTCTTTAGAAAATAGCCAGATGAGAAGGAGCAGATGAGAGAGTTGTGAGAGGAGTGAAAGATTTATGGAGGTGATGAAGGCAAGTAGGAAGCACGTTGAACTGAAAATGTGAGAGGAAAAAGAGGGTGCAATAAGGGGCTCGTGGGCAAGTAGCAATTATCCATCAAACACCACCCTGATTGGTGGAAAACCAAATACATATAGATGTAGCTTGCACCTGGTTGTGTATTCATATTTTATGAGCATTTATTTGATCTAGTCCATAGAACATAATAATTATCAATAAAATTAGTCAAATGATTTGTTGTTTCAAGTTATAATGTTTTAGTTTACATGCTCGCCGCCAGATGGCACTAATACACAAATATCAGGACAATATGTTAGGTATATTCATAAAATAAGTACAATATATAGACATTATTGGACGCTTCGGTATCCAAATATATTTTTATATTTATTTTTAACCACATTATAAGTATTACTAGCTTTCTACCCTAGCCACTCTAAAGCTAGTGAAAAGTTCCACATGTGAACGCTAGTTATAGTGCCATCCCTAGTAAACTTGTTTACGTTGTTGTTAACCACGCAAGAGTTACCAGGCTTGAATGATGCTTACCACCATTCGAGTTACTAGCGTAGAAAGTTAGTAATGTAAACGGGGGATTGCCATCAAGATATATAAAATCATAGGTACCATTACCAATGCCATTAGCCATAGCGTATTTTAGGCCTATTGTCTGCATATTCTGTATATTCAAATTATTTTTGACCTCAACGTAATAGCATAAATTTTTCAGTATTTTTTGAGTTAAAACTATTTTTTTATTTATCCTTATACTGATTTATTATTGAAGCCCTGATGACGCAAATATAATTTTGCGAAGCGTTGGCAAGAGGTTTGTGATCTTGTTACGTTGATGACCAACCCTCCAAAACAGCTATTTAAGATAATTTAATGGTCAAAAGCTAATACTCATATGTTTAATGATTAAATGATGAAAATATCTATAGTATTACAATGTGTGCAGATATACGAAAAATTTGCCATAGGCAGTCATTAAAAAGCTGAGTAAGTACAACGGATTGCATGAAACAGTGATGGTTGAATAAAGAAATGAGAGAGTTTATGAATGAACGGTTAAGGTGGAAATGATGAACGCACCCAATGCGCGAAGGACCGGATGACGGAACGAATCGAAGAATTTGCGTCCGATAGAATGAACAAATGACATCAGGTATGTATACTCACGTTCGTTTTGTCGTCAATTCGCCGCAAGAGGAATCGCCCTTCCCGGTCGTCCTTGTGCCAGTTCAGCTGCACCAACAACGGTTTTTCATCTTCAGCAAGCCTCCGCTCATCTGGAAAATGACGAAGAAGGCCTTCGTTTAATATCACATTACAAGTGTTTCAACAACTTCACAACGGTCAACCTGATAAACATAGGTTCGAACCAATTTTATAACAAATATATTTTGGAACATTAAATAAGAGGGTAAAATCGATAGATTCTTTTTATTCCGGAAGGACATTGAAATAAACGAAGTTTTTCTTTCAACATGATTTCATAAAATCTCAAATCAATTTCATTGTTTATACATGATGGTTCACATTGATTGATTCTTCGAAAGATAACCAAAACCTCCAGATTAGTGAAGAAAAAAAAGAAAATATTCGCCCAAGGATGAGTAAACATCATCGAGATGTTGTCCTTAGATTTTTATGAAGCTTTTTGTATGATCCCCTGATTATTTCGATATTTTGTCCTTCAAAAACCGCGGAAAAGTAAAACAACTTAATTTACCTGACGCTCCTTTATCATGTGCATTAATATTTTTATTTATTCCGTTAATTTTCACTTTTAAATGAAATTATTACAATAGGAAACTCACGTCTCCGCATTATCTACCCCAAAGTAAAATTTAAAGATAGGTGCTTTCGTCGTAAACCCAGGAACACATATTCGTCAAACTTCCATGGGTGGGATAGATTAGCGCGCTTTATTTTGAGATTCATACGCACTTCAATGACGATTCAAAGCGAAAATAGGTCAAAAATGACAGCATTCACCATTATTACATGAAAAAGTAGTTCTTAAATAAGTTATTACTTCTGAGGTCCGAGAATGTTAAGATGGTGAACATAAAATTAAATGATTTAGGGTAGTTAAAACCCTGAGATCGCTTAAAACACACCAGAGAATAAACTAATTACATGGCAAGATTGAGAAGTCTAACATCCTTTTACAAGATGCAAAATAAACATTTTGAACAACAGCATTTTCATAAACTTACCGGAAATATAAAGATAAGAAATAAAACTTTTTTTCAAACAAAGAAAAGGTATTATTTTACAATTTCCCAATAGTTTTCTTTATAAATAAAAACCAACAAAAAAGGCAGAAATGAGTCACAGTGGTTCAGGATCCCGGAACTGTTTGTTAGATCTCCCAAAATTTTGAACTAGGTACAGATCATCTCACTAAAGGGAGTATATTTAATATCAAACGATAAATTGTAAATGAAGCTTGACTCATTTGATTAAAGCTCTCCGACGGGTATTATTTAGCGATGTGAACAGTTACTCAAATATTCTAGATACTATATCTAGCTATCAATTCGTCGACCACCCACCTCCGTTCTCGTGGATCTCGTAAAGGGCGTATTCGGGAACGGACAGCATCCGCATGTCGGGGCGGAACTTCTCGATGAGCGTCTCGACAACTGCCGTCGCAGGCGCCGAGGAAGCCACCCGGATGCACTTGGTCGCCACCTTCTGACCGGAGTCCTGGAAGTAGAACCGCATCACGCCGTGGAACTCCAGATCCTGAGAAGGAAAGAAACAGCGGAGATATAAGTGTCAATTCAAGGGAATATATAGCGTCAGGCATAAATAACAGCCGTCTTAAATATTAATAAGTGGTACGGAAGCAAAATTGGCTGAATTCGATTCGTTAGTTACAAAGGCGAATTTTAAAAAAATATATAAAAAACTTCAGCGATGAGGAATGCGTTCTACACAGTTTTTTTTCAAATCAGATAGTCTAGTAGAATTGTATGAAATACGCGCCAATACACGCCAAATATATGAAGTTATTCATGCCTGCCCCATATAAGACGATGAAACAATAATTTCTTCTCGTGGAAATTTCTACGTCACGCCAAACTTTATCGCACAGCTCATTCTTCATTACTAAACGCGCATTTTTTTATAAGTGCCCGCGAGTAAGACTCGGAAGTAGGAAATATTTAACTCCGTGTCCTAATACCATAAGAAGAAAAAGCTAACTATCGCAACAGCAGTCATCACATTAAATCAAGAGCCTGCCGGTGCTATTCTTCTCGATACGAGCATAGAGTAAGTACTCTACAGTATACACTTACACTATGATACGAGGTACTTCTACTTCACACCTTAGTAGGATGTTTCAATACAGCTTCACCACATATTTGTAAGGTACGACACATGCATTACAATCGCATGACAATGAAACATTACAATCACATTCAATTTAAATGCCTAGATCACCCTTATATTATCTTCGACACCTAAGGAGAAAGCAATCCAGAACAAACTCAAATCAAAAGTCAAAAGAATTATCACCACTTCAACAATGACGAGAGACTCCGCAAAAGAAATATGACAGCTCGGATCTGAAATTCAGGATTCTCTCCCATACAAGTCTAATAATTTTTCATTGCGAATCCCCACTCCTTAAAAAGTATGGCAACCCCAACGTTCTAAGCAAAAAGTGAAATTAAAAAGCACCAACAATTAAAAGTAAAAGAGAATTTGAAAACTACACGGGGAAATATTTCCGAAGAAAGGGAATGAAGATGGCTGAGTATTTTAATTTATGCGTTAATATTATAGACATTTAATTACATTTTTAGTAAAAACGATCCTGCTACACAGCGAATCACGGGTTTTATCTAAAAATTAAAGGCTTAATGGTACGGTATTTAAACTTGAATTCAGTATAGGAATAGATAATGGAGCATTTTCGCTGAGGTAGTGCATGTGCGTGAGGAAAATAGAAGACTACTTCGCGAGAAAAAGTCCGAGAGTTCGAAAGTTTGCGGGAAGTTGCGGAGAAAAATGTTCGAACCGTTAAAGAGGAAATTAAGTTGGGGATGGCAGTTTCCGTATTCCCCGAGTGGCAGCTTCCTCTGCGTGGTGCGTTAAATGCTAAGATTCTCCGCATACCACGGAGAAAGAGAATGCATCCGATATCCGGAGGAAAACGCTGTCGCCCATCGTCAATCACCAGAACTAACAGCGTATCGGAAGGAAGAGGAGAAAGGGAGCCTAGATGTCGGAAGGGGCAACGGATTCAGTTTCAATTTAAAGGCTTCAATAACGAATTATTACGCAGGCATCGAAAACTAGCAAACTATGAAAAAGGCCGTCACAATAATTTCATCAGAGCCGCAAGCCAATCACAACAACTAGAGCGAGAATCAATAATAAAACCTTAGGTTTAATTTTGAATTAACTTCATCAGTTATTTCGAAGCTGCTCTCTCTTATGACGACGACAAAAAAATCCGAACCCCGAGATACAACGTTCGATTACAGTACGAACATAAAATTAGGGTATATGACTGCTGAAGGAACAGATTTACGACGTCCTTTTTCCTCGGAGCATTATAAATCGTAAAGGCTGTCTTTAAGAATGCATTGCGTTCGGCAAGTATACTTGCCATTTGAGTCACAGTATAGAGCTTTTGCTTAACATATTCAACTACTGACAGCGTGTTTTACATGGATATATAACTTTTGGAAATGCCTTAATTTATAAGCATGCATCAAGTGCTTTACTCCTTGCCACACACCTTCCAGGTGGCTTGAAGGGTACATACAAATGTAGAGGAGGATGAACTCCCTTTATCCGTCCCCTAATAAAGAATGAGGCGGAAAACCAAGCATATCATATCATCCACAATCACACGCACGATATGCGGTAATTTCTCGAAATCTCGAAAAAGAAATTGAGAAATGAAGTTATCCTTCCGCCAATTTCGGGGGATCACAGGAGAAAAAAATAGGTATTCTTTTCCGTAAAAACTTAACGGAAACGAAATTAACGAAACGAGACTGATGGACTGAGAAACCACTGGGGATGCCGGACGGAGGGAGCCAATTATTGCAGGGCGAAAAAAAATCAAGGTGCCCGCCATTAAAGGCGGAAGCAGTTTCGCGAGAAAGCAGTAATCAGCAAAGGAGGAGCAGACCCGTTGCAGAGCCGTGGGATCCGCGCTCAGGAAAGCACTCCCAAGATACTTCACGTTTAATCCATGACTACCCACTATCTCCGAGAAGTCATCGGTTCAACCATTTCGATAGGAGGATCACTCTCAAGCTCCGAAAGAAGAAGACGAAAACAACTCGTGTAAATGACTCCAACGGCCCTGAACTCCTTCGACTTCGATTGAGTGCAGCGGCACGACTTCAAGCAATATCAGAGTCGGTTATTATCCTCAATGGTCATTCCATGAACACATTTCATCAGCTTTCCCAGGATTAAACACCTTTAAAGACACACCAAAGAGGGTGAAATTCGCCATGATAAAATCATTTGACTTGAACGGGATTCGAACCCGGATCTCTCAATAGCCGGTCACGTGTGCTAGCCAGTTATACCACCAACGCATCTTAATTCAAAGCGAATTTCGGCGGGGGTTTATACGAATAAGTTGCTCTCGTCCCTAGTTTGCATTTTAGCATAGCAGTTTCACCCTCTTTGCACTCGTGTGCGTGACTACGTATCACATCATGTGTGTCATCGCAAATAACGGAAAATCTATTGCTACATTTGGAACAACCTCACCAATAAATATTTGCTGAAACTGAGGAGAAGCGAGAAGGGAGTGAGTGAAGAGACATGACTAACGTTAATACGATCACCACTTCTGACATTCTTAAAAACTTTACGCTGAACACCCAAATTTTAAAGCTGAGAAAACAGCAGAACCTGAGACGTGGTGACGTTCATAACTGCTAAAATAGAAAAAATGAAGGGAGAGTTGAGCACTTAGACCAGCAGTTCTCAACCTTTGTTACTCGTATTTTGGCGATTTCGGGGTACAAGATAACACTCAAATAAAGGTTTTACAAAAGATTGATTTGGCAGAAAGAATGCAAATAATATTTTTTTCAATGACGGGGTACAATTATTGAAAATCGGTGACTAAAGAATACAAGAATCAAAAAAGGTTGGGAGCCGTTGACCTAAACGAGAATTAGAAACCACTCCACCTTAGAGGTTCAAAGAAGGGCGGCTAGGTATGTGTTAGGGAGACACAAGAGAACTGAAAGCGTAATTGAAGTGTTAAATGTAGTGGATGGGAAAGTATACAGCTCAGGAGGAAAAGTAGCACGTTATGTGGGATGTAAAGAATATATCGGAAAGAGCATGGGAAGAACTTGGAAAGGACGTAAAGAAACCAAGCTTTGTGGGTAAAAAGTTATCACCAGTTCAAGATAAAATACCGGTCACAAAGGACAAATGTAAAAACGTTTTCACATTTAAGTAGAACCATACTGGACTGGATCGATCTTCAGCAAAACTATTTGTGATCTACCCACAATTTTAGGTTTTTAAGAAAAGGAAAAAAATTAAAATCTGACGTAAAATAATGTTGAAATTAGTTCGTTCTCCTGTATATACTTGTACTTGGACATTTAACCATTGCCTGATTTGATATTTTATTTTATTTTTTGTTATTAATATATAAATAATAATAAACAATGTAAAAGAGATAACAGTCGAAGTATTACGTCGCACTGCAACGAACTGAATCAAAACATCCAGAGAGCTTTTCAAGTGCGGCCTCTTCTTAACTAATAACAAACTTCATACGGTATAGACAGTTACATTATGACGACGCATTTAATTTCCGGAAGCCGATTATCGGTTCATTCGTGATTGTCGTTGGGCAGGAAGTTCCTTCCTTGAAATGATATATCCATAGCAATTGCCACAGTTGAGTAACATGACGTATCAATGCGAATGATCTCAGCACAGCATTGATTTAGTAATTCAAATTTCCATCACGCCCACGTTGACACTATTGGAGTTCAATCAGACAGAGGTCATCATTGGCATTCCAATCTAGCATCCGCGTTCCCTGGCGTCCGTCCCAACTATATTGAACCGCAGAAAATGCGCATGGCGGAGAAACGGCGACACTGATTGATACGTGCCGGAATTCCTCATGAGAAATATACAATTTCAAAATATTGCTGATCAACTCACACCCAGATCTATTTTTTACAGAAAAGTAAAAAAAAATACCAGAAGGGAAGCAATATCTCTTTTGAATGAAATTTTAAATGAAGAGTTGAGAAAAATGTAATTTATAACTGAAATTGACGTGTGCAAGTGTGATATAGTGGAAATTCATTATGTAATGAATAAGTTTCAGTCATTTTCCACTGAGACTGAGTCTCAAGTGAGAGAAACGCGTCGAATTTATTAAATAAATTTGTGGAAAATCACAACAGAGACTCATTCATTTTAAAATTTATAATTAATCATAAACGCCAGGAAAACATTCTGTCAAAATGTTGCTCCAAATCCATTCCGTTAGTCCTTCATTTAAGCGAATCACATATGCTATATGAACATGGAAATCCCACTTCGAATCTTCATTCTCTCAATTGATCACCCCTCTCATTCTAATTCACTTGGCTTACCTTGTGACGAAGAAAAAGATGCGTCGAAAGCACGCTATTCCGAAGCTTCTTTCTTTCACAGATAATACGCTGCGAATGTTTCGAAATTTTCAAGGTAGCATATGCAACGAAAAGAAATTCAGAAATGGGTCTATGAGAGATACCTCAGAGAATATTTTAGTTAGAACTTTTAAAATTAAGAATGCTATGGTCTAGAAAATTAGTTTTATCGATAAAAGAAGATTAATGCAGACCGCAGGCTTTGGAGATATGGATTTAGATAAGAATACTGCGGGTATGGTGGACAATGAGGAAGTGTTGGATGCGATAGGAGAGGAAAGAAAATTGGCGGCGGTTAGGATAATGTAGCAAAAGTGAATGAAGACGTAATGAGAGATGAGAGTGAAAAGAGAGGAGAATGGTCTGCAAGTCCAGAAGAAGAATAAACCAATCAATCACGGATTTCCACCACATAAGTGATAGGTCCATCTACAGTCCCGTCTATGACATGCCCAACCATGGGAAGTCCTTACTTTCGTTACTCTCGGACACCCTCTTCAGCATGTCTTTACCCCTCAATAAGTCCTCCCAGCCAATTTTTCGGCCTAGTAATGTTTCCAATCTACCTCCTTTCATCTTCTTCTATAACTAACACTTGAACGCTGTTTTCCTCTATACCCATATTACCATGAAAACAATAGGGACTTTAGACGACTTAAAGGCGAGGCAGAAGTTATGAAAAGCTAAAGAGAGAGAGAGTTATTGGGGGGAAACACAATTATGAGCAGGAAGTCTTAAATATAATTGAAGCAGGGACCGTTGAAGACCAAAAAATCAATCGATAGAAAACAAAAATATGAATTCCCTGCAATGCGAGGAGGAATAGGATATGAAGACCTTTAGAAAGACTTCTTCATCATCCGCCATCATAGTAATTAATATCCAACAGTCTCATACACGTTCAGTGCCCTATCGACCTCTAGTATTACTTTCTTCATCTCAGTGTAAGCCCGACCTTTCTTCATCCCGTCCTATTCTCTTTCTTCCCCTTCGGCGCTTGTCCAACATCCTTCCCTCTGTCACGGCCTTCAGCAAACCACCGCCCCTCATTACCCCATCCAGCCACCTACCCTGCCTTCCCTTCCTTTCCAAAAAGAAAAAAATGAAGTCGGAACTAACTATAACCCTACCAATCAAGTAATAGAATAACGAAAGATATTTGCTGTGTGATGCGAAAAATCCTTTGATTTCGACACCAATGCCTTCATCCGTCGGATTCCATACCAACAGAAGAGCGCACAACTCAGACGAGGCCGTAGCCTAAGCAAAACAACGTTTCCCCAAACCCCGCGCCTCATTTCGTCACCGTTCACCCGCCGATCGGCCAATGGATAGGAAGAGAGGGAAGTTGGGGGAGAGAGAGATAGAGAGAGAGAACTGCACGATAAACAAATGAGCGTCACGGAGAGGACGCGCGCAACACCGGTGGTTCGAAGACTCCATCGGGTTTACAAGGAGGGTGGGGGTAGGTGGAGGAGGATGAGTTGAAGGGGGCGGGGGAAATGGGTGAGAAGGGAGTCTAAATGACTGTGAGAGGGGGAAGGGGAGGGGAATGCAAACGAGTTCTTCAACATTCCACCTCAATCTTGAGGCGTAGGGAGAGAGAGAGGCGACGGACGGTAAGGGGAGCGGCAAGAGGTGGTGAGGCAACGCGAGGCGGAGGAGGCGAGAGGGTTGAGGTGAGGAGGGGTGGGAGGAGGAGGAGTCGATGACGAGGAGGACAAAGCGTCCGACCAACCGTCCATCGACGCCTTCCAAGACGACGAGGACTATCGTCGCACGGCTCCCATTCCTCAGGACGAGGGTTGAGTGCCTCCAATCCGCACGCACGCAACATCGCATATGCATGAATGCAACCCGGGGTATATATATTCTCATTCGATATCATCATCATCGGTTATCCCACCGGCTGATTAATAGGTTTATTTAAGGTAGTTTGAGAGAAAAATCACTTCACCAAGAATTTGATGAATTTGACCTTATTTTAAATAAAAAACTCTCATGTTTCCAACTATACCAAAATATTAACCCCTTCCCATACTACTTTTCGTGAAATTTGCCTGAAAATACAAGCTTATTTACATGGCATAGATGCGCCCCAGAGGGAGAATATTGAAAACATTAGGAATTTCTAACACCTAGATTTCATCAAAAACACTAACGGTGTTTTGTTTGTATGTTTTCTCGACTATTTATAAAAATTAATCTATAACTCACCAAAGTAATTTTCACAGAATCGCGAAAATACCTGCTGTTTTGAAGGCTTCTTAGCCGTACGGTGCGAAAACATGAGTCCAGTTAGACTCTTATGTAGCTTTATTTATTTAATTACTGAGAAATTTGGTCATATATTACTATATTTTTCCGCCATTATTTATACAATATTTATTTCATACTTCTTACAGGCGCTGAAATAAAAAAATAAAATTCGAATATGGTCTCCATTATGACAAGGGAAATATCTCGCTCAAACTACCTTATAAGTACTTACCCTAACTTCCTATTTTTTGGGTAACATTTTAAATTTCCTTCACATAACTTTCATCGCTAACTTGAGTTCCTCAAATCATCTGCCTCTCACGTCTTCCAATATTCCTATCCACTTCCTTCTTCGCTCAGTCATAAGAGAGGAGAACGCTAGAGAAGCGTTCCACGCTTCCCTCTCTTACGACCCTCTTCGACATGTTCTCTCCTCTCAAAATGTCCTCCATCCATCTTTTTTGCCTTCTCCGATTCTCCACCACCAACTTCTTCTCCTCTGTTGGATAAATAAACCGTGCAAATTTTCACAAAAAATACAATTGCACTGTTATTAATTCATCGTGTACAAATTCCACTCAATTTCGCAGGAATCTTCGGATTTTATATTCTTCTCCTCTCCCACCATGTTCAACACCTCATTTGTCTTCCTCTCTATCCAGCTCAACTTCTCCATTCTTCTCTCAATCAATATCTCCAACGCCTTTAGCCTGCGCAAATCCTGTTTCCGTATTGACCAAGTTTCCGACCCATACACAGCCACACTCCAATTAGATATTTCACTAATTTTTTATTCATGTCTCTCTTATAAGCTCCTTCATCGATTCCCTCCTCTTTGAAAATGCTTCCTTGGCTAGCAAAAATTTACATCTGATGTGCCCACCACCAAAGCCACTCCGAAATACTAGCTAGGTACATACATACGTTAACTGTTTCAGATGTTCTGTGTTATGACCTCTCATCCTTAAATTAAGCCACGTCTTCTCAATATACATTCGAAAACCCATGATGAAATTCACAATTCTAACCCCGCTCAGTATTAAACCAGAGTATCCTGCACGTAATCTCAAAGCTATGCGAATGGGACAGAATTCTCACTAAATTTACTCAACATCCCACGTTTTTTTATAATTTTAGAGACTACTTATAGAACACAAATATTATTATGGGTAAAGCATTTCTATCGACATTCATTAAGTCCAAAGATTCGTTTTCTGGAGTTCTTCATTACATTCTTTTTTTAGCAAACCGATTTATGGTTGCAGCATTATTTGGGGTGACGGTGGAAAGCTGAGGTCATTTTCACCATTGAGGACAGACGAGAATGGGAAGGGTTATATACGGTGAATGGAGGAAGGGAGGAGTGAATCCCGGTGTCATCATCCGGGCATTAGCCTACGATCAACGAAAGGCCCCAAGGGGTCAACAGTTAAACGTCCCATCTGAGTAAACGATTCATTCCTTCACCACTCCTTATTCTAATATTCCTCACTTTTCTATGAGTATCGCATTCGTGGTCTGCTTCGCTAATTCTTGTTTTTCATTTCTGATTTCACTATTTTCTTTTCGTTTCCATCACTGCAAAATTCAATGACGGGCCCTTAAATACTTGCTGCACATTTAAATTAGTCCCGACAGAGGAGTAATTATAATTATATCATAACAAGTGAATTTAAAATCCAAATGTGGGACGTTTGTACACAAAATAGATTTTAAAAACGTCGTAATAGAAATAATCATGAAGCATCATCTTAAAGGAAGTGTCCACACGGCCTCAATTTGCAACTGTCCGTCGTCACAAAGCCCAATCATTTAGGTGCCGAAATGATTAATTTCAATACATTCTTTATAAGTTTATTATCATGTCCCATTAGGGACAGCATATCCAACCGGACGCTTCTGGCGGCCCATATTCAAATGGTATCATGTTCAGCCACCGTTGGACTCTCGTCGAGTTCCTATGGAGCCGAGCTACCTGAGTTGGCACGACATCCACGCAAGAAGTAGGACTCCAGTCCGTGACCTTTGGACCATACGACGAGCGAGTTTATAACCCGACTAACCCGACCGGCATCATAAGATAACAAGTACAAAATTACATGCTTAGTCTACTTGAGATTAAAATTATCTTTAAAAATTTTTATAATTACGCGACTGACATTTCACCACATGCTTCTGTGAGGCGTCATAGGTTACTCTTCGCACATGTTTAGAACGTGAAAATAGATTAAAATGAACCAAGAGTTTAATTCTAGGAAAATATTTATGCATTAATTTGGTTAATTACTTATGAGAATTGAATTTTGGATATCATCCCGTACCAATTGAAAACTGAAGGTGCTCTACATAATTCAGAACACATGGAGATTTCATAACTTGGCAGAATATTTGAGTAAGAGCCCATTGCAAAATTTTAATATCCTATAAAATATGAGTGCCAATTGAGGAGATTAAATATCAATACCCGCAGAAGTAAATCAATAAATATGCTAGTGAAGATCATTATGGATGCATGGTCCATTATTTAAGAACCTTGATAAAAGGTTTGAAAGAGGAATGCAACCGATAATATTTCGTGGAATCTTCGTATTCACACATGTAGTTATCTTTCGCCATACTTTTCCATTCCATTTTTCTCTTCCGGCGAAGAAAGAGAACCTAGCGAAATACGACTCCCCACCTCTCGCGTCACCATGGGTTGAGATTAAATGTGACCCAGAAAATTAAAAATGGAAAGTGGAGAAATGTAAATTGTTAAGAGAAGGAAAGGGAAATCGTTCAGCGTAGAAAGACGCGGATAACACGTCACGGTCAGCAGCGAAACCTAGGGCAACGCTAAGATTTAAGGGCGGGCCAAATCTCGCGAGGTGGGTGGGAGGGCAGGTTTGGAAGGAATACGGAGGTGCGGAAATGCGCGGGAGATTAAGAGATGAGATAAAACAGGAGGAGTATCCCGTGCGCTACCTTGATCCTTCGTCAGACACCGCGAAACGAAGACTGGTCGGCGAACGACGGAGAAAGTTTCTCGCCTAGACGGAAAGATTAACACATTCGTCTAAGATAGTGGAATTGGGTCTACCATTTATTCATTTAGCACCCTGCCACGTGAAATATTCTGATGAAATACGACGAGCTCCTATATGACCAATGCCTCGCAATTGCTTCGGCATTACGGTTTGTTTTTGCTAGTTTAACGCACTTTCCGGCACCACAGACATTCACGCAAACTAATGGAGAAATGTTTAAGAATTAACCTGGTTTTTATGCCAAAATAATGAAACACCGTACGGCCATTATGAGAAAAAATTGTCTTCTATTGCCCATCACATATATATTCCGGAAAAATTATGCATTTATTTATATCTGAGCACTAATTCTTAAATAAACACGAACCAATTTGAAGTCACATGTCCCAACCGCGACAAAAGTCGTCAATCAGGTCAGCCGATTAATATAGCTGTTTCCATATTTTTGAGCAAATTAAAAAAATAGGAGAACATGAGCATCCATTAACTAAAATGTTAATAAAATGTATTCACCGATCTTAGTTTCCGTGTTCTAAGCAAAGATGCCAGGCGATATGTGTGCGTGAGCTTGAGTTAGTGTTCATTACCGATGAGGAAAATAATCCTAAAAAATAATATATTCGTCGACTAATTTGCACTAATTCTATTCAATATGGCATGGGGACGCTATAAGTTTATATTTTTCTAGCTCACGCACAAAAAGGTGGGATTTTTAATGGATTTCGACTTCATCCATCGAAAGGCGACCAAATTAATATCTGCCCTAAAATATATTCACTGAACCTATCTCACTCACTGCGGGGATCTCGCCAGCACATAAAGTTGCTTTTCGTGAAATGAACGAAGTCCAAAGGAAATTCGTGCGTTGGGTTAAAAACTGAAAAAATAGAGCAGTTTAGCCGCGCCGCCTCCTATGCCCTACACCAATCTACAGGAAAACCCTCAACTCAGCCGCTGCTTTGGTAAGAAACCAGAACTCTGCCCGAATTCTCACTCTCTCACTTCTCTCTCTCTAACGTCGTCCACATCTCTCTCCCCTATATTTTTTGCCTTTAACTCCCCCACTTATGTGTTTGTGAGTGTCCTTATATGTCTGTGGTCGTTTTTGCGGGGGAAGGGACGACCACTTCCAGTTTTGATCGCCTTCTCCCTCTCATTCTCTTAATTCCGGCTCACAACAAATTTCTACACGAAAGGCAAAGATTAGTAGAGAAATTGACATCACACGAGTCCCAGGTAGACATGGAGGATGTCATTTCAACCCCACACAACATATAAGGAACCAGAAAAATGCGACGAAATAATAAGAGAAGTACAGAGTGAGAAAGTGAGAAATTGGTTAAAGAATTCCTTCTACCCCAAACAATTTCACTTAAATCCACCAAACGGTAGTAATACATTGAGCACTAACGCGCCGTTTAGCAACACATGGATGCATACTGTATCACCAACACAAATAAATTTTAATCCATTTCATACCCCTACTTCTTTTTCCTATTCCTTAAGGCTGGTGAAAACTTTAATATGGAGCGTGGGGATGTACGGGTCGGAAACTTGGTAATTGAGAAAGGAAGGATGTACGTAGACTTGAAGCTTTTGAGATGTGGGTTTGGAGAAGGATTGAGAGAGTGATCTGGGTGGCGAGGAAGACGAACGAGGAGGTATTGGATGTGGTCGGAGAGGAGAGGAAGCTTGTGGCAGAGGTGCGGAGAAGGCAGAAGAGATGGATGGAGGAGGTTTTGAGAGGAGAGGACATGTTGAAGAGAGTGATAGAGGGGAGAAAACTGGGGAAGCGTGGAAGAAGAAGGAAGAGGATAGGAATTCTGGGCGAAATAAGAGAAGGCAGAAGATATGAGAAATTTAAGAGCGATCTTATGACGGGACATACTTAGGAGGGAAAGCGAGAAAATGTCTATGAAATTGGGATGCAGAATGGGGACTGTCTAAGAACCTACCAATCAGCTGATAGAATACTTTTTTTTTTAATGCCTTGAGTCCTACACCTCACATGCCCTTGCGTTGACTCGCAGAGTAAAACACACATGAAGTTAACGTTAAATTTCCAATGGACCTCTCAACCCGATCACCTGGCCATGGTTGGCCGCGGTCTCTCCGTAACTCCACGCATGGAAACGGACGTGGAGAAGAGGGCGCGGGAGATAAGCAGAACTTTCGGACGTAAGGAAAGAAAAGTTGGAGGAGTTGGGGCAGGAGATGGGCGGGGGCAGCACCCTGCCATGAAACGCGAGCATGTATCGGTGGTCCGGATGAGGCGGTTTGGAAGTGAATCGCTATTATCTCTCGCTTCGCAGAGGGGAAAGCGAGAGCGAGAGATGGCGGGAACGGATAAGGAAAGAGCAGCGGGCATTTTCTCTCTCTCCCCATGAGCAACCATGGGGGCGTGACCGGACGAGGAAAGTATTGTCCCTCGTAACAAAAACGAGAAAGCAAACGCCCGATTCCACCTTCAATTCCGAAACATCAACATGCATAAGCGTCAAATATGACAGATTTATAGCGAAAAGAAAGTAATTTTTATTGTATGATTAATTAAAAATATTTTACAACGGTGCCTCTACATAAGCGGTTCCCAGCCTGTCATACGCGTACCCTAAGGAGTATGTGGTTTGAGGGTACGTGAAACATTACTTCGAGGATCGCGGATTTAAGATTGAAATTGCAGAAAGTATGTAAATAATAAACATTTTTCTAATTAAAAGGGTGCAACCTTTGGAAACATATGGCTAAAGTGTACAAAGATCAAAAAGGTATGGAACCACTACTCTAGATTACCTTATTTGCTAACTTTAGAATTCAAAATACATTGACACGAACTATGGTCACAACAACCGTCTAAGTTTGTATAAGTTACCAGCAGATTTAAAATTAAACTGAATTTTGCACACGATTTCGATTCATAATTTAGGAATAATCCATGGCAGATTAATCAAACAGCTGACATGAGCTAGAGCGACGAAAAAAGATGATTAAAAAGATATCTGCCGGAGTGTAAAAGAGACCGAGGAGCTACCTGAAGAGAATGTTACAATTCTAGGGCTATTCTAGGCTCAATGGGGAGGGTAAATAAAAATTAACAATACTATTTACAGCTGCGGCATCATAAACAACCAATGAGAGACAAAACACTTTGCTTATTCAACGGTTTTCTGAAGTTCGGCGCATACACCCGATACGGTCATCATGACTGCATCTTCACCAGTAAGCATCTAAACATGTCATTGAGACGAAACCTGCTGTGCTGAAAAAAGTCGCGGAATAAGCCATATATATTTTTTGTTTTTAATTTCCTCAAAATTACACTGTAAATAACTACAATCAACTAATTAGGACAAAAAAATCATGAGGGTTAACGCTTAAAAGGGAGACTATAATTTTACCCCAACACTACAAAAGGAATGACAAAGGGCGACAAAATATGAGAGATACACTCCCTGGACAGGTAACAAAAATATCTCTCCACGCACCATTCACGAAAAAAAACAGAATAAGAGAATAATCCGCAAAAAGAAAGTTCGAAAATCGTCCCTTCCCTCTTTCAATTCCTTTTTCCTATGCCCTCACTTCTTTATCGCTGGTGTCCTGATGCCACACAGCCTGACGGCAGCTCGAAGGGTAGTTCGTAGACATGGGAGAAAAGGGGCGTCAGAGTTACGGAGTTTGGGCTAAGCAAAGATTCACACAAATCGACGAGAGAACATGATGTCAACAGGTATAAAACAAACTGCGAATCTGTTCCCTTTCCGAAAGAATAAACTCTTTCAGGATGGAAGTCAATTCACTCGTCATCAAAGAGCTTTTCGCGGCATCCTTGCACGACCTCTCAATTTTATGACGCCACTCCAACCCTGACGAAGTGCCCTTCCCACCAACCCTCAAGGGGTTTTACGGCGTTTCATAACCTCCCCTAACACACACACACCGAGGGTACGAGTAGTAAACGAGCAATGAACGGGGGGGGGGGGTCCGAAGCAGCGCGCGAACAGCTGACACGGGCGTGGGAAGCGGAAGAAAACAAAGCGATCATCGTAGCCCCAACACCATGTGGAGGGTCCAGGTGCGCGCCCGGGTTGGAGAAATATCACGGCGCTCGAAAAATAAAAAAAAGACGTTTTACGACACTCCCTGAAGGGGACGGGTGTGAAGTGGGAGCGGGGAGTTAAGAAGGGGCGGCAGTGGAGCACATAGGCTTGTAGCTGCAGTCAGCGTGCTCTGCAGTGACACGGAGTGGACTTGATTTAGATGAAGAGACGGAGTGGACGTTAGCAGGGGAGCGATCCACGCGTGTCATCATTCACATCTGCACAGAATGCTATAAGGGAGTGTGGCAGGGGATGATACTTTTTTAATTAGAAAGATTAGATTTGACCAAGTTGCAGGCTTCTAAAAGATTACGATTCAGTCATTAGTAATTCCAACTACTAGCTGGTGGGTTCTAGAATAGTCCCTGACTTAAGGTAGTTTGAGCGAAAAATCATTTCACCGAAATGCGAAAAATCATTTCAGCGAAAAATCATTTCATTTGAGAATTTGATGAATTCGGCCTCATTTTAAAGAAAAAACTCATATTTCCAATGAAATCAAAATATTAACCACTTGCCGAACTACTTTTCAAGTAATTTGCCTGAAAATACAAGCTGTTTTGCATGGGATAAATTACAGCTGAGCGCTTCAGAGGGAGAATATTGAAAAAATTAGGAATGTATAACACCTAGATTTCGCCAAAAAAACTAACGATGTGTAGTTTGTAAGTGTTATCGACTATTTATAAAAATTAATTCATTTATCACCGCAGTGATTTTTGCAGAATCATAAAAGTACCTGCTGTTTTGAAGGATATTTAGCAGTACAGCGAGAAAAAATGAGCCAAAATAGAGACTTAAGTATATATATTTATTTAATTTCTGACAATTTTCGCCATACATAGCTATATTTTGCGCCATTAATGTTACAATATTTACTTCATACTTCTTACAGACGCTGAAATAAAAAATAAAATTCCAATATGTTCTCCATTATGACTAGGGAACTATCTCGCACAAACTACCTTAAGTTACCCAAAATTAAGTCAACTTTGTTACACATATATTTGCCTGAATACGCTTTTGCTAGAAACTCACTTACTTTGATATAATACAAAGTATAATACATATACATAGACGCATTCTGTATTTAACATTTGTTAAGTGGTAATATTAAACGAAAACTGTTAGCTATTGCTGTTTTCATCATTCCAGTTCTTTTTAAATATCGTGCTCTGATTTTTGCTTTTGACCAATCTCAATACGTTACGTAACAAGGAGATTTAGTGGCTGCTGTGGCGACTAAACATTAATATCCGAGATAATCTCAGGAAATGATACAAAATAACTAAATTCTCAGCGTCTAGCACATGAGGTAAAAAAATGAAGCACTATACTAATTCGTGAACATACACATCTGAGGATGCCAACCTTACGACGAAATAGGTGACATTATATAAAAACTACGTGGAATAAGTCGAATATTTTCAGCTTTTCATTTCAACAATATTCAATCGTGCGTTACAGATTAGTTCTACCAATGTAGGTACTCTTAAAAATTACCAGGATTCTTAAGCCAAGTTTCTCTATTTTCTGAGATATTTTCGTGAACGAATCCCGCATAACGCTGATTTACGCTTAAAATATTCCCATCATTCAACAAAAATGACGAAAATGAGATTTTCCACGGGTCAATTACAACATTCTCCCCGACAAAACATTCATTTTCACCTTAAAAGTCATCATTAGGACAAAGAATATTTCCCACGATCATTTCAGAAACACTAATAATTCCTCGCTCAACGAACGCACTGCATAAATTGCAAAATCTGCTGGAATTCGCTGGGGGTGGGTAGGTATGTACATCAAACAATTCCGAGCATTCGAGGGCTGTGAGAAATCGAAAAGGATAAATCAACACGCGGTGAATTCGAGCCGACACGAGGCAGCACGGCACGGCTTCGAGCGGACGCGGCCGATAAAATGTTTGTGTTTCTGCGGGGCACCGCTGCAGTGCCCGACGGGGTCAAAACACCCTTCACCCCCATTCCCGCTGCCGATCCCTTTTGCATCGTGACCGGTGGGAGGGGAGGGCCGGCGATCAGAGGGGAGGGCAATGGGTGTTAAGGGAGAGAAACGTTGCATTGAAATAAAAGAAGGGAAGGCAAAGTTATAGCGGGTTCCGGTGGATGTGTATGGGGTGGGGGGGAGGGTTTAATGGCCGCGGGTAGGGGGAGGGAAGGCAGAGGCGCCTCATTGTTTGCCACAACCGGTTTCATTGAGATCGGAGCACGCCAATGGGTGAGGGATGGGTTTTCGGCGGGTTGCGGGCTAAGGGGGAGAGTGAACGCAGGAGAGGCGGGCGGGTGGAGTAGCAGGATTTGAAATGGGGCAGGGGAAGAGAATAGGTTAGGCATGGAAAACTAGTAATCTACCAGAGTAATACGTCCCCGCACAATGAAAACATCAACCAAAAGGGGATGACCAATACGGACGGATAAAAATGAAAGTCTCCATACTGAAAAATATAGTAATTACTTGGTCCCAGAACCGAGCTCTGCAAGTATTATCTTTCCAACCATCCTCTTCTTATAAAATAAGCAGATGTTTATATTCACTCAATATCCGAGCAAAACAATAGCGACATTTTGTTCCCCTTAACTTTTGATGCATGAATCCAAGTTTACTTTTCCATTCCTTTCACATGCCTCCCACATTTACTCGAAATCACATTACTGCTAGTTTAAAAAAAAACCCCACCATCAAATGACATCAGGGCTGCTGGAATGGTAAAAATAATTGTATTTAATGGTAATTTATTACTGACGTTACAGTTCATACGAAGATAGTTAAAATTGCACATGATTCCTTTGGTTCTATCATTAGCATGAACACATCGTGATAGGTGTTCTATCAAAATTAATAAGTTACAAGATTTTTCCTGCATAGCTCCGCTCAAAACTGTCAGTCCATCAATACATCGCCAATCCTGCAGAAAGTCACCACACAAGTGTTCGCTACATCCCTATTGAACTTAAAAACATCTAAGAAATTCTATATTATTATAATGACCAACCATAGCATTTTTAATAGGTAAAGGATACTGCGAAGAGCTTACGAGGCATTCAACGTTCGTAAAATATAAAGCTGGGTCAAGGAAGTTTAGCAATAAGCTTGTAATTTCGAGAAATAAAGCTGGTTCCGATAAGAAATTGACGGAGGAATAGCAAATAATGACCATTTGAAAAAGGTAAAAACTTGTGAAACACACGATAAAGAGAAGTGAACGAATTTCGTGTATCCACCAAAATGTTTAAACCCACAATATTAAATTGAATTCGAAATAGTTAAGCGAGACCTCATTCAAAGCTACGAGACAGCTTAGTCAAGGGGCTTCGAACAACCTCCGGGGTAAATTACATAAGTCACTATCAAATACACTACCAGTTACTTGACAGATTACTAAATGATGGAGACATAAAAATACGAAAAATTGGCACGATTAGCACGTTAATACGAATTAAACGAATGCATCAATAAAAAAATGATAAAAATAACTATTGACAAAATAAATGCGAAGAAAAGAGACTTAATCAAGGGACAATACTTGCTCGTGTCAGGAAATTCTGAAAATAAACTAACATAAAATTACGTTAATTAAAGCAGGGAATACAAAACAAAAACAATTACCGTTTGGTCGTTAGAATGCCAAAGGATGACGGGACATTAATGCGAGAAATTTGAGAAATGCAAGCGAAAGGGAAAGAACGACTTCATCAGTCAATTAGCAATCTAAAATCGAACGATATCAAAATAAAAATTACCCCATCATGTGAAAGAGGTAGGGGTATGAGAAAGAGGATGGAGGAGAGGGGCTCTCCCCGACGGCGATTCAAAAGATCAAAAGCGTTCAGCTGGAAGAGGAGAAGTGGGATGGGGAGAGGAGGCCATTATTGTCGGCCGCAGCGTGTGCGGCGAGCGAGAACGAAATAATGGAACCGGCGCGGCAGGGAGGGAGGTAATGCACCCGGGCGGGAAGATTAGACGGAGTGAGGAGGAGGGGAAAGGATAGGACCTTGGTGAACACCAATCGCTAAAAGAGAGCTCCCCTTTAAATATTTTCATCCTTTTTTGTTGTCCGGATAAAAAAAAACGGTTCGCAATAATGGGGGTATCGGGTGTGGATGGACGGAGAGGGGGGAAGGGGGGGGGGGGGTAGAAGTCTGCCCCCGAGTCTGCCGGTCAGCCTGAAGGACGCGATTGTTGCGCTGCGGGTGATGCCCTGGGGGAGTGAAGGGGAAGTGAGCTGTGGGGAGAGGGGGAGGAATAAGGGAGATGAAGGGAAGTGGCGGTTCCAACTCCCACGACTCGCCGCGTCGTGCCAGCCTTGTTCCGGTTTGCGTTGCACGCGGTTAGGATAGCGTTTCGGTGACTCATCACGAGTCACGAGTCCCTGAAGATGATCCTTAGTCGGCGGAGGAGATCGAACACGGAACGGACTGGGTCAGTAATAGCAGATTGCACAAACTCATATGTATTCAATTGAGTTATGTGATCTATAACTCAATATATTCGTCATGCATATACGTTGCAGGAATATTCGATAATTTAATTGATTCAATGGATGGTCTCATAACTTATTGGGCCTGATAGATGGTGTTCCGAGTCCCCGAAGTTTCCAAGATGGGGTATATTTAATGAGTCACTTGGAAGCGCACCTAAATTTTTATGAAGAGAGATATTGTGCAACAAGAAAGGTTTAGTTTTAATTTTGCCTAGTTTCAATTTAATTAACACATTTTTATCCAGTGGTAAGAGACGCAAACAAGTGATCGAAAAAAAATTATAACGACATAAATAATGAAAGCAACAGTTCCTCCAAGCCGAATTTAGTAAGTACCAAAACTTTATGGATCTCACTCCTAGTGATTCTATAACTTAATATAAGTGCAACCGGCCATGATGCGAGCAACTTCCCCTTGATATTAATAGAGAGTGTCACACTACAATAAAAACGACTACATTGTTGTGATAATTATTTTTTTATCTGAAAAAAAATACTTCAAACAGAAATAAATATAAAAATATCATAAGAAGTGATGTTACATTCAATATGTATTTATACTATTGTTCTATTATAAGGTTGTAAATGGTTGTAGTGCCCTTGGGTTTCCTAAGGTAACTCAATATCATAACGCCTCCCACTCGTTTGGCCACATCTCGAGCAAAACGAAAGACTTTGAGACCCTGAAGAGAGAGATTAATCCCGCAAACTCAACGGAATACTAAGGAAAGCAGCGTGTTTTGTTAAAAAAAATTACAACGTGCGAAGAAAAAGAATGAAAATAATTTATGAATCCGCCGCTAAAGACTCAAAAGGAAATACGCGAGGCTAAGATCACTAGAAAAATTCACACAACTTGAAGCGGTGGATATTATTTTACCTCCAAAATATGTACCAGCATTTGCAGAACAAACGACAATGCGACACTAGAGTAGGAGTTAATGCCATCTTTTCCAGTTATTCCACCCTCTTGGCGTAAGAGGGTAGCTCACTTCAACTTCCACTAGAACGTTGGATTCTAGCATGTATCTTGTAAACGTAGAACGACCGACCTAGTGACCGAAAAACATCTCTAAACTCGACCTTGTGACGGGAAGAAAATGAGGAGCGGGACGCGTCGGACGGGCAGAGAAAGAGAAAACGCATGCGACTTCGATCGACGGCGACTAATTGAGACAGAGTTTCACAAGATACAATGAATCGGAGTGTCCGTTGAGAGCAGACCAGCAAGCAAACTAATTCTCTTCCAATCTCTTCAGAACTTCCTATGTTCTTGCGATGACATCCTCTACTTGCTACTCGTAATTCATTCTGAGCCTTACTTAGAATTTCCCTAATTTTGTTTCTTACTCAGCCATCGTCATCAAATTAGTTAGACTGGAAAGCCTACTTTAGTTGGTGTTCTCCATCCACTTCTGCCTTCACCTACTCTGTGGACCTAATCATCAGTCACTTTATCACGTCATTATTCATCAAAATACTAATATCATTCTTGTGTAGCACCATATTTTTGCTTGTTCCACTGTTATTTTTCATTACTAACACTACAGATAATGTCTCGAATTCGAGAACAACACATGCTTTCCGTATAAATTTATTACCAATGGTGATATAATTTATCCTAAAATGATTCTAACTTAAAAAGTGGGCCAGTGCGCCCCTTTACAAGGATTCCAAACTTTTATTTCAGTCAATGTGACATAAGGGTAATGGTTAAATTAAAGGATGAGGTGCACTAAGGTTGAGTAACTGCATTGAGGGTATCCTTTCGCTCTTTCATAAAAACATCACAATGATCTGACAATCGATCGACCGACGACTTATGTCACGAAATCGATCGACGTATGATTATACCGAATTCTATATTAGCCAGCGAGGTAAGCGTTCGAAGAGAGGCGAGAGTTAGGATCGTGAAAAAAAACAAAACATCCATTCCTGTTGGCTGAATTATCTCTATCAGTGAGGTTCTGATGTAACTAATAAATTTTATAAAAAACGCTCATTCAATACACCGAGGCATATTGACACATTAGACACTATTCACTACAAACTGCGAACTTCCAAAAGCAAAGCATTATTGACAAGCAACCCGTAAGCTATGGGCCTACGACAAAACAAACTACGCACGGAAGGCGCCATCAATCGGCTACTGCGATGCGTGGCCCAAATCGATGCAAGTAACGCAACAACACCAATTATCGAAAACCAGTTCACTCCGACCTGGTTTCGACTAATGGTCGCTCCATGACACTCAGAGAGTGAGATTAACATGACAGAGATGCGATTCATAAAAAGCACGAATATTTGGGACAAAATTACTCCCAACATAGTAAAAGGTTTAAATCGATGTCATATGCAGAATCCTTTCCGTTACGTGAAGTATAAATATTCGCTTATAATTTCCTGAGTTTTCACTTTAACCTCTACATTTTGTGAAATTTCGCGCACTTAAATAAATAAAAACAGTAAGCACGACCTAAAACTATACACTGAAATTTATCATGATTATAATGGAAGCTAGGAATGAGAACTTGAGCTATATCGGCTAGTTAATGAAATTCAGACATTCCACAATTGAAATTAGGTACATATTCCCTAAATATCCCGCATTTTCTGGTGTAAAACATCAGCCAAGACCAATATACGTAACCAGATCCTTCGTTATCCCAAATTAACATGAATTTCACAAGGAGAATCAAGCTCATACGTTTCAAATACGCGAGTGTAGAAGTCGCAACATATCCCTCACTAAGACATCAAATACTCTTTGGGATACTCTACTATCCATATTGATTTTATGGAATTAATTAGCATTTGCTATTATCGCATGACAAATATTTGCAACATCTCAGAAAACCCAGAAATTGATGAAGAAGCAAACTTACTGAACACCTTTTTTTTTAACAAAGAGGCCTCTTGGAAAATAATAATGGCAGGATAAATGAAGGGGAAGAGTTATTAAAGAAAATCAAGGATGGAATTCATCTTGTAAAATATGAAGGTCTTCCAAGCGAATACTAACGTAGGAATGCAACGGTGAGCTTATAGAAAAATGGAATGTAAAGCTTCAAAAAACCAATCATTTGGATTTATGGCAGCTGTTTTTTCGCATTTTCACGTCCACGATATCCGAAATTCAGGGTAAGTTTGTAGCGGCCCGACATAACTAACCTTAAAGGAGAGAGGAAGGCATGAAGGTGAATTGCAGACCGACGTTAAGCCAAAGTTGTCGCGGTACGCTCACCGCAAAATGGATAAAAACAAACTACATTCGCGGCACTCCTTGAAGTAAAAATAAATGCCTCATTCATGGAGGCCGGGCGCCAACCCCGCCGCTCTCTATAACGCCTTTCACTTTTCAGGAAAAAAAGAGGAACAGGATCAAAAAGAACCCGACTGCGCATGCGCCGGCGGGAATGGAATGGGGCGAGAATAGAGGTGAATCGAAGCATTGAAAAAAGGATTTGATCCCCCACCCGCCCCCCAGCACGCTCATGATGTTTCGCCTTTGTTTTTTCTGCTTCCGAATCGCAAAAATGATTTCGGGTGGTTTCTCTGACGGCCGTGAAAAGTTTATCCAACTCTTTCTCGACTGCTCATCGGATACAAAGATTCGAATACTTTTCGGCAAAATGATGAATATAAGTAGAATTATAGAAGTATTATGCACTCAAAAACAAATTTTAATTCAAACAAACAAAACTCAATAGCACCATTATTATGTGAATACACATATATATTGTCGGCCCCGGTGGCGACGGGGTTAAGTCCTCGCCTGCTAAACTGAAGGTCGCGGGTTCTAGTCCCGCCTGAGTGGATTTTTCACCACTCAGGACATGGGTGTTTGTGTTCGTCCATTGTTACATGTTATTACACCCGATGTAAAAGGCCGTTCGTGCTGTTTTCGGGGATGTGGAAAATAAATAAATAAATAAACTAATATTTGGGGCGGGATACTAATGCACTCGTAATGGGATCGATTCAACAGCGAAACTTGAGCATCTAAAGCAAAATAGGTAATACGTACACCACATAAACCCAACGTGAGTGAGGAAATATAAGTACGGAATGATAAATATCGCTCTAAAAAAAATGACGCGGAGTCCTTGAGAAATATGCCTCCGTTCCCTTCGGTTCAACCTCGACATCAAAATGTATGCGCGTCAGCGACGCGGGTCCAGCGGCTGGAATGACATATAAAAGGGTCGCATGGCCCTTTTAAAGCCCGCTTTCGGCCGACGATGAATAATCTACGCGTCTGCGGCTCTCGGTCTGTGTGTATAGGGGGTGGGCATCGCGGAATATCCCATTCGAGACCGCCACGCCACCTGGAAAATTAGCCATCGAGTGAACTTGCCTTGAGTCGGAGCAGGTGCCCAGAACGACCCCGCCCAGACTGAAGAGCGACCCAGGTCAACATAAAAGTAAAGAGAGGAGAAAAATTATCGAAATACACTTTGAAGCTTTACACAGTTCAATAACAGTGAGGAAGGAATTCAACCATACTATGCGTGTCCCGTTTTTTTTCGATAATGAAAAGCCGACAACGTAAATTCCACATTATTGAATTTAATTCAAACGCGTGTTTCAATGTCAGCGCGTCATCTTTCACAGTTAACCTGAAGATGAAGCTTAGAGAATTGTGTTGTAATTGATTAAGTGGACATTGCGCAGTATTTTTTTATTATCAGAACAGTAAGGAAGGTTTCGACAAGTGGACGTCATTTACCGGTACACACTTAGGTATTTGACATTTCACATTCCACCTACCTCGAAGTGTTTAAAGCGACCCCAAAACAAACACTGCAAGCAATTTTTATGAGACTGACATCAATTAGTAAAATGATTTTTTAAGATGATACATGGAAATTTTTCCTCGCAAAGAGGACAGCTGTAGTCAGACTTACGTGATTGACGCAGTAGTGCTTAACCAAAAAGTGAATAGACAACAGCAGAATTGACCAGCTACTATGATACCATGCTGCATGCGTACCAGTACACAGGGTATGCGGTTAGATGCCAGTTTCAGCCAGCATCCCAGTGCGCTTACGGATGAGAACAGGTCCAATAGGTTTAACGGCCTTTACGATGGAAACATAGGTTCCCACTCCATCACCGAAGTTAAGTATCCGTTGGCTCAGGATCAAAGGTAATGCATACGTTGCCTCAAGGATCGATGGGGTAGGGGTGGAACTACACAGGTTAAGCATCGTAATTACATTTTAAAGGATCACAAATTAAATCGCCTAAAAAAAAGCCTTCCCCTTAATTCTGCCAATTGTGTCGTAAATGAGACGCGAACCAAATGCTTTACGAAAATAATATGAGTTCCAGAAATCCACCATGTAGTTTCCTCTGCGTTTTACGTACATACATGAATCAAATGCCTAAGCGTCTTGATTGAGAAAGTACCGACAAACTCGTATGCAGCATATCATTTAATGCTCATGTCGGCTACTCTTAACTCCATTTTCTGGTTTGTTCATCCCAGTCTCGTAACCCTCATGCATTCAAAGTTGGCAGGGTCAAATAACTCCGGGAGGGTTTAAGGGTAGCATTATCCATTCATCGCATACCACATCAAATCATAACGGGCCTCGTAATAATAGAGAGGACGCTCAAAGCCGGGAGTGAGAATAGAACGCGCGCAAACCTTTCCTAACATTTGTTCAATTAAGACAAGCACGGCGAAGTGAAACGGAAAGAGAGTACACCACGATTAATAGGACACTCTCATTGTTTACATTTCACAATCACAGCTCTCTGAAATCCTATCTGTGAAAGCAATGAAACTAGAATAACGCTAGTGAATGGAAGTCCAGCAGTATCAGATCGTACACAATTCTGGCCATGATGCATTCAATATAGAGAGCAAAGTACATCATGTTTGTCTAAGTAGCAACTGATTGTGTGCAGAATTCATTGACTCATACATCTATATCTACAAAATACCCTGCAAGCCACCTCAAGGGTGTGTGGCAGGGGGTGAGTAGTCAACAACATGCAGTACACTATACCCTAAAGTTAGAGTAACTACGGCTAATTACCCATTAGCATAATTCGCTAATGCTTGTCACGAGGCGAAGCCTCACAAGCAGGCACTACACTACAGATATGCTCCCAACGGTAGAGGGACCGTTAGTATATACGTATTTTGCTACTACTCGTAGACTCATAGAGGTCCCTAAAGCGCCGAATTCGAAAATGTGTAATTTACAGGAATATTCAGAGAGACAAACGCATCTCGAGAAGGATTGGAGATATGATGCATAAAAAATATGAAAAAACTGGTTGTGACAGGGTAAGCTATTGTATAATTATTGTAATAATAACTAAGCATTTTTTCTATAATAGATAATTTTATCTTCCCAAAGAAAATTGACAGCGAAAATTCTCGGCAGCAAAACTTCTGCTGAACGATTCCAGTCTTTCTGTTGCCGGTTTGACGCCTTCATTAAGATCGGACGGGAATAAGCAATGGTTGTGTTGTCCGCGCTTGCGTTTTTTTATTCCGTGAATCATTTCCTGTAAGGTGAATGAAACTCGGGAGGCAATGAACGGGCGGAATGATACGGCCTTGCACCGCCTTCAACTCCCAGATTTCATACCGCGAGAAGAAATAATCCCTGAAAAAATAGATAGTTGTTTGCCTTCTGATTCACAGTGTCATTTTCCTCTTACAGCAAGACCTTTCACGGAATTAAACGATGGATGTTTGATCAGTCTAAGGTGGATGTTATATCCGTCGGAGGTGGATGTACCTGTCTGAGAATAAAGGAAAAGTGTCAAACAACGATCAATCCGAAGACATTACAGCTCACATCGTTCTGGCAAGGTTAAGAGTATCGATGCGTTAAATTGAATCTGTCAGCAGCACCAAAGGAAGGCAGGCACGCATCTGCGAAGCATCAGCACCAAATTTTCTAGTGTATTAATTGACATCATAACACCGCAATATAACATCCAATCGAAAATTCGATCATTAGAAGACTTGCTGCGAGCCAAACTTCATTTCCATTTCTCAAAGCCGCAGGAATGTCAATTGAAAATTATAACATCATTTCTTATCTCACGAAGGATACTTGAGGAAAGAATAGGCTTGGCGAAAAATGAAAGATGTTTTTTAAATTAAATATATATTAAACCATTTCATTTGCAAACTAAGTCAATCATGCGGGTCAAGGAACCAAAAATTAGTAGAAAATGGGTTTCCTATCGCAACTTTATACGGTACCGTCTAATTTTAAAAATTCCTGACACAGATCCAACATCCATGCTTGAGGCGGGATTCGAACCAACGATCCATCAAATAAAACTTTCACCAGTCGATCGTTAGTCATACTTTAATATTCTTCGTAACTTTCTTTATCGATCAGTATACATAAAAGCACATTCATTCCATTTCCAAGCGAACACAAGTTGTCACTGATAAAAATTGTTGCCGTTGCAAACATCACTGATGCAACTAAGAAAATAAAGTTTGTTCACCATTCACACCTTAACACTTCCGCTCATCAGTCTACTGGAGCTTATGGGTAGTCCATAAAGGTAATTGTAGTATATCGTTCCCGAGAAAGTGACCATTTTGTCGTTAATTCCAATACTCTACGGTAAGAAAATGAATAATCTCGGCAAGAGCTGCCAAAATTCGACATCATAAAATAACATTTCTCTCATATATCTGAATAAAACCAAATATGGATCATCATAAAAAACAAAAAATGTTCTTCTCGGAGTAATCCTCGTTCAGTTCCACCTTCTTCGGCGGTGTGCACCATCACTTTGCTCTGACCAATACAACCGATACCGGGACAACGGCAGTCAGCCGGAGCCGATCCCACCTTCGTTATTCCCGCGTACGGTGCTAACGGCTATTACACCGCGGCACTCTCTGCCCGAGATCCGAGGATTTTCCTCAGAGGGAAATAATGAGCAACAACGTGCTCAGTGAGTACCCCCGATGGGCCACTCGAGGAGAACACATGAAGATCTGGCAGCTCACCTGTGTATCTAAATAGAGCCTATCAACTGCCTTTAAGTGTTTTCGAGAAGTAACACTATATTTCAATATTATTATTACAATTTTGAAGTAATCTAAGTTTTATTTTTAGGATACGAGTATATCATAAATAAATCCTCCAAACAGTCACAATAAAATCGCTCGTTGATAGGGGCCGCGTTCTAAAAATAGGAATTTCCGAGCAGATACCTCCCGGATGGCGGAGCGGGCTAAGTATCCGTGCGGGACTTGTGTGCGGATTCTCTCACGTTAGATTGCAAAAGAAGTAATCCTTCGCCTTGGGTAGAACTGCGAGAATGCAGGAAGATGGAGATTTGCAACCAGTTTACTAAGTCGGCGCAGGAAGCGTGAAGCACCCACTGCGATGAGAGCGGCTCTATCATAATACCACGGCAACTCTGCTCGTCCTAGTGCCCATTTTTACATCAACTGTCAGTAATTTAAGGTCTGGTGAAAACAAATTGATGGTAAACTTGTTGCCGCCGAATGTATTTTACGTATAGAACCGAAATGTATTTTACATGTGGCATCATATGTAAAATACATTTCATGTTGTGGTGCATTTCCATATTCAATTCGAAACTAGCTGTTGGCGATCGCGGGAAACAGAGTTTCACTATCTACCAATAAATATCAACAAACCCCCATCAAATGCTCCTTTATCACAAAGAACTTTCGCTCTAGTTTTAAAACTGAATCATAATCTGAATACATCAACTGATGCTATCATTATTGTAATTTTATTTCTCACCCCTCGAACACCTTTAATCATTGAGCTTTTAGCCATGAGGCTATTAATCTCAAATTATACCTTGTAGAAAATATGGCATGATATGCAAATAATGAATTCATAATTTGACAATTTTTTACACATTTTTGACACATATTTTCGCTGGCAAAACATGTTTTCATGGCATCGGTAACGTGTAATCATTTTTAGCCACATATGTTACCACTATCGAACTCATTTTAAGCCTTCATTCCATATTTTACAGCATTCATTTGAACGGCACATCGTTGGAGTTATATCCCATTGCTCCATGCTATCTAAAAACGAGCTTAAGTTGGAAATGAGTAAATTCGGAAACACCAATACTCATATCAAGCTCAAGTTAATGGTTTTCTGAGGAAGTCCTAAACAGGCATCGGAAAAACGTGTCAATAATATCGGAGAGATGTAATGGCTTTCTGCAACTCTCCTTTTCCTACAACTAGCAAAATAGGTAGAGTGTACGATGTAACCTTCTTTTCAGTGGTCTAGATAATTAAACCTTATCTTTCGTGATATAGATAATTAACCTTATACATTTGTTTCACTATCATGGCGTGTTAATTAAGAGAAGCGTCAAGTTTAGAAAGAACCGCTGCCGTCCCTTTCAACTAAAGATATCGGATCTCAAATTATAAAACACCGGGAGAGCTTCAATGCACGCCAGATACTAGCGAAAAATTGCGATCAGGAGTATGAAGGTGGAGGTTTATAAAAATGAAAAATTAAGAAAAAATATATGAATATTAGATATGGGATAGATCTGTTGCAGTACAGAGGGTAAATCTTTCTCCTATATCTCAGGAACGCACATTGAAGATGCTACACCGAGGATGATTATACGTCCAATTGTTTTCCGTTATTTTATGAATTGCCTAGATCGTCTTTTTACTAAAATGGCTACATGCGAATACTAGTATAATATCTCGTAGTATATATCAAAATTACGTATAATTGAGTAGGGGCAAAGTTGAAATAAAGATTCTACTTGAGTCGGAAAATGCATTCTGAGGACATCTCACGGGAGGTTTATATTATCAATCATAAAACTAAAATCCGGAAACTTTTGAGGAAGAGTAAAAAGAAGTTATGAAGAGGAGATAATAAGCACAGAATTTATCGAAGTTGTCAATACTCTGAAGTAGGGGTGAGCAAAGTCAGCTTAGGTATCAATTGGCAACTGCAGCAATTGACTCCTCTAAAATCAAAAAAAATCCAACACAGCTTGTATAATAATGGCTGATTAATTAAAAGTTGCCGGATACTCGTTTAATCAATAGGACTAGCGACTAGCCCAATAAACGAGAAGTAAGGTGGGACAGGAAAAGAATGAATGAACGTCAAGATTTCCATTTCGGTTAACCAGGCAAGGCATAATTATTTATTTAACGCCTTCAACGCCTCAATATGATCATCACCATAATGTCCCGTAACGTAAGTTCACGGGAAATCAGTCCTTGCACCTAATTTTTTTCTGTTAGCAAATAACTTGGGACAAATATAACTTGGAACTGTTGAGTTCGGTAGATAGTAAGGACTTCGATTAAAATATCCTTCGTGTTAATACTAATACATATCTAGCAAAATGTGATACTTGAAGTGATATTTCACTCCACCATAACATTACCTGACAGACAATTTGGGCCATAAGTTCTGCTGAAACTGTTTTAATGCTTTCAAAACGCGGCCATAAAATCCAAACAGTATTAAATTAAGAAAAAACATATTGAGTACGAAGGACAAAAAAATCATGCCCACGGAATTGGTTCAGATTTCGGGGGAAATATGTTTCAAGGACAGTCGGCAGCTTTCTTAGAGAAAGAATTTGGCCAGGAAATATTGTCACATCAATGTTCATCTCTATCGCGGCAGGATGACGATAAAAAAGCCGTAACAAGCAATACTGATGGCGAGGGCGGGAGTCCTTTACCAAGGGAAAAAAGCAAAATATGAATGAGCAGGGTAATGAAGGGCAGAAGAGGGAGGATTAGAAAGAAAACACCCGCTCGCTCATACGTGCCCTGCTCCCCTCTTCTTGGGGGGTCGACCCATTCTCAAAAAAAAAGTTATCATCAACCCCTCACTGGGACGAGACAAAAAAATCTGTCCCCTCCCCCTTCCGTCGTCATGACGACCCGTCGACTATAAACAACCCACTCCCTTCTTATTCATCTCGATCCTTCCCCTACCTCCATCCACGTCAGTGGAACAGTAGTGTTTAAATGCAGTATGCCCGGTCCGATGCCAGCTTTTCCGATACAATACGATAAATTCTGTAAAATACGATACTGATATATGTATATCAGTATCGTATTTTACAGAATTAATATTTTACTTTCCAATAATTCCATACTGCTGACCTGATACGTCTAAGAGGTACCCAACAAGCCAACAGAAGGATAGGTTGTCGCTACGCTCAAATAGTTTTTACAATATATCTATTGTGAACATTATTTCATACTAACGTATTTTTCTTCTGGTATAAAAAATAATGTACACTACTAAGTATTTCATTTATCCTTATGCATAACATTACAATCATCCTAACGTCTTCTTATTACAAGCATCCCATTCTTAAATACTAATTTCGATCTTAGTAAACATCTCAAGTACAAGGACGATACGAACGCAACACGAATGGCATAATATGTAAAAGGAAAACGAAAACGACAAACAACTCCTAGTAGGGTCATACTTAGTAATAGTAGCTGGTTCCCACTGATCCTCCGAAAATTGACTTTGGAATCAAGACTTTTGTTTGGCGTAATAATTACCGATTTGGCACAATGCCTGCTGCCTAAAAATTTGAAATGCTGATATATATGCCGATTTTGTAGTAGTAGTCACAGCGGGAAGCGATCTAGAAATGAGGTAATATACATCATTAACGAAGGATGGAGGCCATAAAATATGTACGAGAATATTGAGAGATGAGGAAGGATGCAGAGAAACCTGGCGGCAACACTAATCTCCCCTTAACAAAAAGGGTCAACCGTTTTACATCCCATGCGACGGACTAAATAACGTGATTTGAGATGTACTCCAATTGACAATCACGTATAGATCATGATTGTTCTAAAAATCTCCTACGATGTCGAAATTTGAACCCTGGCACTGGGGATTTACTCCAGATGACACTCAACTAAGGATTATGATAGCTCTAAAAGTTTCCTACAGGATCGAGATTTGAACCCTGGCACTGGGAATGAGAAGCCAGTACCGTAGCCTGCAAAAAAACACAATATCCTCTCCCGATATTTCCTCAAATATCGGCCAGGGTGATACTATGAATTTTAGTTATTATCTGCATCAGGAAAGCAATACACCCTTCTTCAACCACCGAGAAAGCCACTTTGACACACTCAACCCTAACATTCGTTCCAAACCATCCCCCGCATGTATCTCCTCTTCCTCCCCTCTCAGACAATCACAGCCTCCCTCATAATATGCCAGCCAGACAATTTCACGGCAATTGAGCCTCCCATTCCCCCCAATATGGATGGAATCCCTACTCTTTCCCTCTTCCCTTCAGCCCCTACGCGCTCAATTTCCTAAACCCATTTACAGTCGCCCGGCACACGGCCCGACGCCCCTGAACAGGCACTGGGAGAGGTTGGAAATCTGTGACAGGACACACACACACACCGGGGACTTAAGGGTTCAGTGGAAAACACTGATAGCGCGACATTACCCACGGGTACGACGACTAGAATGCAGATGCCTCATGTGATACAGTTATGCACAACGCGGGGACGAGACCATAAACTAGGTCATGCGAAGATATGGCAGGAAAAGGTAGTCGTCAATTCATGAAACCGAACGGATGAAACTGACTTTTTTTACAACATCTGGTGTGTCTTTCGTGAGGCAAACTCCCCTTTATTTCCTGGGACAATAAAGTTCTCGTAAATTTGGAACACCTGTTGAAGAAATTTTAAACGTGAAGTTCCAAGTAGGTATGTGTGTACCAACTATCGATTTTCCTGCCATTTGCGTGGACGCCATTCGCGATCATAATTACTTTACCATTAGTCGATGGAGACGCATTTTTCTCCGAAAATATTTTATTCAGTGTGAATGCAACATGCAGCGGGAGAATTTTTAGTGATTTATTTCATTATTTGCTGTTTAAAAACCTGAAAAAATCGGACAGTAAAAATCAATATTGCAAACCGCAAAAGAGTTCGCATTTTGAATTTCGTTTCCAACGCTTTCAAATTACACCTTCATCCATGAAACGATGATATGATTATTTGGGTGTAATGCTTATTTTCCTGCAAGATATTCTTCTTAATTTCAGCATTTTAATGTTTCTTTAAGTACCAGTAAAAAGTAACGAAAATGATACAAACTAGTATCAGATAACGTTCATTATATCAAAACATAAACTCAAATTATCAAAGTAAATTTAAGTCTGTCACTTTGCGCAAAGCTCTTCATTTTTCCTTGTCATTTGGCATTTTTAGTTCAACAATCTCCACAGCCCATCAGGCGTAGGCACAAACTATGTTATAAGACTCATCTTAATCAGCACTGCATGCCTGCCAAATTACGAATTTTAAATAGTCATAAGTTACATCTTGGCGGGAAAAGAGATGTTCCTTTTAAAGCAGATAAAGCATTATCCGAAATAAAACTCTCTCACTTTGGGTTTCTTTGGCCAACGCAAGATCTTTTTTATTACGACATCCTGGGAAGGATCGCCGAAATAAGTGGAGAGGAGGATTTCGTGTATCCCGAAAGAAACAAGACCTGGGAAGTTTTCCAAAAACTGTCGCCATGCCATACCAACGGCGCCAATCCAAATTTACTTTCTCCATCGATTGAACATTCCTAAAATTTTGCTACTATTTTGTTTCCTCATGATGTTCACCAAATCTTCCAAATATTAAGGGAACGAAAACAAGAATGCAATTCCACTTTTTTGTACATAAATTAACTCTGGAAAAGGGAAAAAATTCCTCAATTTTTTAACGCTTTATTAAATTCAGTCCACCACGAGACGAAATATGAAAAACTATACATCATTTTTAAATAAAGCAATTACTTCAATTGGTGATGAAATACACTCGCGGGTTATATCACGGATTACATAGCAGTTAGAGAACCCATTCACAATTACACTACGCCATTCTTTTCCACAAATACGTTCTGGAAATACAAGAAAATGAATTTTCCGATGGTGCAGTATTTCTGAACCTGATGATGATGTGGTACATACATCAAAACCTATGTAGCCTTAAAATAATTAATGGAAATGTGCATTATTTTTTTTATAATTTGCAACATGTTCCTAATAACGCCACAATCATCACAATTTTTACATGAAAGTAAAACGGATATAGGACAGGAGAGGCTGAGCCACAGTAACTCGCAAAACATGATTCAAAGTAAAAAGCTGCAGGAAATTTTCCACAACGGTGCTTGGGTAGTTATTTAACATTCGCCACCTTATCTTAAGGAGTAATTCCAGTCATAACACGGCGACCACGGAGAGCGCTTCCATTCTTATATCGTCCTTGAAACAATCGAACATCAATCCTACTTGCGAAGGATCGTCAGCGACTGCCAACTCAACCGTTCCACCCTGTCAAACGAAAATCTTAAATTCTGACTGATTGGTACTTAAATAGTCCCCACTTATCACCCCATTCCAACTCGTTTCTTTTCCAACCAGGGATGACCCCAGCTCGTCTGGCCCTACCCCATTAAAGAGGTCAACGAGAAGATTTCGGCATATGAGGGATGACCACACTCTGCTATTAAATTTTATGTCCCTGATTCATCCTTTCCCACGATAGAATGCAAAGCATATACCGGGAGGTGGACATAGGATACTTCTCACACACCAAAAGCATTCAACACGTCTTAGAACAATGAGTATGAGATAAAAATAAAATTGCAAAACGAAACTAAGTGCACTTTATTTAATTTGCTTCCATTACTTAAATACGTTGATTAATTTTAGGGCTGACCCAATACCAGTTTTCTCAGCCAATATTACACATGTCGTGATTCAGATACCGCTGACCCATAACATCTGATAGGTAAAACTAAATAATTCTTCATCGATGATAAACATTTTAGCACACACTCCTAATTGCACATGTACATTAAAACCGTTTACTACAATCTATTTTATTTATATTTAGCATATATATTACATTCATCATAAAATCCTCTCTCACAGACATCTCATCATCATATACTAATTCATATCGTAAGCTGTATGAAAAACGAATCAGTGGAACTCGCCATGTTCATACTAAGCCCCTTACTTCTTCTTTTTTTTATCCCCATCCTCTAAGCTCCTTCACTTCTTCTAAAAAAAAATTAATTCCCATACATCGACCGATACGGCCAAATAAATCGTAATACCGATGGCCAATTGGCATTTGGCAATATTGGCACGGCCGGTACTATAAACAAACGGCAGCAACAGCATCAGCCGGCAAGTGTCGGGCCTGCCCGGTTTATTTTTACTTGTATTTGTTTACATCCGCATGAGGAATTCACTGAAGTCAAACATGTGTTTTCTAAAAGGCCAACGGGCTCCTCAGTTACTCAGAGCGTTAATCTCGGGCACCAAAAAGCTGCTCATCTTTCCGGGCACGTGTCGGCACGGCGGAGTCAGCGCAGCACAGCTACCTCGATGCGACGAAGGAGATTTACGAGGTAATACGCGACGCATATTTCAAACCAGCAACAACAAAAAAAAGCTTTGCACGCAATACTGGCAAAACGGTTTATTTTCTCCCGATCGATTTCTACGACTGCCGCGTCAGTTTTCCACTGACGCTTGGAGCTATCCCATCTTTCCGAAAGGCACATATCCCGCAGAAACGGAGGACCCACCTCGAAGTCATTAGATTATTTGATGATCTCCTAATTTGAGCACCTTCAAGACAAACCATCGTCAACATAATTTTACCTTTCCGCATTATTATTATTTTACGAACTGAACTTGAAGTTAATTGGGAAGAATAAATCTACGGTAAAATAGTGTACACGACGTTATCTACCATATACAAATGGCGTTTTTGCAGCAAAATGAAGATGCATGCAAATATTTCCAGGAAATTACACGGTAATAAATTGACGACAACAATCCACTTCTTTTTGCGCGACAAGTAAATAGTTGCAGTTAATTGAAAGAAAAACGCTTTATTTAAATTAAAAGAGCACTGCAGTCGGCTAAAATAATGGGAAAGACCGTGTCATGTTTACGCAGATGTAGGTTTATACAATTACTGTTTTTCTATTTTTTTCTAATCAAAACCATGCAATGATATTCAGTGGTCCTTCGGTATAAATAGAAAAATTGAATCTCTAATTCATTCAAGTATTCTACCAGCTGATTGGTAGGTTCTTGGACAGTCCCCATTCTGAATCCCAACCTCATAGAAATTGTCTCGCTTTCCCTCCTAAGGATGGCCCGTTATTAGATCCCTCTTCAATTCTTCTTATCGTCTACCTCCTCTTATTTCGTCCTGAATTCCTATCCTCCTCCTTCCTCTTCCACGCTTACCCAGTGTTCTCCCCTCTATCACTCTTTTCAACATGCCCTCTCCTCTCAAAACCTCCTCCATCCATCTCTTCTGCCTTCTCCGAACCTCTGCCACAAGCTTCCTCTCCTCTCCGACCATATCCAATACCTCCTCGTTCGTCTTTCTCGCCATCCAGCTAACCTTCTCCATCCTTCTCCATCCTTCTCCAAACCCACATCTCAAACGCCTCAAGTCTACGCACATCCTCCCTTAGCAATGACCAAGTTTCCGACCCATATAGCGCCACGCTCCATGTTAAAGTTTTCACCAGCCTCTTCTTTACGTCTCTTCTTAGACCCCCCCTCATCAATTCCCTTCTCCTTGAAAATGCTTCTTTAGCAAGCGCAATTCTGCATCTAATGTCCTTACCACTAAACCCATTCGCCTCCAAAATACTACCCAGATACGTAAACTGCTCGACCTGCTCTATCTTCTGCCCTCCCACCCTTATATTCAGCCCCGCCTTCTTACTTCTAGAAAATCTCATTACTTTCGTTTTCTTATGATTGATCCTCATCCCATACTTTTCGCACTGCACCTCTAATGCATTCACCATTGACTGTAACCCCTTGGCCGACTGACTAACCAATGGAATCTCTACTGGCGGATAAAAATAATTGTCCATGTCAAGTGTTTGCACTGCCGGTAGGTTTACGACCAATTAAATTGTCTAGTAGTCGTGAAAAAATACTATTTCTATAAGTTGCGATTCACAGAGAAAAAATGTACTAAACATCCAGGGTTAACTCAATAGTTATTTACCGAACGTTAAATTAAAATAGACGTCAATTTCAACGAATCGATCTTTTTCTGCGTGAAATATTTTTTTTAAATCGACACAAAACCTAGCTCATTCCCTTCGATGATATGAAGCATGTTGAATATTTTTAAAAATCATATAGTTTGATTTGTATTATAGAAAAAAAAGAATAAATGAATGGTGTGACAGGAAGGTGTAGACTGCAAAAGTCATGGGTGGATTTGGTAGAAGATACTCCTTACAAAAGGAACATTAGGAGCCTTAAAAAACAAAAGGGCGAACATGAAGCAATGCCAATGAGTGTAATTATAGCAATAGAGGTATGTAAAGATAGGGCAGTATGGAAGAACGTACGAAAACAGACTCAGTTTTACAGGCCTAACACCGAGATTTAGTTCTTTGGACTGAGTCTATCCCGAAAGGGATCGGCGTGATAGTATGTCTGTAAATTTTACAGAGTGTACACCTGCCCCAAACAAAGCGTATGAAAGTTCCCCGTCACCATATTCTTTTTACTAAAGTTACACTGGCGTTTCGAAAGCTTTCAATTCATACACATTTAACCATTCATTTCAATGCAAGCGCATACGATTTAAAGAGAAATAAATATCCATTCTTTAAAAATAAGCCACTCTCTACTATTGGTACTAACAATTGTAAATGGCATCTTAAAATATAACTAGGTAGATGAAAAAATAAAATTATCCGGCTTGAACGATGACATTTATTACAAAGGCACCGCAAATGTTGACATAACCTCTGCTAGAAGTAATATATGACAAGTGGTGCGATATAACCAACTGAATTTGTGGTATGGCGAGTGCGTAAGCTTGCTCCGTGTGTAAACGTGCCCCAGGTTTCCGCTATTCATAAAAAATATGCGTCGGTTACCTTACTTTTTCCTACCAGTAGCCGGGGATGTAATTGGTTAAAGAAATATATTTTTTAGGGCACAAAAAAACTTAAGGGATTTCTCAATTGGTCTAACCCACGAAGTCGTCTCCTCTCCAGGCAGAGAACCTCGTCTAAGGACTTAAAAATGTCACTCACCCTCCATAACTAAGATATGGCTGAGTTTACTTCTGACACCGCCGAGACTATCAAGGCTCACCAACTACACAGGTAGATTCGATCACTCCTATTAATTATGATAATTTACACTAAATCAAATATTTTAGTGTATTATTCTTCCCTTGCAGAATTTCAAATTACATCATAACTAGAGGAAAGCAACCCAAAATACAAATAAATCATTGGATATATTTTTAACACTTATTTCATTCACAAAAACGACTATTGACCGAACACCCTCTGCCTTTTATTGCACAAAGTCGATCAGACGCGGTGAAAAAATAAATAGGACAACGAGCCGACTGGAAGCACCAATACAAGTACTGCGAAACATGGCGACGCCGCGTCGGCTACGCATGGACGATTGCACGTCGAGAATCCCCGATTTCAAGTTCGCCTTCCCTCGCGATGTTCCTATTGTCGTCTCGGATACTTTTTTCTGCCGCCAGGAGTCGACATCACGATGGGAGAAGTGAAGAAAGGAATCGGGAGGGCAACGACTCGAGACGACGGAGGCGATGTGATTCAAATTGGAGAGGCGGATGGGGCCGGGCGGGGGAGGGTACGGATGAGGACAAATGGCGTTTTGAGTTTCGCATCGGAGGTCACGCGTTCACTATGAACCAACCTCAGGGCCCAGGAACTCTTTTAGTCCGAAAAGAATGACGAAAATCTTCAGGTCGGAGTCACTCAAAAGTCCAAAGAAAGATAAGTCACCAGAAAAAGGACACATGATGAATACTGACCCAAGTGACATTTCTGGGAGCGAGAGAAACTTCCAAGAATAGAACTAAGACTCCATCTACCAGCTGCGATGACTAAGAAAAAAGCAACACAGATACCTAACTCGATGTGCACATTTTTCCTCTTAAAAGGAAAAGAAGGAAAGTTTAAAACTTGAGAGAATAAATAATTAATTAAGCCCGTTAACAAGGAGGCAAGTTTTTCAGTACTTGGAACTCATTGGAGAAAGAGTGGATTAAGGAACAAGATTAAAGCCTAAGTATATCCGCCAGATAGTATAAAAAATCTGTTGGGAGAAAAAGTAGAGAGTAATGATTTATTGGATGAACTATGATTGGGATTGAAGAATGCATGGGAGATTAATACTTTTAGAAAGATATGGGTGAGCCGAGTTTACTTCTAACACCGTCATGATTACCAAAGCTCACCAACTACACAAGTTGATTCGATCACTCCCATTATAGGTAACAGGCACAACATCGGATATTTTAATGCACTCCTTTTCCCCGGCACAACTTCAAATCACATAATAAGTACAGGAAACCAACCAAAAATACAAATAAATCATTTAAACACTTATTATATTCACAAAAACAATTAATGACCGAAAACTCCCTGCCTCAAGAACCTGTGGTAGCTGGTAAGATACAAACAATTAGCTTCCATGCCAATGCAAGTGTATGGGGACGGGGTTGCTGCTATTCCAAATAAGTATAGGTAACCATTTACAGTAAGGAAAGGATCAAAATTTGAAATAAAATAAATAATAAGATATCATACCTAAATAAAAATTTGGCAAACTCACCACTACGCATGCACTACAACATAGTATGTTTTTATGCCTGGATTGATAAACGTAGTGTTACGAACATAGTCACAGTTTTACACAAAAACGCTATTGCTTTAGAAGTAACCGCTTACAGAAACAAAAATAAGCTAGTCTGGCGATATACTCAATTCGAGTTTTCGATATAACCTTTTATTTATTAATAAAACTGATGATCTCAGGCCTTACCTCGTGGAAATTATGGATATCCATGATGAGGTGGTTTTACCTTTGTTAATTCCACAAACTTTCTTACGCTGGCACGACGCGCGTTTCACCACACTGTGGCATACTCAATTGATTTATTTATTAGCTTGTTATGTGCAAGTAGACAGGGTCTGGTGGCACAGTTTTGGTTATCCTCCCAGTATATCATATCAATAATCTTACGTAGCATTAAAATTAAAATAACATTGAAATAGAAAGAGCATTACAAGATTTGAATTCAACAGAGGTATTAAGGAAATGCAGCATTGTATCTTTTCTCAATACATTAACACTTATTGGGAAGGGATCAAAAAGCTCTCCAGGTATTTTTTTCCATTCTCTAATAGTTCTGTAAAGGGGAGCGTGGTGGCCTATAGGGTAGAGTTCTTGGCTACTGATCGAAGTTCCCGGACCGGATCGAAGGTCCCGGGTTCAAATCCAGGTGAAGCCATTAGACGCCCCTGAACAAAAAAGATCCTCTTAGTGCGAGATGGCCAAGGGAAAGGAACGGGCACCCCTACCCAGTATGTGTGAAATTCACACGCATGTGGCTTAGTCCGGGGTGAGCTCCACCCTCAACTATCCAAACCAACCTTCGGGTTGAATCTGAGTGAGTGAATATGTTCAGAAATTAATATTTCTTAGCAATAATGTTTTGCATTCTCTGTTTGATAGTACCTTAATAATAACAAAAAGCTGTAATATACCTCATGATGCAAGAGCAGTGCAATTGAAATAAAAGAATTAACACAAAATTATCTATGAAGAATTTTTACTTACAAACGGATCAAGGTAAAGGAATTGTTCCTCAAGGGATACGAGGAACGAATACTGAATGAATCGCTTTCTTGGAATTCACGCGGTCTCCACATAACAATCGAGACGGAAATTGGCGCCGACGGCATTATATGACGCAATCTCTTCGCCTCTCCATTATGATGACGCATTAGGTCGGCACTTCAAGAAACCACCGACAGGTGCTCCACTGAATCTCACATCTCTTCAAAAGCGTCCACAGAACCCGTCCATAACAATGACCTAGCGGATCTTTCAAACACATATGAAAACAGACAAATTAAGCGAAGAGAAAGAATAAATCTACAAAATTAGTCACAAGTGTGGATTCGACATCTATTTCCCATAAATCCTCCTAAAATTTCCATAGGACTAAGGAATCACTTTTATCAAAATTTAGTACCCATTTCGCCATTTATATAATTTGCGGAAGAGATTTTAAAATAATTATATCGTATTAAACGGGTCTGGGATGGGATATGTGCAATATATCCCCGACGCATGGGATCCACAACGAAGTCTAGAGCCATATTCTGTCACGAGATCATCAAAGTGTCCCGAGGAGAGATGGATTGAATCAAGAAAAAATGAATCTGGGTTCTATCATAAATCGCCATCACTCAAATGCAAAAACCATTTTACATTCGAAACAAACTACCTCTATGATTACAATATTTAAAACTTGAAGATATTCAAGATGACACGAGTTTCAGGAAGACAAGGAGGATATTATTTTTAAGCTCACTATTTAGTTTTCCTTTCCCTCCCTTTTTCATGGGTGGTGTCCTAACATACCTTTCCACGCACCCCTTAGGCGGCTCGCTGGATGACACGTACATCTAGATGAATATATGCGCAGATCAAAGTAAAAAGGAGTTGCATAATACGGATGGAAGGTGAACAACTTCAACAAATTTCATTCAAACTTTTACACAAACCAAAGATTTTTCCACACACACACGACACATCTAGAGATCTAGGAGGAATCCGACACCATGGCACCCGTGTACAACTCAATGGAGAAATAAAAAGGGCAAAGCCGAAAATGAAGGTGGATTATAATTTTGCTAAAAAATCAGACAAAATAACAATATACAAGCCTAGAAACCAACCTAGAAGTTCTCTAAGCAAGTATCATGAACAACATTGTCGTGAATAGTTATGGGTGGAGAAGAGTATTCGTAAAAATTTTCAATATAGCTACAAATTTAGCCACAAAACGAATACTTGCTTCACAGCAGAAGACAAAAAATATCCAGAATAACAGAAATGATAACTCCTTTCTCGAATTGAATGCTACTAGTTAAATTTTTAGCACTTAATATTGCAAAAAGAACACCTTCTTGGGAGAATTCATCCAATTTTGATTCCTTTAATCTTATTTGAGGCTTCGTTAGCAACAGTTTTGGAGCACCATAAAGTTTTAACGTTTTTTGCAATAAACAAGACATTTTGGAAACTTATAGAACCATAATTCCATCAACTATGCTATCAACTTATTAACATAGTTAATGAACAAAGAGATATTTCCATACAAGATGCTGAAGTCAGCACACATTTGAACCAACCAGTGCCCTTTGTATCACACGAACGATGATGGTTGAAACGATGAGCGCAGGTGCAACGTTAAGTAACCTGCCGGTAGTTAGGATTCTGCAGGTACACAGGTCACAGATTATTGTTTTATAAATAGCGGCATGCTTTAAAAGTATTTTACCAGTGTCAAAAAAACGTAACACTATCAACTTGCGACGCATTTACTACAAATCAATACAAAAACAACAATCGCAGACGCAATCATGGAAGTTCTGTTCTGCTCAAGCTAATTCCAACGCACGTCAACTCTGCTCCCTAACCATATAGAAGGGCGCTATCTAGTGCGCAGGATCTGAAACAAACGGAAAGAAACTGCACCGCTGTGAGCTGAGAAGCGAGCAGCGCACTAAAACCTATGGAAAGCACCCAGAGCAATAAGAGCCAACATTATATTAAAAATTGTATATATTACGCTTTAGCGTGGTGAATTTTCTTTTAACCAGTGTTGGGTAAATTACCCAAAAAATGTAAGATGGGGCAGATTGCAATTACTTCAGCAAAAAAGTAATCATTTTCAAGTAAAAATTACATTTAAGAAAAGTGACCAATTAAAATTACAAGTAGAATACAATTACTTTATATGAAATCGCAAACTTCGGGATAACCACAACATTGAATTCTATGAGCGTTAGACTTATTTTTAAAAACACATCATTGCGGCACAACGTTGCGCGGAAAATGTTTCTGTTGGAGACCCGGCTTATTAATGCAATTATGTCGAATCAGGCAGTTGAAACAGATTCCGAAAAAATGCTCTAGCCAGTCGATAACAATCGGAAACTGAAGTATTTCACATTGTCACATACCGATTACGCGGAGATTACAAACTATTCCGATAGTAACGATTACTTTGGGAGTAGATTACAAGTAAAAATTACAATTTGAAAAAAGTAACAATTACGCGTATAAGTAATTCAAATGTAATCATAAACGGTAGTCGGATTACTTGTAATCGATTATCCTATCAGTGTCTTTAACTCATCCATACTTTGTACAGCGATCTATTCCTTCCCATTCCAGCCGTTCAAAACAAATTCAGATCCAGAATCACATCAGAGGAGCAGTTCCTCATTTTTTAATAGTCATTTGAAGTATTTTCAATGAGGAAATTGTAAAAACGCATGAATAAAGGTATGTGAAATGTTGGGAAGGGTAGGTACGCCAATCTGAGCGTGGGCGTGAGAATGTTGAAGAGCATATCACGTTCCACGCGTCTCTGGGTCGCGGGGGAGGGAGGGGGTGAGCGAGGTGGGGGGAGGGGAAGAAGGGGTGACCTACACAGGTGGGAGTCGGTTGAGGAGTTAGTGAGCGGGGGGAGAAGGAGAAGTTCCGGTGCGGAGGAGGGGATGACGCGGTAACAACGCCGACAGCAGCTCGCCTTCACCCGTTGCAGAGATTGCAGAGAGGATAAATAAGGAGTAGAAAGACGAAGGAACTAGAGAAGGGAGTAAATAAAACTGCGAGAGACTTGCAATATCAACTAAAGGGCCTCTTCCCACGCAAAATAGCAACTTACGCGCAACGAAACCACATACAATGACGTTGATGCCCCGTTAGCATTACTAGGGTTGAGTTATTGTTTACATGGCGGCTCTAACCAACTTGCGCTCGCAAGATTTCCCGCTTACCGCAAACGAGAAACAGGGGACACCTCTAGTGAACAGTAGCAATCGCAAAAAAGTAAAACAATTGAAAGACCCTACGCGCCCGCAGTGGTAACGTGGTTACCATCGACACACGGAGGAAAGCGGAAGAAAGAACACTAATACCCCGTTTCCAGGCCTGACGCTGGTTACACTTGGTGATGGAAATGCCAGTTAGCGCCAACTATGGTTTAATTTATAACCACGGTTGGCTGGCCCTAGTTAGCCAGTAACTCGGGTTAGAAATCGTAATGGGAACGCTAGTTCTGCACATATCTACAAGTAAGAAACGTATTTTACCCGTGGACTGTGCTGAGATTACGCTACAGAGGTTTCGAATGGAAAGTTACTCAAATGGCCCCCAGCAGGTCATTCGTTACGTGGGTCACTACTTCCCTCTTGGAACGCAGGCCGGTTACCCAGCATTCTCTAACTTCCGTCAGATAGAACGTAGAGGAAACGGGGCATAACTAAAAGAGAGAATGAATTTTTCGTCACCTTAAAACCAAGTGACTACCACTGATAAATTATTACGTACCTGATTTCACGACCATATCCGACCATAATTACGAAATACTGAAGCATACATTAAGATTAAGGTAGTTTTAATTTCCTCTCTGCCAAGAGTAATGAATTCATCCTTACTTCCTCCTATAAGAGAACTCGCAAGTGTGTAGGTCGAGAATAACTTAAATTTTCTCTTCAGTGCAATGCTGCCATCTTTCTACTTATTCCACAAATGTCCTACTCAAATAATTAGAAGTAACAAATAAAATGTTAAAAATGGACGGACACCGATAATGGCCCTTCGCATCACGCATCATCAGCAGTTAACAAACCAGAGATTGCTATTTTGTAACTCTAAAATCAACTCTCCATTAACTTATACAATTCGCTCCTTCTCATGTCAATACTGTACATCCCTCGTCATTAGTTTTATGTATTTCATCCCTGGCCTTCCTCGGTTATTTTTCCAATTTTTACTGTCACACTATTCACAGGAGGCTGATATGTCTCCAATTAATGCACACATTCCTCTCAAAATGATGCGAGAACTGTTTTTCTTTTTAGTACTCTACCAGCTGATTGGAAGGTTCTTAGACAGTCTTCATCCTGCATCCCAAATTCTGAACATGGTCTCTTTCCCTTCTAGGGATGTCCCACCATTAGATCTCTCTTCAATTTCTCATACCTCCTCTTTTTTCGTCCAGGACACCTATCCTTTTCCTTAATCTTCCACTCTTCCCCAGTTTTCTCCCCTCCATCGGGAATCAAAAATTAGTTCCTAATGAGTTATGCGTTTTCTCTTTATTAATTATTTATTCTTTAATGCTCGACAAATAATGTACACTCTTGCAGTGCATTTATCAGCGTTTGGACTCCGAAGCCTTGAATAATATCTCTGCCCCGGCTTTATTTCACCTTCCTCCCTTTCCCTCCGCTTGCCTCTCCCGACAACACATTCCTATGAGAGACTCGACGACGGGAAGGGTGAAGACGATAAGGGAAGTGGCTGCCTCACCCGCAGTGAGCGCTTTAAGGGCCTCGAAGAAGGATATGGAGTTATTCAGGGAAGGTTGAAAGCCCCCCAAGGGACCGAAAGCCCCGCATCGAGAAAACACCACCCGCGGCAGCAGATGAATGAAGGATACCCCGACCTCCTTTCTCCTTCGCCATTTGAATTCCATCAGGACCCAGGCTCTGTTGTTTGGATCCCTTATAGGTATATCCTCCCCTGGATGCCAATAATTTGGGAGGGATTAAGGGAAGTGGATATGCGACCAAAGATTTCAAGGAGGTTTATTTATTGAATGCTAGCTCAATTAACGGAGAAGAGAGGTGCGGATGTATATAATGCGACTTGAATACTGTGGCAGAGGGGAAAAACCATTTAAGGGCATTTTTGACGAAATAGAGTTACTGATGAAGAGCGATAGATTTTTGTATAAACTTTCATTCGTTTCACATCTGTGAACTTTATTAGGCATATTCTGTAAGAACCTATAATGTGCGTAACCATTTAAGTGACATAGGAGGGGAAAAACCAATTAAGTGTTCATGGGCGGGGAGTAACCATTTAATTGCCTATAGAATTGGCCAATTAATGCCTACGACTATAAACAGTTTGGATTACGGTAATGTAAATTTTGGTTATTAAAATCATAAAAACACGTAGTTCTACACGGTTCTACAAGAAAAAGTCCGGTCAAAACTTTGAACTCAATTTACTCGAAATCATGCCCATGGCACTTAAATGTTTATTCCCCTCCGCCACAGAATTATAAAGACACATTACGTTTCAACAGTTTTTGCTTTTTATATTCCTACACAACATTTACTTCCGCAAGGGCACCTCGAATTTAGTTTATTTTTTTCACAAATCATCCTATATCCTTTACAACCTCCCCAAATATTTGCACGTTTAATAAACAAAAAGCTAGAAAAAAATATTTCCCAAGTTTCTAGGATACCGATAGGTTTTACGGATACTGTGGAAAAAGGTACGCTGTAATCTGCTATGGAAAACAGTTGAAACGAAGATACACGTCAAAGGTATAGGTGTAGAAAAATTTGCCCTTACAGAAAATGACGTCAGGGAGGTATCATACAAGGGAGGAGGGATAATGATCCTTAGGTTCTCTCTGGTAGTCCCCAACAGAGCTCTTCGATAAATTTGGCTGCTCATCAACGCTTAATTCGCTCTCAGTGACCCAAACGCTCCGCTGGCGAGTGCCACCAAGTTTCGCTACACCTATACATACGCTCATGGGTAAGGTCGCTGACAACACCGACCAGAATATACTGTGCAAATTGACGGGAAGATTTTTATGCGTCACAATGAAAGACGGAGACAATAAATTTGCAAGTATGGGTGAATTCTCCGGCCATAAAATATTCATAATCTTTAGCATTCATAAAAACGCTGAGTGTCAGAATAATGGCACAGAAAACAGATCGAAGAAAGACATTAACTTTTTCCGTAGATCTAAACTTCATTTTTCCTGAGACCAGATGAGATTTGAGGTGGTCGATGCACAGCGTAAAATATTTCCTCGTAAAAATTGTTCGCAAAATTTGAATTCCTCCACCAAATGACTCTTCGCAGTTATATCAAAACTTTGAAAGAAAATGTGATTGGGAAAACCTCTGCCTAGTAGAAAAGAAACTCATTGGTCGGATTCTGGGGCATGACAGCCTCTGAAAAAAGTACTGGAAGGAGACATAAATGGAAAGAACTATCGAGGAAGGCCAAAGATACAACAATTCAGGCAAATGACGAGGGAAGCTAAATTGAAGACCCCATAAATTAAGTGATGAATTTGAAAAATCGAAAGAAAAAACGTTTTGGAATATTGGATGATCGCACAATTGAGGACGGGTGAAGACATCTGCGGAGTAGAATTTCATCGGGCGAAATGACTTGAGTACTGCCAATGAGGAGGAATTGCCTAGACTGCGAGGAATTTTCTGTTGCCATCAACTGTGATTATTCATGGGGAATCCCTCTCCCTTAATGAGCATGACTCGAGTCTCCAATCGTTCTGACCGCGGCGAAAATACAGCGGATGGACGAACAAATATTAAGACCCTATGCAAACCAGCCTGTGGGACACGTCACGCGGCCGATGCCGCCGAATTGGATAACAAGCTCGAACGAGAGTAATATGAGCGGCGAGTATACGACGAGGATGAGAACGTGACACGTACGGCAAATTCGCGGAAAACATTTACACTGATCGCGGGCGGTCCTCTCTAGGAAAAGCGAGTATATAAATCACCCCCCTTATTTTCCCGCGTGGGAAGAAGACGAGATGGAAGACCGTTCGTCATCACGGTTCGTCATTAACGACATCCACTATACCCTGCGAGTCTCCACAAAGGCCAATGGCAGGGGGCGCAAGGATAGAAGCCGTTTTTGTCTCACGTGAATGGAAGTGTTTCTGGCATATGCTTTTAAGTTTTATTTATGTTTTTTAAATAGTTTTGCCGGGTTTCTGCAGTGATCATCACCGACACACCCTGGAGGTGGATTTCGTACAAGTAGATAATACCATCGCCTAAGACGAGGACAGGGTTCAAGTTGACGCCATATTAAGTATGATAAACTGAGTAAATATGATTTTGCATGATATTTCTGCAGCTTTGAGCCGTCCGTTACGTATCCAATTCCAACGAAACACATCCACACAGGAAGATGAAAGTTAACAGTGGTACCAATTATTCGGCCCAACAATATATGTTGGGCACAGTCAAAAATTGCCTGAATAGACTAAAGAACCCCTTCCACGGAAATCTTTAGTAAAAGGCGAAAGATTTTTTCGATTGAAAAGAGTTCAGTCAACGATTTTTTGAAAATCGAACCGAGCCTTTCTAATATTCGTAAAACAATATTGTGAGAAGCAACTTTGGCTAGCAATTAACAGTCAGAGGTGCGCTGAAACGAAATACTTCACATCGAAATGGAAGAAGCGTATTTTAAAGTGTCTAACTTATTATTTCAAAGTGCAACTGAATGCTGACTCAGGCTTCAAAAAATAAAAACACCACCCGGTATAAAAATACTTCAGCTCTGCCATCTACCGGCGAAAAGGAAGAGTAAGGAAATTTCACCCCATCTTTTATATTGGCTTTTCGACTTGGGACGTGGAACTCGAGCGGTGGAACCGGAGGGTTGACTGGGGAAGGGAAGTTGAGGTATGTATGTACCTCAGGTAGGGGGCCGGCTAACCCAAGCGACTTATGTATAACTGGCCAGTTTTTGGGAGGGGGTTAAGAGCCCCCCCCCCCCCCCCCCCCCCCCCCCCCCGCCACACACCCATGAGGTGGCTTGCAGGGATTTTATAGATGTAGAAGAGAAACTCATTTATTAGCAGCACGATTTCCACATTTTGGCAGCAGTGCCTCCCTAATTACATCACATATAATAGCCAAATAAGTATAGTTAATCCAAATTTTGATTCATTCCTCTTCACGCGAGGGCCAAATGCGTTCCAAAAAATGCTGTTCCCGCAGTTAAGGTAGTTTGAGCGAAATATCATTTCACATAAAATTAGATGAATTTGGCCTCATTATAAAGAAAAATATATCACCTTTCCTAAGATAGCAAAATATCAGCTTCTTCCCGCACTACTTTTCGAGATATTTACCATTACTTACCGCAGTACTTTTTACAGATTCGCAAAAATCTCCGATTGTGATGGCGTTCTCAGGGTACTACATGGAAAAAAACTAATCAAGTTAAAGACAAAGTGCATAGTTATTTAATTACTGAGAACTTGTCATATAAAACAATATTATGCGTTATTTAAATTAGAATACTGACTTCATGCTTCTTACAGCTGTTGAAATAAAAAAATAAAATTCGTATATGGTCTCTATTATGACTAGGGATAAATCTGGCTCAAACCACCTTAATAGTAAGAAGTTTTCACGTTCAAATATACGTCGGTCCTCGCAAGTCACCAAACCACACTGACCTTTTGCAGCAACTGGGATGGGAAACGCTTTCAGACCGTCGATTTTTAGACTCAATCTATTATGTAAGTTCCAAACCGATCTATTCTCTGACGACGATGATAATATTTTACGAAATCCGGCATACTACGGTAGATCAGATCTTGAGAATAAAATTAGGAAACTAGACAGCAGAACGGACAGATTTAAAATGTCATTTTTCCAGCGAACGATAAGGGAACAGGGGTAATGGGTTTGTCGATAGGTAGTGTAGCTCTTATAATTAGTAGTAGTAGTACTCCCTAATACTTGAATCCTTATCTGTTACCTAGTACTGTTACCTAGTACTACGTGCATGTTTTCAGCATAACTCTTGAGTCTATCCATTTGTGTAGTTTCAAAATACATATATATTAACGGTCCCTCTCCATTGGGAGCATATCTGTAGTGTAGTGCATACTTGTGAGACTTTGCCTCGTGACAAGCATTAGCGATTTATGCTAATGCATAATTAGTCGTAGTTACACTACCTGAAGGGTATAGTGTAATGCATGTTGGTGAATACTCACCCCCTACTACACACCCTTGAGGTGGCTTGCAGGGTATTTTGTAGATGGGTATGTGGCACAGAGTGTAAGCACATCAGCAATATCTACGTTATTTGGATGAAAAAAAACTTGCGTGAACATTTAACGTAGTAGGTAATAGTAATTTGTTTAGGCTAAGTCTTCAGAGTTTAATTGTATCTAGACCTACATATGAATTAACGGCCACGTCAATAATATAAGTAACAAGATAAGAGCTAAGTTTTCACATAAACATAGTTTGAGCACCGTCAAACAGGCAAGGAAATATTAGAATTTCGGAAAAGTAAATCAGAAATGTAAGAGGTGCTTTCGGTAGAGGTTGGCTTGTAATAAAATAGCTTTACACTACCATCAAGCCTGCTAGGCTTGTTGCTAAACTAACTACTAATCCAATCTTAATGATAGGTGATTTGATTTTAAATTATTCACGAAATGGTCACATTTTGAATATGAACAGGGGTAGCAAAACCTGGTAGGACTCGCTTGTGTGGCACGACCGTTAAGAGAAACCATGCAAGAGGGGTGTGACGAAGGAGCTCAGGGTTCCTCCACAGGGTACACGCCGGAGTAATTAGGTACATCTGCCAGCTCTTTAATGTTTGATACATCCTCACCGTCCTCAACTCGCGCTGGCGAGTGCCACCAAGTTCCGTTACCCCCATTTCCCTGGTTAAACGATCTAATCGACCGTATTTTTTTAGACTGTCGTGTCGCGATTCGCAAAATTTATTTGATGTAGTCAGAAATAAGATTTACTTCGAACGTATTCGGAAGAATTCCGGCTGTTTTCCTAATTTGATTAGTCCAGGCAATGGGAAATTCGTCCGGCGCTTTCATTATTCCAGTTTACATCGTCTTTTCGTCTAAAAAAATTGCGTAATTCCCGACAGAATTGTTTCGGGTTATGTTTAATGCATGGTAAACTGAGTTAGTGTTGAAATGTTAGACTTATTTAGAACTGTAACAGAACCTTTAGCCCATTTTAATCCTCTCAATACCGTAAGACCTAAATGATACATTAAAAACTCCTTGCTACTTCGGTAGATAGGTAGATCACATGCGTTAAAGTAGAGAGATAGATTGCAGGACGGACAGGTTTAAAATGTGATTTTGTCCACGAACGATTAGGCACCAAAATAGCTATTATCGATACCGTCAATATTGTTAACAGTTTCATGAGGTAGGCTTTTTCCCCTCATTTAATATATTTTTATTCAATTTTCAATGTCTGTATGGGATGATAATTAATGTTATGTCCTTAGTATGTAGTTTGTAGTTTAGCAACAATTTTTAACGTCAGCATCAATGAACTTTGGAGAATGAATTTTTAATGTCAGCATAAATGAACATTGAATTGAATGAAATGAAACAAATGGTCTCCGTTAGGCATGAGCGCAATGTCTATCCCGCATGAGTACATACTACATGTAATGATTAATAGAAGCCGTATTGAATATGAAGTGCCTTCCACGTACGTTACTTAATTATAAATTATAGAGTATTCAGTAAAATAGCTAAAACTGCATTAGAAAGAGAGTGTGTGCCTGGTGTCGAATCAACCCCTGCCACACACCTTTTAAGTGACTTGCAGGGTACTACGTAGACGTCAAAGCAGTTGAGGTATGAAGTAAATATAGGAATATCTATATATCAGCGGGAATATCTATAGCTTTAGGCGGAAGCTAAGAGGCTAGATAGTAGCGATGTTTGCCTTCATTTGTTCAAAAACTTCGATTGGAATTTTAGGCATTATCAAAGTGAATAACGGCAGTGATATAACAAATATTGCGATTTAAATAATGCACAATTTATCCGCGACGACCAAGGAGTTAAATTGCGACTTTATCACAAACCGTTTCAAGGTAGCTAGAAAGTCAGTCGGACAGATTGTCCGAGATTTCTATTACGTAACTTTCTACCAACTATATTTATTACAGCTTCCGCCCAAATTTTCCTAATTCCTACCGAGTCGATTTAAGATTCGGAAATGAAAATTTAGATAATCACCTCAGATCGTGTAAGCAATGACATTATTTACTTTATTCATATTTTCCTGAGAAGTTATAGTATGTTCCACCGACGGTTGTACATACCATTCATAGCCATCCAAACCGCATGCAAGTTAGCATCACGTTTATTACGTAGATAAATTTCATTCAAGACTTTTACCCTGATCTGCTTGGGTTCTACGGTAGTGGAACTTTTTTGTTGCCTTACAACTAGATTAGTAATTGAAAACTAATTTGTATCATCTTTAGCAAATGTATTTCTGCATTAAGTGCTTAGCGGGCAGGGCTTAACTTATCATGCTTCACTTTGTAGCAAATCGCAGCAGAGTCCTGCCTATTTACTTAATATGCACATACCTCAAAAGAGGGTATGGGTTGCACTGAGAGACACCAAGCCTAACTGGCGGACTCATCCCTTCGGAGTACATCCACGGATGACTAAGCAAGAAAACGAATGATGAATACATTGATGGGTGTATACGTGAACGAATGAGTGATTCAAAGAGCTAGATGCAACAATGAACGGATGAATGAATTAACGAATCAGAGACAAAGAGCGGACGAGTTAATTTCTCAATGAGATTTGAAAGGCAGGGGGAATGAATAAGAGTTCTAACAAAGAGAGCGCGAATGTATGGCTCCAATCGCAAAACGAATGATCCGAGGAGAAAGACAAAAAAAATTGGACAGGGTTATACAAACACTGTACGCACGAGGAGGATAAATTTCAACGAATGATTCAGTGAATCGATGAGTGAATAACCAATTGTCAAAACAAAATTAAAATGTCGTTCAGTTACGATTGTCGATCAGCGTTCTAATAAATAAGAGAGCGATACAAAGATTGGATTAAATTAGGGAATGAAAAAACGTACAAGTCGTTGAATGAGTTCACAGGGGCGAAAGACTGGAGTAGATTAATAATAGACTGGAGTAAATAAAAATAATGACTTGTCGAATTGACGAAAGAACTGCTGAATTAACGAGGAAGCGGGCTTACGAAGGTTATTCGTCGAATCAAGTCAAGCGAAGAATAAGTTGAGAGTAATTAGCACTGGAATCGAGAAGCAGACAACAAAATGATCAATATTCGCTATCTTCTTTCTTTTCAAACATTTTGGCCGTAAGAATAAAGGACTCACTGAAAAAACACTGTTGAAGGTTAGTGAATAGTAAGAAATAAATAAATAAAAAGAGACAGGCTTGAGGGGGGTTTTGTAGTTAAACACGTGAATTATCCCACTGCACACAGGAATTCAAACAGGCTCATCACTGCGAGAAATGAAAATATTGAGACATTGCCCTGTCTGTTTGCATGCAACAAATCTTGTGAGATTAGGATAAAAATACAAAAGCCTACATATTTAAAGGCTTCACAAGTACTGTACGAAACCTCAACACGCACACATCGTGTTGTTTGCAGATTATAAAAAGAGAAGCTTCCTTTCCGTCAAATAACCAAAATCCTAAAAAACTATGAGGAAAAAATTCAATGTGTCGAATCATCTTCCAGGTATTAACGAGAAACAGAAAAATTAGTTGATGAGTAATTTAATACCGTGTGCAGTTTCCATTCTGGCACTACCACCAGTATAATTTCTTCTTTCCGGCATAAATCATTATGTTGTAGGTGTAGGTAAATGTGTACCTTCAGAATATACGTGAACTGCATGAAATATAATGTCCGAAAATTAACCTCACTTTAAAAACAAATTTTAATTTTCATAGCATCACTTGCGTGAGCGTGAGATGATGGAAATCACGTAGATGAAACGTGATGAGGTTTCTGTTTCGCGACTGACTATGAGATCGGTCTGATTAAGATGTTGTGACAACGCAATCCGAGCTGTGATGTAATTCCCTCGTTAACACGATTAAGTTCGGTAATTTATGCGGGCGCAAAAATGTGAAAAATAAAAAAGACCCGCAAGATTTTGGTTGATACACATTGTACAGGTAGATTGTTCTTTCCAGACTTGTTACCAGCTGGGTAGAATGATGCACTGGGCGAGACAGACAAAAATACTCTAAAGCATTCCCTAATAATAAAAAACTAGCCGGTAGGTCAGGAAAAATAGCTGGTCCCATTTGAAAGACCTCGGAGGGATCACTGTGGTGTAACATCACGAACAAGAGGTTTCCTTCCAACGTAACCAGCCCTCACCCTCTTTCACCGAGCTCCGGCAGATCTCGAGTACATAAGCTGCCAAGAAAGAGGAGAGCCTTCCAGATGACAAGGAATTCCAAATTGTCCCTAATTTACATCAATAAAAATATTATGCCGAGCGACAACAATGGCGAAGACAATGGCTCTGTCGTCACAATGGGCGGGCCGCCTCCTCCCCAACCCCCTACCCACCCTCCCTTCCGCCATCACAATCGACATTTTCGGCATTGACAGCGAGAAAGTCTCCCCATTGGTTCCATAGAGCACGGGGCGGTGGTTCAGAAGACTGTCATCAATAACAGACGGGACACATTGTTCCTCCCGAATTCTCGAATAGCATGCATATATAAAGGGACTAATGAAGACTTGGACTAATTATAGAAAAAATAGAGCGACGTCAATCATACCATATAATAACTTGTGTAGGACGAAATGTGGCCACGCGAAGTTGGGATTCCTTCGCGATAGGAACGACCCGTGATCAGCATTCAAACCAGACCGTCTACTAATGACAATCAAAATACTTTTTATCTTTTTATAACAGCCACATCCGATTTTATTGAAGACAAAGCCTCGAAAATCCTGTGTTCCAGCAACTGGAATTTGAGGAAAAAGATTATACGCGATGAATAAACGGCAAATATTGAAAAGGTAAGTTGAATACAGAGGAAGAGCCGCGATGAAGCATTTTCTGGGGCAGGAAGGCAGCTCACAGAGGAGGAAAGAGGGAGGCCAGAACGAGGAGCACAACGGAGTAACTTCAGAGGACGCGCTAGGTCCAAAGCTGAAATCAGGAAAAGAAAGGTTAGGTCAAATTCAGCAAGTAAGCCAACTATTTCAAAGGGGATAAAACAAATGAAAACAAATAAAATACGATCGGATGCAATGGAAATGGTTACAGAAGATGAAAATGAAATGACCAAAGGAACAAATAAACATCATATTCTAAGACATAGCATAAAGATAGAGACAAGTAATTATAATGAAGAAAACAGGAGCGGATATGTGAACAGAAAACGTTCAAAAAAATAAACCCAGCACATAATACCCTTCCTCGTGGTGGAGCATAAACCATGGAAGTTCTACAGAAATGATTCGGTCAAAAAGATTCACTAACAGGAGGACCAACTTGCCAGCTTTAATTGATTCAGCTAACGCAGTGCCATGGATTTTAGATGCGACTGATGAACAGAGGCAGGATGAAGGGACTGTATACTCATTTATTAAGCGGGAACAGTGGTATTACCCATATTTGACGACTCATTTTCACAAACCTCTAACACTGAATAAAATTAACGTCTTCTGAGCGGATTATTTATTGATGACAAAAACAAACGTCGCTGCGACAGAAATCGCCCCGCATCTCTATTGAGAGAAATATGACTTTCTAAATGCAACCAAGAGTCAACAATATAAATGGAAGCAAACTGAAATTGTCAATATAAAGTCAAGCCTAAAATTGAGAAAACATTAGTTATGAACAACGAGCTAATTTTTGTGGCTTGTCCATAGGATGGAACAGGGTTAAGGCATACCTAAGGTAGAGTGAAAACATTAATGCAACATGGTAACAAGCATTAATCATTGTAATACCCTAAGACCGAAATGGTGGGAATCCTGGGACGCAAAGTAATGCGTTATGGAGGAAAGTTTTCTAACATCACCACCATTATTACGACACATAAAACAACTTAGTAATTAGAACAGGCTACCACCACATAACTTACATATCGATTTCATAATATATGAAGCATTTTGATCCTGAATGAAACTCAAACATCCTCCGGAGTGCTTGCTCCTTCGAAAGTTCACGTGCATTTCTTTCGAGGCACTGCGAGAATAATTTACTGGCGTAGAACGTGGAGGCAAGGAACTCCAGGCATACGCAGGGTGGGATGAATTGGCACGAGACAAACGGTGAGCGTTCCTACGTTCGTAGAGAGGCAGTCCATCAGACAAAAGGGTTGTCCGCGAAGTAGAAACGGACTCGATACACGTCGATTGTGACCTCTGGTGTTCCTTCACGCACGAGCGGTGCATAACGGCACACCCGAAACCAACACTTCTGGCAAAGAGCCGCGACGGCTATTGACGGAGGAGATGAGACAAGAGAGAAATAGGGGGAAGCGAACAAGGGACAGACGGTGAAAATACGGTGAACACTTTCAGGAAGCAATGCACAAATGACTTAATGTAAAGAGAAGCCTACGAGAAAAGTATGGTTAATTCAAAATGGATGTCTAAAAAAACAGGAGGTTTACCAAACATGAAAGCACAGCAGTGCCGCAAAACCATCTGATAAGCAAGGAAACACGTTTCGGGACGCATTTAAACTTTTAGGAATATCACAACTAACAATAAGCAAGCAAACAAACAAAACAAAAAAGACACAGGTTGGATTTAATACTGTAGGGTAGTCCGTTGGTTCACATTCTATTTGGCACTGAGCTCCAAAGTCCACTGCTGTTTACATTTCTAACTGCTGACTCGATATCTGTACACATGCCCACACTTTTGATTGATGAGAATGAACAAAACTTATCATCAGAAAAGAAAGGGGTATCATACTAAAAAAAGAATAAAGAAACAAAAGATTTGATCAAATGACGTGTATGAAGAGTTATATCATTTAGGGTATTATCGTAATTAGGTTTCTTGTCCATTGCACTTTAAAGAACATATGTCGGTTAATTTATTAAATTTATTTTATTTTTAAATGAAAAACAGATACGGTTCTATGACGAACGTAGGTTGACCGCAAAATTACACATTAAATGTTTAACTGGTTAGAAGTAGAAAACATACGCCAAAATAAGCAACATATCAGGTAGACTTATCGGGCCAAAAACACAAAGATGGAATGTTACATTATTTCATCACTGAGCGGAAAATATTTTAGTTTTGTAACGATAGAGAATTCCGCTTTTTAGAAAAGACTTTACAGGCGTTAGCAAATAACAGCACCATTACTTCGTGGTGAACATAAAGAGAGGAGACAGGAAGAAAATAACAGGACAGTAAAGAGAGCAATAAGTATTGCTGACAAAAAAATAATTAATTAACTAAGGAAATTTAAGAAGATGAAAATGAAGACAGACAAATAAATCAGCAGAGGAAGAATAGATGGGTGCAGCTCTCAGAACTTCTCACAGAATACTAATTGCGACAAACTGCATAACACACACCCACCCGCACACGAAAACCATGTCGTTGTCTCGTGCTAGGGCGTATCCGCCACGACTCACGTCTCGTCCGCCGAGAGAAGAGCTATGCGAGGAATGGAATCAAGGGGCATGCGAACGGCGCGAATGGATGAATGCAAAGGGGAAGTGTGACAAGGCATCAAAGCAGATGCAGCGAAGCACTCTGAGACTTCGAAGACGAGATCTCTTAAGGTAGTCTGAACGAAATATCACTTAACCTAGAATTTGATGAATTTTACTTAATTTAAAAGAAAAAACTCTCATCTTTCCAATAATATCAAAGTACTAACCACTAGCCGAATTACTTTTCGAGCAATTTGCTTAAAAAGGAAAGCTGTTTTGCATGGGATTGATTACGGCTGTTCGCTCCAGAGGGAGAATATTGAAAAAAAAAAAAGGAATTTATTACGCCTTGATATCGTCGAAAAAACTAACGGTGTGTAGTTTGCAAGTTTTCTTAACTATTTATAAAAATTAATCTTTGACTCACCGCAGTAATTTTTACAGAATCGCAAAAAAAACATGCAGTTTCGAAGGATTTTTAGCCGTGCGGAGAGAAAAAATGAGTCAAGCTTTACGTATTTAATTACTGAGAACTTTGGTCATAAATAACTATATTTTTGCGCCATTACTACTACAATATTTACTTTATACTTCTTACAGACGCTTAAATCAAAAAAATAAAATTCGAATATAGTCTCTATAAAGATTATGACTATATTAGAATTTTATTTTTTGATTTTAGCGTCAATAAGAAATATGAAGTAAATATTTTAATATTAATGGCGAAATAATATATTTAAATATGACAAAAACTCTCAGTAATTAAATAAATATAACCACATAAGTCTCTTACTAGACTCATTTATTCACGCCGTACAGTGAAATTCCGAATGTTTTTGCGAATCTGTAAAAAGTACAACAGTGAGTAATGAGTTAATTTTTATGGTTGGTTGAGAAAACATACCAACTACATACCGTTTGTTTTTTACGAAATCTAGATGTTAGGAGTTCCTAATTTTTTCAATATTCTCCCTTTGGAGCGCACAGCCGTAAAACAGCTCATATATTTAGGCAAATTGCTCAAAAAGTAGTTCGGCAAGGGGTTAATATTTTGATATAATTAAAAATATGGGAGTTTTTTTCTTTAAAATGACGTTACATTTATCAGATTTTAAGTGACGTGATATATTACTCAAACTACCTTAAAAATTGACGATCGTATCACCGTAGACTGAAGATTGACTTTCCTCTCAATATGGTAATATTTTCATAGCATTTCCCATTCAATATATTTAACAGTTTCCACGACGATGAAAACAATTTGATAGAACCGCGAAGTCAAAAGAATGAATCAGGAAGTCAAGAAAGTTAAGAGACGATTAACATAGATATTTATGCGGAGTTTTGTCAAAGAAATTTTAAAATTGAAATAAATCAAAGCCTATAAACAGAGCGAAGATAACCCTTCAAACTTACGGAAACTTTGAGAACCTAGACCTATATACCTCGCCGATGGCCAAATCCAAGAAGTTATCACTCCAGAATGCTGATGACTGAATTACAACAGGCGAATCAATAGTATTCATCTTACCTGTAACGATAAAGAAAAAGGAAAATATTAGTTCATTGTAAAATAAAATGATATTGGCAATTTTCCACAGTATAAACTTTAATTAGACCGGTTTCGATGCACTGCATCATCATCAGGTAACAAATAAGACACAAAGCCCAGTATATATACAGAATTGCAAGTAAGGGGAGGGCCGGGGGAAAGGGGAGGGGAGAGGAGGGGATTAGATGGGAAGAGGAAAGGGTGGGAGTTTAACAAGAGTGAAAGTAAATGTTTAGGGACGCAATTCGACACTGGATGGACAATTTGAGAAATAGCATTAGATCTTACATCGAAAAAATAAAAGTCTCAACTAAAAATATTAATAACAAATTACAGGCTTCAGGCGTCATTTTTCAGTATCCTTCACCATTATCCAGTACCTTCAAGTATCATTAGGTACACAAATTTACCAACAAAACCCGCGAAATGCAAGAAGTATGCCATGGTACCAATTGTAAGTCTTGCGGATGGGGCAAGGAAGCAGTTGGGGAGGATATATCTTTTCGTGATTTCAAAATGATACAGAGGGTAGTTAAACAGAGAGAAATCACGCTTGCATTGGAAGGATTACAAAATCAGCTAAGTATATTAGACTGTAATAATAATTCGTCTCCTAAGTACGGCCTGTGATTTCATGTAATGCATTATGATGAAATGCAGCAATATTTTGCCAAACTAGCTACACCAAAGAGTAAAAAAGAATACATTATTTACTCAATGATCATACCGACTAATTTCTAGAGTCATCATAACGACTAATAGATGTTTCATCAGAAAATGACACTCGATGGTATGTTTGAACGATATGAAGCTGGTTAAGTTGGTTGCAGCAATTTCTGTTTTTGTACAGATTTGCGTGAAACTGGATGCGTGTCCTAACAAGTAATATCTATAGATAAAAAATGAAAAAATTGCATGATAGCGATATGGTTTCTTGGCAACTAAACGCTATTTTAACACGCAGCCTCATGGCACCTGATATATAATTCAAAATACTTCCATTAAATATGTACAGATTTTCTCCTAAACGCAAAATAATACGTTTCATACTATTACAATGGTTGCTTACAAATATCAGGGTATCACGCCGAGTAAAAAGCACGTATTTTGATATAATTTTTGCTTAAATTTCGAATTCCGCGCCGAAAATCCAAATCATAACAATGCTTTAATTAAGGCAAAGATTTTTAAATATAAATCTTGCATCATTTACTCTACTGCATGTACGATGAGTCCCACCGTAGTAACATATGAACTTAATTGAAATGTGGTCCAAGAATTATTTTCGACTCACTTGAAAAGTTATTAAAATGTGTACTCAATGCCTCACAATTACCGCTCCAGCCACCATAGAAGCTGCACATAAAAAGTTAAGCTCTAATTTTAGCGGCTCCATCAAGTATTCCATTTATGTAGATTAAAATTAAAATAAAACTATAAGGACAGAGTACTTTACGGCAGATCTGCTGATTTGATATTTGTTGTCTTGTCGTTCTATTAATAGGATAAATGTGAAAAGAGAAAATACCATGGAAAATAGGTATATATCTACATCTACATACTACCCCGCAAGCCGCCTCAATAGGCGTGTGGCGGGGGGTGTTAGGACACCAGCCGTTTACATATAAAAAGGAAACGCTCTAATGAAATTATGCCTAGCATTTATTATAGTCCCTTATTGTTCGGGGGAAAAACGAATTCCCATACCTATCCGTTCGGCAAAATATCTCTCTTAATTTATCGTTTCTGTCGGACCTGGAAATATAGTGGGGATCTAATATGATATACCTATAAAGCGATGGAGAGTTACGGAGCACGACAAAAAAAGACTAAACAATATTTTTGGAACAGCGTACATCAGTTTGGTGAGGTTGGTTTCAAGCAAGGTGTTAAAGAATTCTATCACCTCGGGTTTCAAACACAGATGACGCTTTAATTAAACATCAGTATATCCCATGTAAGTATTTTTGCGTGATATTGCTTCTTCACAAAGACACATCTGATTTTATAATTCCCGGTAAAACGCCACAGAGACATCTACATCTACATATTACCCCGCAAGCCGCCTCAATAGGCGTGTGGCGGGGGGTGTTAGGACACCAGCCGCTTAAAGATAAAAAGGAAACGCTCTAATGAAATTACGCCTAGCATTTATTGAAGTCCCTTATTGTTCGGGGGAAAAACGAATTCCCATACCTATCCGTTCGGCAAAATATCTCTCTTAATTTATCGTTTCTATCGGACCTGGAAATATAGTGGGGTTCTAATATGATGTTCTCCGTGTCGCTCTGAAAGATATCTATTCTCAATTGTTCAAGCAATCTAAGCCTAGCGCGCAGCCTCCGAGTCTCTAGCGGTTCCCAGCCTAATTCGTTTAACATCTGTGTAACGCTGTCAGTACGCCCGTAGCTGTTTTTGACGAATCGCGCAGCTTTCCTTTGTATTTTATTAAGTTCCCGGACTAAGTCTTTCTGCACCGGATCCCATATGCTCGCTGCATATTCAAGGTGTGGCCGGACGAGTGCGAAATAGCACCTCTCTTTTACTTTTTCATCCGAAAATCTTCCCACAATACGCTTGACGAATCCTAGCTTCTTCAGAGCTCTGCCACAAATATTTCTTATATGTGCTCCCCACGATAGGTCCGAAGTTATCGTAACTCCTAGATACTTCACTTCATCTGTCGCCTTTATGTTAACACCATCCACAGCATATACATGGGAATAGTTGGACGACTTCCGCAAGAAATGTACCGCCGTGCATTTGCTCAGATTAAGTTCGAGTCCCCACTCTTGGCTCCACACATGAACGTTGTTTAAATCCGATGATAGAGTTTCAAAGTCAGAGTGATCACTAATTTCACGATAGATGACAGCGTCGTCGGCGAATAGACGTATTTTACTGCTAATTCGAGAGCATAGATCATTTATGTATATAATGAACAAAAGGGGTCCGATCACGCTTCCTTGCGGGACACCTGATGTCACTTTAACGACATCAGAGCTAATTCCGTCAAGAACTACCTTTTGCTTACGATCACTCAGAAAGTCGCGTATCCAGTTTACTACTGTTTCGTTTAGGCCGCATGACTGTAATTTGTATAAAAGTTTGTTATGAGGTACCGTGTCGAAAGCTTTCTTAAAATCTAGAAATAATGCGTCAACTTGTCTTTTCGATTCGCCAGATTTGAGAACGTCATGAAGAAAGAGCGCGAGTTGTGTTTCACATGATCTACCTTTCCGGAAGCCGTGCTGACAGCCATGGAGGACGTTACGACTGTCCAGGAACGTCATGATATTGCTAACGACGATATGTTCGAGTATCTTGCCTATAATCGACGTTAATGAAATTGGCCGATAGTTCCCTGGGTCGTGTCTGTTTCCCTTTTTGAATATCGGTGTAACGTTTGCAATTTTCCAGTCTAATGGTATCTTTCCTTCAGACACTGACTTCTTGAATATTATATCTAAGAACGGTGCGATCTGTGGCGCTAACTCCTTGAGGACACGCGCGGGTATTCCCTCCGGACCCGGAGATTTACTATTTTTTATCGACTGTAGCTGTTTAGTTATCCCATCACGTTGAATAGTGATTTCTTTCATCGGTTCCTCAGTGAATTGTATTTCAAAATTACATGCAGTATCGTCTGTGGTGAATACACTTTTGAAGTGGGAATTTAACGTGTTAGCTTTGTCAATATTTTCGGTGACAAGTTTGCCATCATTATCAAATAACGAATCTACGGTTGAAGATTTTCCCTGAAGCTCTCTCGCATATGACCAAAAAGATTTCGGATTTTCTTCGAGTAATTCACCAAGCACTTTTTTCTTGAAATTGAGCAATGCAGAACGCATTGATTTCTTAGTTTTTGAGCGTTGCGCAGCGTAACTTTCTTTTGCTTCAAGTTCCTTCGATTTGTCACCTACCGTAGTGAACTTTTTAACCAAGTTGTACAATTTTCTCTGTCTCTTAAGGTCCCTCCTAACATCGTTGTTATACCAGCGAGGTTCTTTACTGTCGCATTTCAATTTTTGCGGAATATATTCGTTGGACATAATGAAGAGGCTAGTCCGGTAACCGGCATAGATAAGACGAAGCGATGCCGAGAATTTATATATATCTGCATCCAGTACTCTCTCCAGTTCGGAAGACGACAGTTGAATGCTGCCGAAAATTAAACCTTTCGTGTGAGTTTCTTTTGTTTGTGCCACTATGTTTTTTACTTGTCACGCCTGTGACTCCTTATTAGATATATTTCTTCATCACGTGTGAATTTCGTTGTTTGAATAAATATATATATATTCCTGCATTTCTCAAGTTCGCAGCAAACCCAATGACAGCACGTACGCAACGACATACGGCACGCATGCACGCCCTCGACCACGCTGTATCCCCGCCAAGAGATGAATCACGAGCACGATTTAAGCCGCCATTTTTAATTGGCTTCCGCCTCAAGGTTGCATCGTAAACATAAAACGCGCGTATTCCATGAAACTCGAAGAGAACGGCTGGATGAGTTGCCGCGAAGAATTCCATACCGAAGCAGATACGAATCTACACATTTGATTTTGAGTCACATAAATTATGCGGCAATCCCCGACTGTCATCTGTTTCAATTAAATCGAAACGATGGGACAGTGATTGCACTCAAGACTGGTTTGGAAAGAAAAATTAAAAGGGAAAAATCAAAGGTAAGATTTCATAAAAAATAAAATGGAAGAAATATAAATATAATCACCATGATTAGTGATGTAGCAGAAAAAGAGCTAACAAGGTGTATGAGGATTAGTACGTAACGAGAAAAAATGGATAAATGCCGTCAATTTTAATACGGAAACAATATCTATATTAAATAGTAACATCCGAACTGCCAATACTAAATCTCCGAACTGATGCAAAGGGGAGTGGCAGGAGGTGTTAGAACACCGAAAAAATACTAAAGGAAATGAGTAGGGCTACGCATAATAACATCCATAAAAAGTAATATTCTACCAATATGACAGAGCTCTATACGCTAAAAGGTCCTTTATAATGTATCTGTCAAAAATTAATAGATTTTAAGGTTAACCATGAAAACATCTTTGGAAAATTAACGTCAATACGAATTTTGGTTCCACAAAGGGAAGAGAACATAATGTTTCGTCCGATTGAAAATGAAGAGAGTTCAATTTAGAATAGTTATTAGTTAATAAAGGCAAAGAAGAGAGGATAAACAAGGGACAGGAAGAGAGTAAAAAAATAAGTTCACGGGCATTAAAAGCACAATTCCGAAAAATACATCAAATGTCCACTACGACACGAGTGTGACACGCCATGTGCCGCATCTTCCTTCGAAGGCATTCCTCAACTGGACACACAAGTTAGCCGTGATGGCTCTGGGATCATCGATGCCATCTCACGTCAAGGGACGTCACAATTTCAAAACATTCACCCGGAGTGATCGGGAGCCGCCCCAAAAGGTTGACACGTTTTCGAAACTTGTTCGACCGGCCTGTTCTCTCACTTCCTATTCTCAAACAACTGTCCATCACCTATTCTAAAATATCTATCCATTAGTTGTTTATTCGTCTCATCACCGCATACTAGAACTAATTTGGAGCATGGTACAACGAAGGACGAACACGCGTCGGCAAGCTATGAGATCCTGAGCGAGTGAGCGGCGACGGCTGTCTAGGCAAATGGGAATCCAAAGATCAGTATCGGCCGCTCCTTTCCAGGAAATGGACCTGCTGCTGGAAAACTGCCCCACCGACCCGATTTCTAAAATTGCGTGGCAAAAGATAAGAACACTTCCAAATCGTTAAAGTTCCACAGAACCTATTTCGTCATACAGATATATTATACTATTAAGTCTCGTTATGATTTACCAGTCTGGAATTCACGGTCACGAAAGCCTAATAACTCCTACCTAGAGCAATAATTTTACTCCATCGGGGTAAAATCAGAATGTATGACTTAAATTACAGAGCGCACGTACAGAAAGGTTTTTCCTCTGCTTTTTCTTCCTAACTTTCGAAAAAATTAACAAATGAAGGATGAATTATGGTGAATTTTGTAAAGGATAGTAAAGAGCAAAACGAAAAGAATATGAGCTGGAGAATAATGGAAGCCTTGTGCAACTGTAACCTTCTTACCTCCCCACATCCAAAGCATTCAAATTCGAGGGTGAATGGCACGTAAAACTGAAAGATTTTTTATTGCAAGCCAGTGAATGTACGGAATTTCAATTCGAAAGAAACTATGCTTGACAATAAAATCACAAACGAAATATAAGTTTTCATTTTGGTTTTCATATCACGAGGCATAATCGATAATGGTGGCTCAGGGGAAATTCCGCCACTACGCAGAGCCACGAAATTGACAAAATACGGAAAATTTAAAGCATGAAGTATGCATGTATGTACCTAACTGCAAACTATTTCAGAACATCTTTAAAGTCACCGACTACAAAATATGTAAATATGGATTGCTTTCGATAAGTAACATGCTAAGCACAAAGTAATGCAGTATTATGGTTTTTCGAAGGAGAAAACAAGGCTCCTGACTTTTCCAGTTTTCCAACCATTCTCTTAGAATAATTTGCAGATAATTTTCACTCGTAACTTGACTGGACTCTTCTAGATACAAACCGATCAAAGGCTTCAAAGTAACGTAACGGATCAGGGGTAACAACCATAGAGTAAGTATATACTTACTCTATGGTAGCAACTTAGAAGGAATTGAGATAATCACAAGATTACTTTCACAAACAGCCTGTACGCCTTCGACGGAAAATTTGAGCGCGTGTTGTAAGCCAAGACAGCAAGAGTCCTTTGCTTTTCTTGTAAACCCTCCAGTGATGAGAGTAACAGATGACATTCCTTGTTAGGGTCTCCGTGACAGGAGCTGAGGATGTATGTCGGCCTCCACATGTTCAATACTCTTGCTTAAAAAGAGCAGAGTTCTCTTCACCCCGTGGTTTCGAATTTCGAGGATCTTCGTGGGTTCGAAGATGGCTCCGGGTAAGTTCCCCTGGTTTCGCATTGCCGAGTGCAGAGGGATGGGTGTGTGGAGTGTGAGGTAATGGGGAGTCTCATTCCTTCCAAGACTTAAACCAAATGACCCGCCAGGGCCACTTAAACCCAGACACGGGAATGGGAGGGAAAACGCTACGCTTGGTAGGAAGGCGCGGGGGAAAAGGAGTGGGGGTGAAGGAACAAGTTGGGCATAGAGGCATAGAGCACAGTCGCCAGCTCCCGGGAAGAAAGGATACACCAGTCAGCCGCCCCTGACCAACACCACCTGAAGTACTTCAGGGTGGCGTTGCCCTGACCACCGTCCACTCCACCCAAGTCACGGAAACCTTCAACATGTGGTGGTCATCTTCCCCCTTCCATTCTCTTCCGTCCGTCGCCCTCGCCTTTCGCCTACTTTCCCAGACTCTTGAGGGGCAAGGTAAAATTCCCGCCCGGGGCTAGGTCGACCAAAAACGCTTCTCGAAATAACAACGGGCCTTAGCACCGCACTCGGACCTCCTATTTTGAAATGCAATGGAACAACTTCCTCCCATGCTTAGGGGTCCCGAGTCCACCAGAGACTTCTCGATAAGCTGGGATAAAAAAATAAAGTATCCGCTACGCATTGTGAAGTTTTGGACAAAAGTATGATTCTATTTTTACAGGAATAACTACAACAATTGGGTTCGATCTGGTGCTCTCAATTTCTTTTCTCTTGGCATTTGATTCGAGGTTAGCCCTGCGATAGTTGGGAACATCAGCTGCATCTAATCTACTCTACCGTCACGCCTCCCAGTTGTAGATACATACCCTTCACAACTCTGTATAATAATTTCCATTTTAAATCCCAGCCAGTAGCTCAGAATACTCTCTCACGATTAAATCAATTATACGTGAAACATACATGCAATACTATCGCCCCTTAAACGTTTACATACATTACATAGGATAGCACTACATGAGTTGGAAGATAAAACCGGGGCATGGGGCATACATTATGCTAACATGGGAAATCCAAAGGAGAAGACTCCACGAGAGGAAAGTGAATTAAGAAATATATGCCGTGGTCTCTGATATATACATGCCTGTTATCACCAAAATTTAATGCTACGTAGCAGGGGGAAAATGTTTAAACAAACTACAGAGACTGATTAAGGAAATTCGTAAATTTCAACCGAAAAGAGAGAAAAGTAACGAAGAACACGTTAAAATGTGACTGGCTAGGAGTACATATTTTGTTGCTATGGGACCACGATGGCCGTCAGGGCTTTCCTCTCCTAACATCAACCTCACCAGACCTAGCCATAAACAACAGGGGGAACCCTGGAGGATCGTATGCACTTCTATAGAGGGGAGGGGACTCCTCCCTCCAGGCCCCTCTTTGAACCGCAGGGGTCTCCTCGTTCAGAGGAGTGGAGTAGCTTCACTTGAAGCTCTTATTTCCGGCACACCCTATACCCCAGAATTGCCCACATGGAGAGAAGAAATACCCTCTTTTCCAGCCAATTCCGTCCTCCACTAAAGATACCTCCCCACCACTCGAGTTCAAAATAAGACCATAGAGAAACGGTATTAGCCGAATTGTTTCTCCATATTCCAAGGAAAATAAAATACTGCTAATGTTCACATACTTAACCGTATTAAAAACATGTTTACGAGAAGAAATGTGCCATACTTTCAACATAAATAAGAATAGACACTACGACGCCATACCTAATTGATTCGTACGGTTCTATGCGATGTTCTAAAAGGCAATATTTTCGACTTGTATTAAACTAATTTAACTAATTGATTAATTTTCCGATTAATTGATGGTGCACTGGGTAAAATTGGAATGAATTCAGGTCACAATCCTTTCAAGTCACTATAAAGGATTATAAAATCAATAAATGTCATAAGGTGGTCAAGCCTGTTTTAATTACTTACATAAAAATGTGGTAAAGAATGGCTTATTCGCTAAAACCAAATGTGTTTTAACCCTATAGGCCAGTTTCTCTTAAAGTTCATCGGAAATGAAGCGACGTGTTTGAACGATGAACAGCTTAATTGTTGTTATTCAAATAAGTTATGGTTTTCCTTGAAAAAGAAATTACTTTTAACGCCTACCTATGTGAAATGATTATATTCGGCGTCAGCGAACGCAATCGCAAGGCTCAACTCTTAATACCGATAGGACACCATTTTCTAAATTGGGGTGCGTCGCTGGCAGTTATGTGGTACATGAAAGTAATCGGATACGGATGGCGGATGTAAGTCTAAATTAACAGCAAATACATACATGAGGTTAAAACGCTTTCCTACATAAGGGCACGATCTAGGGAAGTGGATTCACAAATAGTGCGTAAAACAAAGGAAATCGAGGAACAGAATCTCAGACGCCTTTCTTTTCATAAATGTCACATATAATAATTAAAAGAAAAACATAAAACACAACTGGAAATATCCGTAAAGAGCCGGTCCTAGTGTTGGTTTCCCATACATAGGGCCCAGTTTCTAATCCAAATAGTAGCGGAGATTTTTCAGGAGAAATCCGGATCCCGTAACTTTGGTCATAGATGCACTTAAAGCGCACTACCTCGTCCAAGAATGGCAAGTAACACTGCCAACTCCTGGGTGCCTTTGGTTAAGTTTATTATCGTAGCGACACCAGATTTCTCTTCACCCTTTCCCCATAAACTTACCCCCCAACATTTAATGGCACATATGACCTCAGCTGTCGGTCACCACCCTGAAGGCCTATAAAATTAGAGCCGCTAAGTTAAAGTAATAGGGGAGTCCTCGTAACATTACAAGACTTTCACAAAAACTTAAACACTTTGAAAACTGTTTTAAATAAAAACCTTTCCCGAAAGGAATAAGTTTAACTTACTGTTACACTCGCGCCTATAGCACACGTTTAAAATTAACAAAACATTGCTTCTCCGATCCGAACAACAATCTCACCAAGGACCTTTACAAAGAACAAATAAATGAATAAACTATTACGAATCTCAAAAACTTCATTTAAAATTGGTAATAATGCTCTAACTGATTTGCCATCTCCATCAAATATCTCTATATGATGACATTTTGGATCTCTTTTAGGATTATGTCTAGTTTTTCAAACTATAACAGGACTATTTTAGCCAAACATTATACTGCATATAATGTTATAGCTTGAATAATTTTAACTTTGTATTTCCACATGAAATTTATTTAGCTACGAACATGGTTTCGACGTCAGGGCGTCATCATCAGGTGCATAATACAGAAAAATGTTCACTTATATACAAAAAAGAGTAGTGGGGGTGGAAGTTCAGATGTTATAGCATTTTATACAGTAAATCACATTTTTTGTGACGTAAATAATGGTAGATTACTGCGAAATTTATACGGAAATGGAACCTCAATATTCTTTATTTGTATTTATTTACACATGGTAGTAACATTTATGATGGACCATATAAATTTACACATACATGACCAGTAGATCATTAGTAATATTTATTCAAGCCATTCACATACGTTACCAAAGCAGCACTACAGTAGCATCGAGTCTCAAGTCTGGAGCCGTCAGAACTCAACAGAGACGTGAGTTTCCGTTTCCGCCTAGTTCATTGCTAACTAGCTTTCACACAGGTAGATCTTATGAGAGCAACGGAATCACGCACCTAAGTAGCCAGCACCACTAACGATGCATGACGGGAAAGGCGAGTCCTTTCACACACCCTCCTTGTCTCCCTCTTCCACTCATACCGACCCCCAAGAAGAAAAACGGACGGGGAGAGAGTGAAACAGAGGGTGAGGGATGAGGTGGGTGGAAAAAAAGGCCAACAGCTGACGAACGGCTGCGGACGCGCGTGATCTGTAAGCGAGGAAGGGAAGAGTGTATTGAGAGGGCATCGTGTGTACCAGCGTAACCAACCCCGACAAGCATTCACACAACTGGAGTAACCACCCTGTGCTGCACTCTCCAAGCAAAGCGCGGCAAAAAAGTGAAAATCAAGTAGTAAGTTTCCGACGAAATAAGAAATACCCCATCCTAGTATTGTTAGGAAATTTCAGGTATTAGTACTAGTGGGCGTCTAATTTTTATTACATGCTGGAGGGCACATCCATGTTTTATTTTATTTTTCGCTTTTAGTCTTGACCGTTTTGTGTCCGTATTAACCAGGTATTTTATGAGGGAGCACAACCTTGTCTAATGATGTCCAACATATTAACGGAATCAGCCGTATTGTGTGTGAAGTCTCCATCCACGTCCATTACTTTATTTTCAATAGCGGTATATTTAGTAAAATAGTTAATAACTCTACAACTGACGTTTAGTGCATGTCTGGAGTGGACACTGTGGAGTACCCCGAACCGCACATCCTTGAGATCGCTAGCAGAGTACTACGCAGATGTAGAGTAATAGTATTAGGGTGCTTCGACGTCTAAGGTCATTCGCACGCAGATGTAGATGAATATTTTTGAAAGTAAATGACACCTCGATCGGATTAATTAGATTAAAAAAGTTCAACTTGATCCATTTTGCTAATCTTTTTTGATTATCGTATCATCGCCCACCTGTGTACCTTTCGACGCCAGCACCCATCGCGGTTAAGTTGGCACTGTTAGGATAACATGGTACGAAAGCGCGTTCACACAGCGTTTGGTGTACATTTTTTCAGTATCCTCGATGACTTTTTCCTATCGGGAAACTGTGGCGAATTCATTCAACGCTTGAAAAGTCGTACGATGGTGGGTACGTTGGTTATGTGAACGAGGCATAAGGAAAAAAGAATGGCTGAAGACGCATACACTGTAAACGAGGAACGGGAAGAGTCTATGGCATTGGGGGTTAGGGTAGATAGTCAGTCACCACCCCTCACTTGCATTTCCTTCGCTTCCGCTCCGCCGATTTCTAGGAAAAGTGTAAAGTGAAAGGCGGCGAAAGATTTCGTGCCCTTTTTCTCTCTTTTTTTCTCCTGCCTGCCTCTCCTCGTTTACCAACCGCCCCAGTCCTTCGGTTCGGTGGGGAGAAATGACTTCTTCTTCTTCATTCCCTTCTTCCCGGGTGTCGCCGTGCCGAGACGTAAATCACTCCGGGGCACGCGCCCTTCCTTGCCCTTTAAGACGCCGCCTCCCCCTCAACTAACGGTCCAGATGTCGTCACCATGGAAACGATACGACTTTTTTTCTTCCTCCTAATTTGTTTGGCGGAAAATAAAAAAAATCGGTTACAGAAGCGTTCGGGCGCGCTTTTGCGTGATGTACTGTTCGCTCGCATATCGTGTGCCAATTGTAAATTTTTTCAGTATCCTCGACGACTTTTCCTATCGGGAAACTGTGGAGAATTCATTCAACGCTTGAAAAGTCGACCGTTTCTGGGCCATTTCCTCTTCCTCCCTTTCCTTCCGCCCGAAAAACATTGGAACGAAAGTTTAATTTATTGGGTTGATGCAAAAGCTCGTAGCGTTTCTTAGCTTAACAAACTTGGCTTGACAACTTCTTCAACTGCAAACCAGCAGATGTTTTTAGACGTGAAATTGAGCAACTACTCCAGCGTTGGAGGGAGTCATATATAATGGAGGAGATTATATTATTGATTAATTTTTGCAAGCTATTCATCTCAAAATTCTCATCCCAGCCTAAAAATGCAGCGGAGTAATACAGCAAATCAATAAAACACGGCTAATTTCAGTAGCTATTACATTATTGACGGCCATCATGTTGCTTTGTGATACCATGGTAGTAAATAATAAACAAGGCTCTGGAAATTGCTGTGTTTTACGATCACTTTCGTACCACGGATGAAAAGCTTACACGAAGTCGCGCAAGACTGTAGGCTACGAAAAACACCATCGGAAAAGGTTCTCACCCCACGAAGCCCCCAATGGTTGAATGGTACTTCTCTTCAAGACAGTGGTTATGATTCTGATAAAAAAATGACCATAATTACAAATAAAATAGCTCAGAAATAACGTCGAAGGTTTACTAGCAGAACTTTTTTCATGCTTAAAAACAGACACGAAAACTCACTAGAGCAGCGGCATTGAAACTGTTTTTTCGAACACAGGCGAGAAAAGGCGAGGAATGAAAACACCTTATCAGTTCCATGGCGACATTTTTAGCACACAACCGGCTTGACAAACTGGTAATAACGGCGAAATCGTTAGGCACACACTCCTTCGGCACGAAAATTTAAAACAACAGCTAAGGATCATTTCACAGGAAACCCACCTCACCGTAAACACGCACTGCCCGACAAGGAGTAGATAAAATTGGAACCAATGACTGACTCCATTACGATAATTCCAGAGGCGTGGGTATCGAAAAGTAGAAACAATTACCTTCAGCTATTTAACGAACGCTCGAAGGAGTCAGGCTAGAAATTCCGAACGACGTAAAATAACTACGGTAACCTGACAACTGAAAATATTACGCAGGAATTGGAAAAAGGAAAAATAGATTCTTTGGGATTGTGCGAGGTGAGAAGGAAGGACCATTGGCGTGATAGCTACAGGGTAATCTATAGTGGGGGAGGTGAGAGTCAACGTGGGGTAGGCATGGTACTGAACACAAAACTGGGGCTGAGAGTGGTAAACATTGAACTAGTGAGCGAGAGGATATAAGTGGTAGAAATGAAAGCACGCCCGACGAATTTCGTACTGGTCCAGGTATACATGCCTACGAGCAACCATAGGGAGGAAGAGGTGTACGAACAAGTAGAAGAAATAATTAGAGACGTGCCGGGAAAGAAAAACCTAATAGGGATGGGTGACTGGAATATAGTGGTGGGGGAAGGGAGGGACGGATTAGAAGTGGGAGGGTTTGGGCTAGGAAGAAGAAATGATCGCGGTGAAAAGGCAGTTGAATTTTTAGAAGAAATAAATTAGTAGTGACAAACACTTGGTTTAAACATCACCCCAGGCGTAGGTACACATGGAAAATGCCGGGTGATACTGGGAGACACCAAATTGATTATATAATGGTAAGGCAGAGATTTAGAAACAGTATAAAAAACTCACGTTGCTATCCAGGGACGGATGCGGAGTCAGATCATAACTTGGTGATGATTAAATGTGAAGTTAGATTCAAAAGGTTTTTTAAAGGTAGGAAGATAAAAAGGTGGAACCTAGAGGCATGGAAAGTGTTGAAAAGGAGGGAATACCAAGAGCTGGTAGAAAAGAACATAGGCGAAGCAAAGCGGATGGAAACAATAGAGAGAAGACGGGAGGTTATAAAAACAGGCATCGCGGGAGCGGCAGAGAAAACAATAGGAACGGTGGAAAAGAAGAGGGTTAAGAAGCAGTGGGTTACAGAAGAAATGATAAAGAAAATGGAGGAAAGAAGGATAAGGAAAAACGTCAACACCGACGTAGGCAAGAGGAAGTACAAGGAATTGAATAATAAACTCCGGCGAGTGACCAATCGGGCAAAAGAAAACTGGTGGAAGGGACAATGCGAGGAATTGGAAAAAATGATGGAGGAGGGGGAAGTGGGCGCTTTTTCGCCAAGGTGAATATGTTATCGGGTGGTAAGAGAGGTCAAACGATACCAAAGGTTAAGGACAAAACATGGAAGATATTAATCGAACAGGAAGATATCCAGGAAAGATGGAGAAAATACGTAGAGGAGCTATATGGCAGTGAGAATAGACCCTTTAGCCTAGATGTAGAGGATGAAAGAACAGTAGATAAGGATAACATCGGACCAGAGTTACTAGACAGCGAAATAGAGAGGGTATTAAGAGAGATGAAGGGTAGAAAATCCGTGAAAACAGATAACCTACCTTCGGAGCTACTGAAGAATCTAGGTAGTAAGGGGAGAAAATCGTTTTTCGAACTTATTCGCAAGATCTACGAGGAAGGAGTATGGCTAGAGGTTGTCGTGAAAACAGTATTAATACCTATCCCGAAGAAGAAGAAAGCGTCAGAATGCGAGGAGTATAGAACAATCAGTTTAATTTCGCACGCGGCTAAAGTCTTGCTTAGAATACTAAATAGAAGGTTGGAGAACAGAGCAAAGTGCTATTTAGGCGATGACTAATTTGGGTTCAGGAAGGGGAGGGCAACCAGAGACGCGATTGCGGTAACGAGGACACTTATAGATAGAAACATAAAACATAATCAGGATGTTTTCGCTTGCTTTGTAGATTTCGAAAAGGCGTTTGACAGAGTAAACTGGGAGAAACTAATGCAGATACTGGGGAAAATAGGAAAAGATTGGCGTGATAGGAGACTCATCCGAAACTTATATATGGAGCAGAGGGCTCCGTGAAGGGTAACTGACGGTGAATCAGGGTGGGCAGTTATAGGTCGCGGGGTGCGGCAAGGGTGCCCGTTGTCGCCTTTACTTTTTAGCATCTATGCTGAGGAAATGGTAAGAGAGGCAACGTGGGAATGAAAGTAGGAGGCCAGCGGATAAAGTCGGTTATATTCGCAGACGACCAGGCGTTGGTCAGTCGGTCATCGAAAGAATTGCAAACTTTAATAGATGCACTGGAAATGCGGTGCGAGAAATACGGGATGAAGATTAATAATAAGAAAACAAAAGTAATGAGATTCTCTAGGACAAAGAAAGCGAGGCTGGTGATAAGAGTAGGAAGTCACAAACTGGAGCAAGTAGAACAATTTAATTACTTGGGTAGTACGCTAGAAGAAACAGGACATAGTAGCAAAGACATTAGGAGGAAAATAGCACTAGCAAAGGAAGCGTTCTATAATAGAAGGGAGCTGATGACGGGGACCTTAAGTAAGGATGTAAATAAGAGGCTGGTGAAGAGCTTGATATGGAGTGTGGCGTTGCATGGGGCAGAAACGTGGACCTTGAGAAAGGAAGACGAAAATAGGCTGAAGGCTTTCGAGATGTGGGTGTGGAGGAGGATGGAGAAGGTGCGTTGGACAGAAAGGAAGACAAATGAGGAAGTGCTTGACATGGTGGGCGAGGAGAGGAAACTTATAGATGAGATTAGGGGAAGACAGGGTAGTTGGCTGGAAGGGGTAATGAGGGGCGATGGTTTGCTGAAGGCCGTGATAGAGAGTAGGATGTTGGGTAAGCGGGGAAGGGGAAGGAAGAGAATAGGTTTTATGCTGAGATGAAGAAAGAAATACTAGAGGTAGAAAGGGAACGGTACGTGTAAGAGTTCGTTGGATTTTCTCTGACTTTCATCACAACCTACCTCTAACCGGTAGATTACTGTATTGAATGAATGAATGAATGAACCTGACAACAGCGTTGGCGTGGCTAGGGAAGAATATGGCAAATATATTTGTACATTAAACGGGGTTTCAGGAAGAAAAAAATTCGGCTGAAGATGGCAGTCTTCATTGCACACTAGTGAATGAAGTAATAAAATTACCATCTAACAAGGTCTGTTCACACAGTACCCTATACTATGGTAGTATATGACATCCCTTAATTGATTCCATTATTGGGTCATCTATTACTCAGCAAAAGCTAATGGTAGGATGTTAGAAACGAAAGTTGATTAGGCATATCTAGATGAATTTTACGCAAACCCATCGCCATCCATGGATACCTGCATTTCTAGCTCGCACAAATTAAATCTATGTTATTTCTCCAATCACGCGTGTACTTACAACTCGGGGTGGATAATGCTGCACATGAGAATTCGTTCAAAGAGTTGAAAACGATGAAACTCAGGATATATCAAGGAAAATATAGATGATTACATCATTAAACACTACCCGGTTTTTTACAATATCCCGGTTGACTAACCAAATTAATTAATCATAAAACCCGTCCGAATATTGATACGCTCCAATACAATATCGAAACAAACCGTTAAGGGGGCAGATGCGAAAAATATGAGCGACTGTAAAGCCCGTTTTACACGGGGCACGAAATTGCACAACTTCGAACTGCATGTTTTCTCAATCGGGCGTGCAATCATTTTCGAATTAGAGCTGGAGCTATTTTGCCATCTCGCGTTCATGCATTCGCGTATGCGTTCTTGCAATTCACGGCTTTACACGATGCAATTTGAAACGCACGTTCGTACGTACATCAGATTGTGCAATTAAGTGCCCCGTTTCAAACCGGATTAAAAGTCTTAAAAACATTCAAACCAATATATCGTTCATTTTATCCACTTCACAAGCTTTTCTCGTCGGAATGCGGAAGCCTTAATGAGTTTACATGCGACTCCATACTTTTCCAAGGACATTTTAAATGAAGAACGAAAATTTAAAAAAGGAGGGTGCTATGCCCTGTTTACATAACAGCCATACGTACCGACGTAGCAACCCTACATGCGTTTACAGCGGTAACTCTGTGCAGCCTTCTCCAGGAATTGCCGAACACGTGAAACGCAAGCAGGTAATTTCATACTAAATTAGAATTCCAGCATTCATGAAAGCTTTTGCAATATCCGGAATGGTTTCAAGAGCAAATAAAACTCTTCTCTGTTCATCAATCATACTCACAACACGCCATTATCCATTTCGTGTTCATTTTCTGAGTATCGCGCTTCATATTTTTCCGGTTCCTCCCCCGCAACGCCAGTGCCAACCAACTTAAGGTCGTCAGCGTTAGCAACTACTTGTTACAGCTATGCCGACGTGCGTTTCCACGGCATTTTGGGGCCTACAGGCGCAGGTAAGTACGGCTGTTGTGCAAACAGGGTATTAGCTTTCGCAATCGTGCACCTTAAGTTCCTGAGCAATTATAGCATTTAATGTATTATAGTTGCTTGAGTTTATAAACGTTCCTCATTAGCAAATAACACCGAGGAATTCGCTTCATAGTATTCGAAGGCATGCTTTCCAATTATGAAAATCGCAATGAAACACTTTCTCGCTGGCCGACCGTCTCCTGGTAACGGCGCCAAAGTAAACGAACCAACCAAAACGACCTCGGCAGGCACATGTGACGCCACGCACGGCCAAAAGCACAACTTGATACCACAAAAGAGGAACGTATTGCCCGACCCTGAACTCACCTTCCGACGCTTTCACAAAAATGTGCATTCCTTGAAGGTGAGACACCGGCCTTAATTGAAGGAACAAAAGGAGTCCTTTGTCTATGCCCACGCACACAAAGAATTCCGTCTTCCGCGACTTGCTACGCTGTCTATTATGTTCGAGTGATTACTAGAGCGGGGAATTTTCGAGAGAAACAATGGAGAGCTTATAAATACTACACCCCAACTCAAGGACCAAAGAGAGAAAGATTCTACCACACAGAAACTGGATCCATTTAGCGAATACGTATGGCTTGTTATGGAGTGTCAACGCCGAAGGACAAAGCAGTTACCGCAGTATAGCAAAGACGTAAGGTGAAGTAGAAGTTTTTGTCTCCTCACTCGCATCTTCAATTTTAAAGAATGACGTTTCCTACATTTCAATGATATATCATTCAATTTTAACACTCATTCGATAAACTTGTTCATGCAGATCGATTTCACATTCATAAACATGATTAAATCTAAATTACAACCAGTCAGGAACACTAATAATCGCAAAATACAGAACACTCCAGAAATCACGCTAAAAAGATTTTATCAAACAAAACAGCGCTTCCTACATATCATACTAATAAATAAATAATTCCGATCAAGTATAAAAAAAATGCTGAAAATAAGATCTTATGTATGCCAGACGAAATCATCACCGAACAACAAATTTCTCACTAAATAGAACTATGGAGACATCGTGACAGAAGATGATTGAGGCGCTTCCCATGAAAAAAGCAAAATAAGTGTGTAAAGACGAAATTTGCAGCAGGCTGGGATAAAAATCAGTTATCATTCTGTTTAACTGAACTAACTATCAAATGTCACGGTATATCTATATATAAAACCATGTATATTCGGAATAATATTCTAAAACTATTCAAAATAAACACAATTGTAATGGTAACCATGACTAATATATTCAAAAAGGGGGTCCCTGTTTCCAGAATATACCAGCCATTACTTCGATGGTTTCTGGTTGAAATTAATGGAATTTCATTGAAATGAAAAAATATACGTATGAATCAATCTTCGGATATCTTTATTTGGTACAATATATTTCGTCATGCGTATGGCATCTTTAGCCCCCGAAAAATGACACATGAATTACGAAAACGGTAACTGAAGATGTCATACGCATGAAACCAGTTGCACCAAATATAAATATCCGTGGAATTAGCCACGTGAATGCAGTTTTTCATCAAATAAGCCGTGACATAAATAATTAGTTTGTGCTGTTTTTCATTCGATCTAGTGCGCTCATCACTTCGCAAGCGCAGCGCAGCGCGCTTGCCTTTCATTCGTTACAGACCCTGCACACTAGGCAGAGGAGCAAAGTTGATGTGCGCTAAATAACAAATTAACGTCGATTATGGTATCAGTGATTTTTTTAGGTTTGTTGATTTTCAGTAAAGGTGTCAAAAATGCATATTATGATGATTTTCAATTACTCTGAAACAAAAAGCTAACGTTTTTAAATCCTTATTTCGAACGAATTCAACGACTTTAATCTAAATATTCACCCGTGACTTTTGTTCGCCCAAAAAAATGCTACCTACCGGCAGGTTATGCCAGCGCACATCGTACCATTCAACGTCGTTCGTGTGCGATAAATTGTGCGCTGGTGTATTTCGATGTGCGCTAACTTCAACACCTTTAATGGTAAGCTCCCATGATAAGTGACTGGACGAGCCAGAAGGAACATAATTCAGGAAAAGGCTTTCTCGCGTGGAGTTCATCGTTCACTTGACTCGTGGCAAAAAGGGTTGTGGAAAGGATAAGGAGGAGGAGGTAGAAGATAAGGGAGTAGGGATGAGGCGGTGGAGGAGACAGATAAGACGGCTAGGGGGAGGGGGGGGGGGGGCATGAGCGACAAGCACACGAGTCCACAAAAAATAAAACTCGCCTTTGAAGCGAAGAGATGGCACTATTCAATTCCTGCTGAACGCGAATCCATTCTCATTCTGTTTTACAACACGTCCAACAAACAAACCCACATTCCAAATAACCGGCCACAGCCTCCACGCCGTTGGAAATTATTTTAAATAAAAATAACACTTTTTCGACCGCCGACTGGGACAAGTGGAAATAAACACGAGAGAGAAAGGGAGAGAGAGAGGGAGAGAGAGAGAGAGAGAAAATGCAATCAACTGCAAACGATAACAGAAATTAGGTAGAGTTTGCACATCCATTTCACCGTGAGCTCGTGTCGAGATTCGAATGGCATTTTGGATGACGGTCGGATAGGAAATAATCAAATTTTTTGAGAGCGAATAGCACACAAAATGCACCATAAATTACGCAAACACTTAATTGCATACAATAACGAAGTCAATCAGACCTACATCATGTATATCACGTCGCGTCACCAAGCGTCGAGAATCGAAAGCAATTTTAGACGAGTCTAAAAATAAATCCGACATATCGTGGGGGCGAAAAGCATACTGCATTAGAATTGCAGCAACCTCTTTTAAATTGGAAGCGTATTCCATTTCCGCCTTCCGTGCATGATGAAATTATTAGTTTGAAAACAATTCAAATCATAATTTCCAATTTTTAGTGTTCTAAAATTCCTAAGGAAACTCATATATCTCTCCGAAATACCAAAATGCAAGCCATTCCACATAATTATATTTAATAGTTACGATGCAATAGCCATTTTAAGAGAATTCTACAAACGGATGACTCTTTATTTTCAAAATAAATCGCAGTTCATTTTTTAAGGGTATAAAAAGGACGCTTTATTAAAGTCTTGTGAGAAAATATTACTCTCGGAGATTTTTGTCAGTTTTATAGATATACTTAGGTAGGTGTTATCTTAGGAATTATCAAACAAAAACAAACTTTCATCAGGGGTCAACGACATGGGTTGAGCAATGATTGCAGAAAAAATGATTTTCCTATTCCCACCGAAAGAAAGTAATAAAGGCATTTTTTGATGAAAACACTCTCCCAATAGGTTCAAAACCAGCCACATTCCATACCGCTATACACCACGTTAATAGAGCAGGTAAATAACTATTTAGCTCAGCATTAGAGATAGAATCTTGGTTTCACCAGGAAAACCCGAATAAAAATTACTCTCGGCTCTGAACGTAAGTAGTTCGCAAGTGAATTAACGCAATGCTTACCTTCATCATCATCATAGCTAGTCCACCTGATGACGGTCCCTAAGGGTTAATAAACTTTCTTCACCACTAGGGTACAGAGCTATTTGTGTAAATATGTAGACACCCATTTCCCAAAGCCACTGTGATCTATAACTTCCCATTACTCGGAATACCTTTTAGGTTAACTCAAAGTTATGATCATTACCACCAGGCCAGCGTCTACTTGTAATGCCAGTTTGATAGATAAATAAATAAATAAGTCCAGTACCGTTATTTTATTCCCCACAGCCAAATTTCTCTGTTACTTAAATTCTCCTCGATGTAATGCTTCGTCTCTTTCTTACCTCTTAATATACATTCATCCATTCCGCCATTTTCTTCTGGTTTCTACTCCCGACAAATAAGAATAGTTTAATAATTTGTAAGGTTACCAACAATGCATAAGAAAACACTTGAATGAAGTTCGCATTATTAATGATTGCTAGCCAAATAGTATCTTGTAAAGAGAAGAGAATTGAGGAGAGATGCATAAAATAAAGGAGTGGTGAAAGCATTCTTGGGAGAAGACGAAATTGGATCTTAAGGCTGCACGCTTAAACAATCTGGTCAGCTAAATGAGCGTAGTCGAGTGACGTAAGAGTTTACGAGATATAAGAGAGACTTTTAATATAAGAGTTAGGGGAAGGCTGGAGAGAGTAAGACGGCAGGAGGAAGAAATACGAGGGAAGAGGTTTGAATATGGTGGAGAAAGAAAAATGATTGGTGGGGGAGATTCTAAGGAGGCAGTATAAACGGTAAGAATGTGTATTGAGGGACAACAGATTGCTGAATGGCTCGGTATGAGGAAGACTGCCCTGTAAGAAGGTAGGAGAGAGAAGAGCAGGGATTATGGACGTGAGTGAACAAGCACGTATCCAAATGTACGGACCAACTACGCGTATCACGGACAATCTCCTGGGGTGATTATTGATCAATAGCCTTTTTCTCCTCTCAGCCATGAGGCTGAACAACGTCCCTCCTCCCACCAAATATGCGCATGCAAACACACCTCGATACACGGAACAAGACGAGAGGCAAATCAGACAAAACACCCAACACTCTTTATGAGATTCGAGGACTTTGGGATTAATCTCCGCCATCTCCATGATCGACTCCAATTTTAAAAAAGACACCCCTTTACCGAAACCCTAAGGGCGGGTGGTTCTCAAACTTTAATTCCTTAGGCCAGTCAGTGTTTAAGATTGTGAGGCCGTGTCGTAAGTTGGTTTACATGTGAGTCATCCATCGTTGACCACTTAGGTTTCTCACTTAATAATAAAACAAAGATAAAACATCAGGGTTGTCCTAGAGGACACTTTGCCTTTATTTAAAATTTGCACCAATGTAAAAGGCTATAAGTCATCATCTCAAGTTAAAGACAAATAAATGTGAAATTACAGCAAATAACTCTTTTTAGCAAAATTAGCGATGACGTTTATAATAATTAGAATTAATTCATTACTGCCGCAAAGACGGCGATGAAACACAGGAATTACCACGAGAAAAAATCGGCCTGGACCGTTTTTTTTCCTCCTAGCAATTTCTACGTATCGATGTCTACTTTTTCATCACTCTTTCCCGCTTTCTTAACATTCTACAACGGCCCTCGCTTCTAAGTACTTGATTTGTACCTACACCTATTATACATTCTAATACCCTCTTATCTACTTCCTTTCCTCCTCTATTATGCCAAGTCTCTCTTTGTTTGCTTTTCTTTCAGTCCACTGCACTTTCTCCACACTCATATCACAAACGCCTCAATGGGTATATTCACGTACAAATGAGTCATATAATCGTCGGTTGAATAATGCAAAAAATACATATTTTTCTCATCGACCATACGTTTTCTGCCGTAATTACATATTCTGCAGACGCAACAAAGATCGACAACAAATAACGCCATCGCACGAAACAAATGCGCTTCACACTCTGGCACATTTAAAAATAGCGTCCGGTATTCGTATGAGTGAACGCGCTTCTGTCAGCATGATGACCACACGTACTCGTGTTATCGTTTGTTTTTTCCCCGCATTTTTCCACATCCACATCGTCCGCAGATTGAATGCGGCAAGGAGACTGCGGAATCATCAAAATAACACCACGTAACACTCTGCGCGTCAATCACAAATTTACAAATGCTGGCGTTTGCGAGAGATTTGCGACGAGTTTAGACAACTTTTATTCCGGCGCGTCGAATCCAAGAATGAGTATTTTTTTGTGTGCTGAGTGAGGCGAGAAAGAGTCCATTGAAAATTTTGACGGCGGGGATAGAAGGGCTACCGCTGATTAAAGCCATCCCATCTCATTCTCCTGGTCAGCGGCTGTCGGTGGAGTGAAAGGGGAGCAATTCATGGATCCTGTGCTCGCGCACTGCACGAGAGGCAAGGGTGAACGCTAAGGTTCCAAAACGTCTGGGTAGGCCTTCAGATTAAAAAGACGGCCCGGAATTTTTTCAGACTCATCATCTGGTAATGTACAGACTGATTGGTAAGTTTGCGTCTCACTCCGCGAGCCTCCATAGAGTCGTTTGAAGCCTACGGCTATTTTTGTGCTTTTCTTGAATGAAAAGAGTACATCGATTTAAGTTAAATATCTTCTATTTTAATTTTTTTGGAGATTTACCGAGATTTTTATATGACCATGATATTTACGAGGCAAACAAAACTATTTGGTGAGCGATAACTTTCAAACATCGCTTAAATAATGTAATCTGTTTAGTAATATTTTTTTTTAACCTGCGACCAAATATAAAGGGAATACTTTTTTAAATCTATTAGGACCGATTTCACCTATGGTTAGCCTTCACATACTTTGCTTGAGCGTCCAATTCAAATCAAAACCGGGAATTTAGGTGTACCCACTGAAGTCGACATGAGATCGCGGAAAAAAAGAGAATTAACATAAAGGTTGGCTGCTTAAACATTGAGTCTTGTGTCTTTAAAATAGAGCGTTTAAGAATCTCGCCTTGAGAAGCTTCGCGCTTTAAACTTCTTGTAAGGTTGAGCTGATTAAAGGATTTCCGTCCCAAGACACCGACATAAAAAAACACACAAACGGTTCACGTAAAACGTAGTAAAGTCTTCCCCGCATTTTTTTGCGAAATAATTTTGAAGGGAAGGAAAAACCACACACAGGCAGGTCACCTTTCGCTAACTAAGTCAGAAGACTAAGAAGAGAAGAGACGTCGGGGAGAGAAATTCCGAGAGGACGACCCATAAGTGCTGCCCAACGCTCGTCAAGAGAAGTAGCTAGCTGCGGGTCCTTCCGAGAAAGGAAAAGGAATTACAGAAAAAAATATGTAAAGAGGTTAATCATCCCTGCGCAAAGGAACGAAGGTAGGTACGGCTGGTTTCAAAAAGTAGGGGAGAGGTCTTTGGGCAATGCGAGAGAGACGAAAGTAGGCAAAGTCTTGAGAGGGGTAAAAAAAATATGAGTAATCGCGTTGTGCACCTTGAATGTGTGTCGCCGCGGCATAAGTGTTGAGTGAGGGTTGGGCAGCCGCTAGTAAAAGGATCTCCTCCCCATCAGCTAACCTATTAATAAACTCCCTTCAGAACACAACACTCGTTAACTCACTGACACATATTAAAAACGTTTAGGCACACACCAGTGAGGAGGGACGAGAAGGCACAAGTCGCGAATGAATCTTGGTCAACAGACCAGAATGCACATCGATTTGTGAATATTATTCACTAAATCAGATTTTCGTTTTCTGCGAAAAGAAAATAACGAAAAATCTACATCTAGAATTTTTAAGACATATTAATATATATGTAAGATATTGAACCCATTTCGAAATATGCCAGTTATTGAGGACTTGAACCAACTTGACCACAACCAAAATTGACAACACCCGTTTTCAGTCACTTTTTCTACAGTTTTGTACACTTTCTGAGGATAGATTTTGTCACTGATCATCCATACCATTCAACCTCCATGTTTTATATCTAACAGTGCACAGAAATGGCACCACTAAGACAATCTGAGTGAATTTCGCATGCTGATTTTCGCATTTTCAACTTCTACTTCTACAAAATACCCTGCAAGACACCTCAAGGGTGTGTTGCAGGGGGTGAGTAGTCACCAACATGGATTACACTGCACCCTATATGCCAGTCAAATAAGAATTTTTCGAGGAATTAATTCCCAGCAAGCTGTAAATCATCTCAATACCTTCACTTGGTCCTAAATGAGTGTGATCTGAGTTTGCACCATCCCAGGAGGTGAGCTTATCTTATGGGAGCCCAATAAAAATTAAATATTTGCACTTTGTTCAGTTGTTTGCTTGTAGCCCGAAAACAGTGCGTCGGACGGAAAATGGCATACCATTCAATATTAAAGAGGGATAAATTCTGCGTAGAACGAGTATATAAATCTTCAAATTCGGTTCAGTAGTATAGGCGAAATCAAAAGTTAGAAACCGGGAAATTTTCTCATTTCAGTGCAAACTTACATTTTGCGATTTTCCAGGACCACATATCTTTGAAACATATCTAATCCTATGAAATAACTCATAGAATAAAAGTTGTATAGAATAGAATTTCACGTTATATAGATATCTCTATTTTCAAATTCAGTCATTTTGAAAGACTACATTTTGCATAAATTCAAAATCGGTTTTTTTCTGTCCTTATAAGTCCATGTCTATGTTTTGATAAATAAGGTTTGGAAAGTTTATAATTCGTGAAAGAAAGTGTTATATGTGTTATTATGTAGTGTTCTGTTATGTTTTAGGTATAAAGTGGCATGTTTAACATTTACAGACATGAATGATCCGGAATGTTTAATTTGTGACAAACCGTTACATGTTGAGGCCTCAACTACAGTAAAACAACGAGGGATAGAAATAAATAAAAAGAAGTATAGCAAAGAATGACAAGAAGTATCTTCAACTTCAAGGTCTTACTTCAATTGGGGTTCACGAAAGATGCAGGAAAATAGAAGGAGAAGAAAAAAGACGGAGAAAACCCCAAGAGCCGTAGACAGAGGGTCGCGACTTTTGATTTTAAGAAGAGATGTGTGGTCTGTGCGGAAGACGCATCGCAGGAATTTGTGGCCAGAGAAAGCAAGAAGCCACTGAAAAGGTGAGATACCGTAAAGTGCGTGTAAACAATTTAGTTTAAAAATTCCCTCCTAGCTGCTGCTGAATGGTGGCAAGACGAAGAGGTGCTTCACAGAATTCGTCTAGAAAATGATCTGGTTGCGGCAGAGGTCAGGTACCACCGTTCTTGCAGCATTAAGTTCCTGAAAAAAGAAGCTAAAACCAGATTTCCAGTTGGCCGACCTAAAGATATGTTTCTGGCATTTAACTTTATTTGCAAATACATCGAGGAAAATGAAGACCAATGCCAATTCACTTTGTTAGAAATTTTGGAAGACTTCCAAGGCTTTGTCCCAACTCATAAAGCCCTGTTAAAAAGGCTGAAAACAAAGTATGAGACGACATCATTGTCACGAGTGGAGGGGGTTAAAATAAGCCACCTGTAATATGCTTTCGAAATACAGGTTACAAAACAGGTTTAACTCAGAATTTGCATGACTCAAGGAATGCAGACGAAAAAGAAGAGCGACTTCGCATAGTGAAAGCCGCCGCTGCCATTTTACGCGAGGATATCAGGTCGGTAATGTATCCCCTTGATACTTTCCCCAAAGTGGATGAATTTCTGAATGACGTTGAAAATGGCATTCCAGAAACCCTTAATGTGCTTGTGAGGTCAATTGTAAATCACAAAAAGGGAAAAACCCTCTCTGCTCGGCCCAAACAAAAAACGAAAACCTGTGCTATCGCTCACGCAATAATTAATGCTACGAGACCGCGGTCCTTTCTGTCCCCACTGCTCGCAGGACTCGGTGCAACGCTTCATAAAAAGTGCGGATCAAGATATATTTTAGAGGTGTTATAAAGTCTTGGGTTTTCTTGTTCATATTCTGAAGTTAAGCTGTTTCAAGCATCCGTCCTTCGAGATTCACCGCAAGTCGTGGTTGAAGATTCCTTTTTCCAATGGGTGCGTGATAATGCTGATGTCAATGTAGACACGATAGACAGCCCCAACACGTGGCATGCTATGAGAGGGCTCCAATATACAGGCTGTATAACACCTCACTCCTAAGCCAGGTCAGAGGCAAGAATTGCAAGATTGAAGAATGTACCGAAAGCCAAGGAAACTGGGGAATTTGGAAACATACCCTTGGTCACCTTTCAAAAAACCAAGCAGGATGGCCTAAAGTCAATTCGTATCTACGATATCGACGTACTAAACCCAATCGATGCGATAAAACAATCAGCCAGCGACTTCATGTGGTTGTATGGGAAATGGAGAGGGCGCCTGGACGTCCCAGGGTGGAATGAATTCATGGATATGATTACCTCTAATCAGCCATTTCAGAAAACTCGTACTCTGTGCCTATCATTCCTCAATGCACCTCCAGGAAACCCTGACACTATATACTCAGTTCTCCTTGATTCAGTTCAAAGGAGAGGTGATAAACAGCAATGCTGCTTTGTGACGTTCAACCAGCCTATCTACTAAAAAGCAAGAGAGATTGTGGCATCCTGCAATTCTGATTCTCCATTATCATCAGTGATCGTGCGCATAGGTGGCTTCCATCTGCTGATGTCTTTTATGGGCGCTATTGGATACATAATGGACGGTAGTGGGCAGCAGGATGCCCTTACCACCATATACGCAAGACAGTCCACAGAAAAGATGCTGACGGGGCACGCATATTCAAGAGCTGTCAGGGGTCATATTTTAGTTCACATGGCACTGGCAAGGACTGAATTGTCAACAATGACCATTACTGACTACGAGAATCAGGCGATATTGCATATGCTGGATGATGTGGAAGCTCCGAATTTTTCACAACGCCTGGACCAACCAGCGCTCATGAGCATAATAGAAAAAATCTATGAGAAACTTTCGGAGCTGGAGAAGAATGGACTTACCGCAAAGCTGTGGGTGCAGTATTTCCACATGGTGTCCATTGTCAAGCAGTCCAAAGAGGCTGAGCGAACTGCCAACTGGCAATTACATATACAGTCGGTATGTTGCCTTAATTTCCATTCCAGCGGTCACTTTTGTATGCTAAATCATCCCAATTGTACCTCCAGGACATGTTGGATTTGGAACAAAAGCTCTCGCCTGATGAATATGACAAATTTGCGAACCAAGGTTTCTTCACCATCAGAAGGTCTGACAAGTTTTGGTATAGTGCATTCACTGATCAGACAATTGAGCAGGTCGTCATGAGATCTCTGAAAGCCCAAGGCGGGCTGTCACATGGCATAACGGACATAACGACGAGGCATAACGGACAGTAACGGGCCATCGACATGAGCATGAGCTAAGAAAATGCGAGCATGAAGCTACCTCATTTTCATCTACATCTACATACTAGCCCGAAAGCCGCCTCAATAGGCGTGTGGTGGGGGGTGTTAGGACACCAGCCGATTACATATAAAAAGGAAACGCTCTAATTAAATTACGCCTTGCATTTATTAAAGTCACTTATTGTCCGGGGGAAAAACGAATTCCCATACCTATCCGTTCGTCAAAATATCTCTCTTAATTTATCGTTTCTGTCGGACCTGGATTTTGTGCTGTTACGTCTTTATTTATATAACATTTTTTTGAATTTCATGTCAAGTTTTAATGATTTTATTACTTCATTTCACCTAAATTACTAACAACTGTGACTATTTCTGATTAATAAATTAATAAACATTAATTTGAAAAATTAAAACTGTTTTTCATTCATACTACCTCAAATCTCTACTCAGCGTGTGCATACTTATATAACTACTTTTCTGATTGTGTATATCTTAGAAATTTGCATTAAAATGTTCTTCACCCCTCACAATGCACTTAGGCCTCACTCCTCATAGTTACGGGAAATGTGCAACTTAAGAGGAGTGAAAAAAACGATTATGAATTTATGCAAAAAATAGTCTTTCAAAATGACTGAATTTGAAAATTGAGATATCTATATAGCGTGATATTCTATTCTCTACAACTTTTATTCTATGAGTTATTTCATAGGATTAGATATCTGTTTCAAAGATGTGTGGTCCTGGAAAGTCGCAAAATGTAAGTTTGCATTGAAATGAGAAAATTTCCCGGTTTCTAACTTTTGATTTCGCCTATACTACTGAACCGAATTTGAAGATTTATATACTCGTTCTACGCAGAATTCAACCTTCTTTAATATTGAATGGTATGCCATTTCCCCTCCAACACAGTTTTCGAGCTACAAGCAAAAAACTGAACAAAGTGCAAATACTTTATTTTCATTGGGCTCCTATAACATAAGCTCACCTCCTGGGATGGTGCAAACTCAGATTGCACTTATTTAGGACCAAATGAAGGTATGGAAACGATTTCCAGGTTGCTGGGAATCAATTCCTCAAAACGGTTTTTTTATCTAATTTGACTGGGCTACTATTACAGTTTCGTAAAACATCGATTGCATTCAACTCGTATTTTAACAAATGAGGGTCTTGAGATACCGAATGTTGCAACAGAACAAAGAATATGGGGAAGAGTAGGCAATTATGTCGTCACGAGTGGTGAAGACCTGAAGAGGTTATTAGAATAAATCAGAGGGAGCATTAATTACGTGAGAGAGTCGGTCCAAAGACCTTCCAAAATCACGCAGACTAATATTTTTAACGAAAAAACATTGCTTCGATAAATGTCGACACGGTTAACCCAGCTGCGTAAAGAGTAACTCGTGTAGATCGACAATGTGCGGGAAAGATTTATTAGTCTTCAATAAGTGTATGAAATGAGCTTTTTTGTAATTATGGGAATGACAATCCAAAAATGGGATAGGGACTTCCTGAATTACCAAGACTCGTTATGAAGAACAATCCCAGTGTAATCAAAACAAGCAACAACCTACGACAAGGTTCTTTAATGACGTTTGTTAATGATCATCGAAATCCATGGCAGGTTTAGCCTAATTCAAACGAGAGAATTTCACTTCCAAGCCAACTTCGCAGAGCGAAATTGTTTGTACAGCTTTGGATTGACTCCCTCATGAAAAAAATGAAAGTGCTCAAGGAATAAATGGGATGCAATGCATATAATCTTCACCTTTGAAGAAATATTTCTTGTTCAACAGCCTTCCAGCCAAAACAGGTTTAACACACACTGAATTGCACAGACTTTCTTATACATTCCAATAATAAACGCTGAATGATAGGCCGCAATAATGCAGCAGAAGAGACCAAAGCATTCGGATAACTATGGGTAATCGACAATATTCTCCATCAAACCCGTCAGTGTGTTGATCCCAGTAAAGTCGTATATAATTGGAAAATAACCGAAATCTTAATAATAGATTATTCTTGCCGTAAGGGTAAAGTTTGTATTGGGAGTCAGTGATTTTTCGCAGCTGACTCGCTATCTGGTCACTTATTTGTTTAATATCACGTATCAGTAGCTCATTGTGAATTTTCTACCTGAAGGACGGAGTTCAAGCATAGGCTTGAAACACTGCCGCCGCGCCTATTCAATGGACACCACCCCTGATTCCGACCTCTCTTGTCTGGCCAGACTTGGCACGGGTTCGAGACAGCACCGCACCGCCGCACCAGGACGAAGGGCAATATTGCCAGCCAACACAAGCGGCGGGCACTGACGTGGTTGTGTCGCTGTTGCTGGGTAATGCACGATCGTGATCGAAGCCCCTCTTCCGTAGGCGTCCAGAGACCTTCGATCGCCCACTATTTCGGAATAGTATGCTCGCAATAAGTAAGAAGTAAAATAACAGCACTCACTATGGAGGTCATTTTGGGTACTCGAGCGACATGAAAAAACAGTTTTCTACAACAGATTTCAGTAAGATAAAGAATGTCACATTTCTCAACTAAAAATAGATGCATTACTCAAATTTACTAAGCTGAAGTACACATGTAGTATGTTCTTTTTACGATACACATGCGCGTTTCACATTACTGAGTATAACACGCGATGAAAATGTCTTCCACGTATAAAAAATACCCAGTCATTATAATACATTCCTGATTCATCCTACCCTGCTTCATCCTGTCCACAAAACCTATTCTCTTTCTTCCACTTCCACGCACCCAACATCCTCCCCTCTATCACGGTAATAAGCAACCCTTTGCCTCTCATTACCTTATCCAATTATTTATTTTTCCTCCTGCTAAACTCATCCAGAAGTTTCCTTTCCTCACTAAATTATCATGAACTTAATTCCTAGATAGTGAAATGCGAGGTTAGTGGCTTACCTGAGGTATTGACCGACAAAAAAAACGATGCCCCTCAGTTCAAACAATGTTTTTGCAGTACCGAGATTCCACTGATACAAAATGAGTGTACGCATTGTGAAAACAAATATCTTCTTTACTTTACCCTAGGGTCGCGGGTTCGAATCCCGCCGGAGTGGGTCTTTCACCACTTATGTGGATGGAGGCATACCTCTCCCAAAGAGGACACCAAGGGGACACAAATCCGAGGCATCCTTTCATCTACATCTCCGCTGTACCCTGAGGGAGTGTGGCATGGAGTGATAGGCGGCTAACAAATTTTTTGTGCGAATGAAAAGGCGTTTGAAGCGTTTTGAAGCAATTGTTATGAACTTAAATTTATGAACGCTTTTACAAAGTTTTCCGTGATTACGGAAAACAAAAAAATCACCTCGATCTCGAAGAGAGCATTATTTTAAGGCAAGGATGAAAGCTCCCACCGGGATTACACCAGCATAGTCAAGAAAATGTTAGCTAATTCTCCGTTTCGTGCTGAAGAATACCTGTCAGTGCAGCTTCCTCTTGAAACGATCGACGACTGTGGAAATGACACGCGGGGCTGAAGGTGGAACGGAAATAACGAGCGGCACGAACGCAAGGGAAACGACAAGAGTAAGTATTTGAAACACGAAATATCATCGCTCTATAAATGACATGGCGTCAGCGCGCACGAGCGTTTTGAGAGGATGACGGGAGACAGACGGGCAGACACGCCTCGTGCCTTCCGACGGTGGATAAGAGGTATCGCAGTGGATTACGTGGATGGAGGCATACCTCTCCCAAAGAAGACAACTAGAGGCCACAAATCCGAGGCATCCTTTCACCTACATCTCCGCTGTACCCCAATGGAGTGTGGCAAGGGGCCAGCAAATGTTTTGTGCGAATGAAAAGGCGTTTGAAGCGTTTTGAAGCAATTGTTATGAACTGAAATGTATAAACGCTTTTACAAAGTTCTGAGGAGCTCACGAATTATACCAGGGAAAAAGAAGTACCAATTCTATCAGGCACAGTCAAAAAATTAAATTACTTTCCCTTCTCTATACATTTATATCGGCACAGAAAAGAGCTCTAATCATACTTCCAATAAGTCTCCTTAACATAACCTTATTAAAATATACGAAATTACCTCGACTTAAAAACGTTAAGTTTATCACGTTGCTGGGAATACTCTGGGTTGCTGGGAATGGTTGCTGAGAATAATTTTAAAAAATTTCTCATAAAATTTTCAGAATCCTCCCCTTGGTTAAAAAAAACCATTGGCGTGAATGTACATACAAAATAATATTGTGTTTAACGGGTTGATATTTTAAACATTGATGATTTGTTCTCTCAATCCAAAAATTTAATTTCTGTTTATGGCATGTGAAACTTTACCTTTCTAATTCGAATTTTTGGGCTCAGATGATCATGAAAAACTTAAGAAGACACTTCTGGACTTTTTTAACGAATGCCCACCACAGATCTCCCCGCAGAGATGCACTTAGTAAGAAGAATAGTAAAACAAAGCAGTTATAACGATAATGGTAGCTGAAATTATAGCTGAAAACTTTATAGCTTTAATGACATTGCTAAAGTATATTGAGATAGCTCACCAATATGACGGCAAACGAAAAGTTTTCACCGAGAAAAAGTAAAAAATGTTATCCATGCCAGCGGTTGATAAAATAGTTAGGCCACCACTCGAATACACTCCCAACAATTAGGACCCTTCAACGTAAAACTAAGACGCGAAATAAACAAAATACTAAGGAATGCCGCACACGCTTCGTCAACACAGCTGATAGAAGGGCTAGGTTGGGAGTCACGGATATTACACGATACGCTAAGACAAATTGAAAAAATAAAATCCCTCAAGTTTCAGGGGGAACATGAAGGATATTACTTTATCCACGCCCTGTGTTCATAGAACTGATAGAAGCGAAAACATATGGATACACCGCCGAACTGTTCAGTACAAAAATTCCCCCTTTCCAAGCACAATTAATGGCAAGAATAAAAACAATATTGACACTCCGTAAGCATGAAGTTCACTTTCGTTCTTTCCCTCACCCAAAGTCTTTTCCTTGTCCCTCCCTTTTTCATAACCGGTGTCCTAACACTTCCTACCACACGCCCCTAGGAACGGCTCGTAGGGTAATATGTAGACGTAGATGAAACTGCCACACCGTTATATCATATTCACCCAAAACTATGGGACATAAATGAGATATTTCTAATAGAGGATATGAATTCCGGCGAGATGTGGTGGAATGTGGTAGACCTGAAGATGACACAACGTGTCGAAACCTAGGTCGTCTCAATAAAATTCACTGAGGAGTTCACTACGTTTTTTCATTGAGACATTTCTAGTTTATAGAGAAAAAAATAAAGCTCATCACTCAAATGACCCGATCACAGCCCCAGTCACCTTTAGAATCTTTCCATTCCAAGGGCGCAACGCACTTATTGAACCAATTCCGATTTAATGCCATTTCCACCGTATATTGCCAAACACCGATACGCTTGAACTTGCTTCGAGAGACTTAACACCCCTTCCACTTTCGCCAAAACCCTCAATGGGCTGTGAACATCTCGTATACACCGGATTACGTGATCTGAGGATTGGGAGGGCAGGGGGGAGAGGAGGGGGGAGGAGGAGGGGAGATTTGAGGGCCGGACAAAGGGAAAAATGGCAGGGACGAGACGATCACCGGCCTCTCAAATCCATTCAAACCGCCGATTCACTACCCCCACACCACCACCGCAGGCTCCAACCACCCCTCCCCACCCCACGGCAACCCCTTCAAAAGAGTGACCCACAATCGCGTCGACGGAAAAACTTCTTTTATGAAGCCAGCCCCTTCTCTCTTCTCTCCTAGCGGAGGAGCAGGTGGTGTGGAATACCAAGAGCACCGGTCGTACCAGACAAGACTTCCGCGTTCAAGTTTTCGACTCATCCGCCGCCCCCTTTTATCTCTCTCACACCTCATCCCCCATCTCACAGGTCACAAAACCAATGCCCACGATTCCTCGGAACTTTCCTCATTTTCGCAAAACGGCTTGTAGAATGAGTGCATGGTCGAGGACGCGGACCCGCTCGTGACAGGAGAGCCGACGTTGAGTGCGGAGACGGCTGCGGTTGCAGACGCGGCGCGGCTCTGAGGAATATAAAGATTCCTCAAAGAAAAAAGAAGGAAAGAAAAGAAAAAACGCACCATCGGGCAAACTGCAAGACCCTCTTTTTAAAAAAGGCTGTTTTACGCGAGAGGCACTTCAAGGCACGGTCTGGTGCACGGACGGATGGATATGCTGCGAATATTGCGTGCATCGTGTAAAGCGGAAAGCAGCTAGAACGACTACAAATTTACGAACTAGAGATAGCAAAATATCCTACTATAATTCTGTGTTCTCATTCTTGCCTTGCACTCTGGTTACTGCAACACTATGTTCCTCGTATGAAGTGCTACGTCTAAATCTGCCTTTGAGGTAGTTAGAGCGGGATCTCACTTCACCTATAACTTGATGAATTTGACCTCATTTTTTAGAAAAAAAACGATCATCATTCCAATGATATCAAAATATTAACCAATTACTTTTCAAGCAATTTGCTTAAAAATATAAGCTGTTTTGCATGGGATAGATTACGACTGTGCGCTCCAGAGGGAGAATATTGAAAATATTAGGAATTTATAGCATCGAGATTTCGTCAAAAAACTAACGGTGTGAAGTTTGTATGTTTTCTCAACTATTTATAAAATATAATCCATTACTCACCGCAGTAATTATTACAAATCGCAAAAAAAACATTGTTATGAAGGCGTTTTCACCCTACGACGTGAAAAAATGAGTCAAATTAGAGACTTACTGTGGATATATTTATTAAAATACTGAGAATGTTTTACATATATACTAGCTATATTTTCGCGCCATTGATATTACAATACTTACTTCATGCATCTTACACACGCTTAAGTTAAATAATAAAATTCGGATATGGTCACCATTATGACTAGGGAAATATCTCGCTCTAACCACCTTAAGGCCAAGCATTCTATTGCGCAGTTTGAGGCTGAATTGGTGCGCACAACCGAATTGCTTACAGCGCAAAAGAAGGCTAACAGCTTATAAAAGCCTTACGAGCAAGCAATTTTCGGCAATATAATCTGAGGAAATTGGAGCAAAAACGAATTCATGTACTAAAAGAGAATAGCTTGTCCGTGTGCAATTTCATTTAACCAGTAAAATAAAATGCGTTTTTCGAAAGAGAGAATGCGATCCTCTGCATTACAAGGCGCAATTAAGCGAGAAGATGGGTAATTAAAGTAAAAACTATCCATATAACCAACCCATTCCGTAGAATACCAAATTATGGTAATAAATTCATGGACCAGACTGCCCACAGAAATGTCCAGCGTAATATGTCCTTAACTGCTGTTTAACATGAAGCATTTCCCCGAGTGATTTGAATCAGTCAGACGCGCAGTCAAGGGCAAAATAGCTTAAATAAACTAATGCAAACAGCTTCAGATTGGACGAGAAAAAGTAATTCTTTAAGCATTCAATCTGTAGAATGGTTGCTCCAAAAGCAAGTCATTCTTATTGCAGAATAAACCATCCGTCCGTAATGTAAAACCATATAAAACAGCTCAGTACATTAAAGAGGTCTCTTGCAAAAGAGATACGGAAATATATTACGCAGCGGCTAAAATTCAAGAATTAACAGTAGTTTGATTTTTAGAGACTACATACATTATGAAGAGAAGTATATGGACGAGATCTAAGAGAAACGAAATTGTGAGGATGAATGCACCGAAATAAGGCAGAGGCTAATTTCAGTTCAGTTGCAGAAGCAGACGTGTATTCAGAGCAGTTATCTAAACGATTCTCCCGTTGATACGATGGAATTTCGATAGGAAACATATTTCTGCATCAATGTTCCCAAGAAAATGCCTCGTTTAAAACGGCTCAAAGAATACACGACACTTCTTCGTCGCTACAAGACTTAAGAAAAATAACACCTGGTAGGCGACATTTGCATTTCATAGAAACCATGGCCTTTGAAATGTTCGAATTAAAGCCATTAAAAATGAAAAGGAAAAGTTTGAGAGCTGTAGATTCCTCACGCAGGGAGAGAGTAAAAATTCAGTCGAGATGAAAAAAATAATTCAGCTCAAAATGAAATCCGGGATCTTAGCTCTTTCCAAACAAAAAGAAAGGATAGTCGGATATGCGACAGAGCACAAGTTGGACGAAATTTTCAAACTGCTTTGTCAGGCTTTTCCTACTTCGCCTCATATGTTTTACGCCAGCTTGATTTTATGACTAATACGCGGGCTGATCAATTAAGACAGACTGATTTTTTTCTGAAATTTCCTCATTGCATTCTTGTTGCAATTTCCATATTTGAAAATTCCGGTACTTCGCACACACTACCGATAGACGGCAGCTAAGGGCGTGTAATCATTTAGCAGTGCTGCTCATTTGTTTGAGTGTTGTTTGCGTTTCGCCTCACAAGATCGGAGGTGACACAAGACAAGCAGCACATATAAATAAATTCTATTTCCGTTTGAAGTACGAACATATCACTACTCGGATGCATCGCTATGAGCCCTCCTGGTGAAAACTTATTCAAGGAAAGCATCCGTGGAATCATCAAACAGATGCAGCATCTCACGACATGTGTCCATTGGAAACAGTTAATTGTTGAAAATCTACCTTCTTTGAACGCTTTTCGGTGGTTCCACCGTAAAATAACTTAAATGTCATTTTATTCATATTCTGTCTACTTGTAGAAAACGTTGTCCTCTATCTGATATGAACAACCAAATAATACCTTTCCACGCTATTTTATTCTATAATTGAACTTGAAATTACATGTTTTTCAACTGGGGAATGAGAGAAATACGGGAAAAAATAGTATTTTTCCATAAAATACAAAAGCCATTTTCGTGGAAAACTGTCTCTAAGAAGGAAATAATCCAGAGAAATTGAATAAAAATAAAATACGGGCATCTTACCACCTTACTTTTCTAGTTATTGAAGAATTAATGCCGTAATTGAAGTCAAAATGCTGTAATTCTTAAGAAATGGCGCTGCACTCGGCTCCTATGGCAGGAATAAAGTGCTAATTTAAAATACATTCGTGGAATAATCTGCATATTTTGTACCTTACATTTGGGTTTCTGTAGATAACGCATTGCATCAGTGAAAGCAGGATTTTTTTGACAGAATATCTAAAATGTGAAATTTTGTATTTGTTTTGACTCACACAATCGCGGCGAAACCTCCTCAAGCCATCTGAAAACAGTAGAACGAGGAAGAGTATGTTCACCATAAGCTCGCGTAAGCTTTTCATCAGTTCCTGCAGCTGTATAATGCTTCAAAAGGAAACAGGATTTTATTGCTGTAGCGGTACTGTTCGTTAAGTGTCACCTCCATTCTTGGGAGGCGAAACATAAACAATAAAAAAATGAGCAGCACAGCTGAATCAATGCACGTACGTTCCTGTAGAATACCAACAGAATGTGCGAAAGATCGCTCTTTTCAAATGTAGGAACTGTTACAATGTGGCATGTAAGGAAACTTAAGAAAAAAATCAGTCTCTCTTTCTTGATCAGACCTCGTAAATTAATGAGTCGCTTGGTAAAAATACAGGTTACCTAATATACTGAAAGTATTCGTACGAAATGATCGCCATTCATTCATCTACAGGGGGTCCATACAAAAGACCTTAAGTTTGAAGAAGAACTTAAAAAAAGGCAACATAAGATACCTTTTGCCTAAAGTGTCGAGACCTGAGGAATATTCACAGCGAAAATGTATCCTGAACTTGATTGCGTGTAGGAACACTTAGCCCAGTATCAGTGAGATAAAAGGACCCAATGCCGCAATAATTACAGAAAATATGATTAAGTACATACGACAAGACCCGATTGGCGTTATCAACCAGTATACCGCTATCCATTACGCTGCAGCTGAGTCACCGGAGTCAAAATTTAGCATGAATGCTGATGGAGGGTTTAGAATCTTCGACGAGAATATAGCAACAGACGGGCGCATTGTCGGCCAGGCAAATAGGCCATCCTAAGTCAAAAACCTTTATATTTGAATGTAACAGGCAATCAGCAAGGGGAAGAGATATTTTATAGTGCATAGGGAATTCGGAAGGAAAAAATACAACCACTTCAAGTGGTTATCAAGGCGACTTTTTTCGAAGAAAGAACAGTTCGTAGTAAATAGCGGGAAGGAAAATTAAAGAGGATAAGGTATGGGCAAGTCCACAGCAACCAATCTCTACCTTTCTTCCTGCGATTTTAACAAAAGACTACGATGAAGCAATATCCTTTGAACCCACACCGACATACATCGACAGGAAGTACACCTAGCTTGAGTCGGAATTCCAAGTTATCCCCCGCACTACATACAATAATACGCAGGGTAGCATAGGAAATACCCTTATAGGTGTTCCGTCACATAAGCGATGTGACTGGACATACAAATTCAACTCACAATAAGTTTTTCTCTCATTGTGTGAGGGCGCGTGGTTAAAATGGAGGGGGAATGATGGGAGATTATTAGCAATCAGGGGATGGCATGCCTATCAAGGAGGGGGTAAGAAATTATGACTCGCATGCGCCCATAATCCAGCATTAATATCACCGCCACCTGCATTTCGAAACGTCAAGCGACAGGCATTCCTTCTCTCCTTCCTCGCTTCCTCCCCGTTTACTCCAACTACTAAACCCACCTCTACAGCCACCCGCTATCGCTCACTCATGCGAGCGTGAATTGCCATTCCGGAGAGCGCGGCTCGTCACAAACAAAGAAATGCAGCCATTTGGCGCCCTCCCCCCCTTCTTAAACCCCCCCCCCCCCACTACAACACATGAGCTTCCAAGGACAGCGAAAGAGGAAGAGGCAGACGGAGGGAGAATATTAATCGAATCATAGCGTCGTCTCGACCGAACAGATAAGGTCATTTGAATGCCCGCGGAGGAGGCGACCGCCGCTGCCGTTCTGAAAAGATGTCGCCAACGATGGAAGACCCTTGGAGTTGGGCTCGTGCCGGAATGCCATTGGAGAATCAACACTTCCAAACGATCATCCACACGAACTTCGTTAGGGCCATCTTGCTGATCAATCCAAAAGCGATATAATGAATGCCTGCAAAATATCCTACCAAGTTCATCACGGCAAATTATGTTTCCAGCACTCTTAACCCTGCTGATAACCAGAAGAGGTAGTCAGTTTTTAAAGAAAAATTTACTTGAAGAAGCCATGATTGGATGTCAAACTGTCTCTGTACTAGCGAAATACCACTCCAACTAGAATTTGATGAATTCACCTCATTTTAAAGAAAAACTCTCATCTTTCCAAAAATATAAGCTGTTTTACATGGAATAGATTTCGGCTGTGCGCTCCTGAGCGAGAAAATTGAAAAAATATGAGATTTCTAGCACCTCGTTTCGTCAAAAAAACTGAAAATGAGTAGTTTTTAAGTTATCTCAACTACTTACAAAAATTAATCAATGACTCACCGCAGTAATCATTACAGAATAGCAAAAAGAAACTAGGTGTTAGAAACTAAACTTCTATTTGGAAGGCGTTTTCACCGTACGGCGTGAAAAAATGAGTCAAGTTAGAGACTTGTACACTTATACTTATTTAATTACAGAGATTTTTTTACATATGCGATGATATTATTTCGCCAATAATATTACAATATTTACTTCATACTTCTTAGAGTGCCGACTTAAAAAAAATAAAATTCGAATATGGTCTCCAATATGACTAGGGAACTATCCCGCTCAAACTATCTTAAGGGCAAAATTAGTGCTTACGAAAGCGAGCTAAATCATGTCTCACTACATGAGTAGGTGGAATTTTCATCAGGGAAACTTTTTCTGAAATCAGGAGAAGCATACAAATATTAATGCATAACCAAAGCTTTCCTATTCCCAGGCACGAGAAAACGCACATGAAAGCTTATCTCTTATTATATAAACTGGCATAAGGCAACGCATTATCTCTTTTTTAATTAAGATAGGAAGGACAGAAAACAGAAGCGGGAAGCACAAGATAAAGAGTATTTTTACATTTATTCTCCGCTCCATGAAGTTAAAAAATGGAAGAGGGCCACCCGAAATGCATGGTTGTTTTCAACTCGACTGTCCTAGTTTTGTAAAAGAATTGCAGGTTTATTACACTGATTTTCCAAATCAGAAAAATATCTTCCTGAGAATATTATGATTGCAGCATTTTTGGACCGCTTGAATATAGAAAGGAGGTCGGAATTATTTCATTGTTGATAAGTGCACTTTTCCTCTAATGAATGATAACATTAGAATGGGCACACCTAATACAAAAAAGGAAATTGCGACTTAGGGTATGTTTTGCATAAATTAAAAATCTTTAGTTTCCTTCAGCAGGTCCAGCAGGTGACGAATTAATAATGAACGAATTGGCTGGATCGGCGGGTAACCTGAGTGGTTTTTCTCACCGCACAGGCAATGAGTATTCGTGTAAATGCTGATGGTTAGGCCACCACCGAATTAAAAAACTTCTTGCCTCCTAATGTAACCGGTTTGTTCTCCCGAGTGTTTGAATGTACAGGCCACCATTATTTATGTTTTTTCTTGTTTGTTATTATTCTTGTTGATTAATTTATTTCATCGTTACATATTCAATGTAAAAGGCCATTTGTGGCTGTTTTTAAATATTTAAATAAATAAAAAAATAATATTTAAATAAATAAAATACCACATGTCGAGTTAGGAACGGGATCCCTGTGGCAATGAAGAGAAAAATTATCTAGGAGCACAAATACCACTCAATTTTACAAGTATTTCCGATCGCAGACTGCTATGAGTAGCGGGAATCGATATATTTATGAAAACATGCAAATAGCAATCCCAGGAGCTTTACGAGCCTCGAGTTCAATCAAACTCTGCGTCTTTGAAGTTTAGGATCCAGCCTTTGCGGTTCGGATTGCGAGACGCCGAGATGCATGAAGTGCAAGGAGGGAAGTGCACGGCGCGGGTTTGCATCGGGAGGAGAGAAGAAAAGAAGGAACGAAAAACTAAAGAAGCCGCCGACGAGTCTCTCGAGAGACTTATCCGTCAGGAAATCCGCTAATGGACTCCGCCGTCCCAAGGAAAATAAAATCTCCATCGAATGTTGCTCATCACTAATCCAAGTGGGACTTTCGAACTTGGTAGCAAAAGTTCTCTACACGAGGATACTTAGGATTCTACACTTAAAAATGGGGGCTAAATCTTTCGACCTGGATACACAAAATTAAACGGTGAAAGAACCAGCGGTTCTTCGGCGCTGAGTAATGAATTCGAAATGCTAATTCCAAACGGATCTCGCCCAAAAGTTAAGCTAATTAATTAGGAAAAAGCAATTTTGTGAATTAACTTCATCCACTGAAGTAAACCATCGAACGGATTTCGACACACGGCGGATTCGGCGGAAATAGAATTGAAAGTAAGGATCCGTATGAACACGTGAAAAAGTGAACTTTTGAATGGAAGTTTTTATTTGAGGTAATCTACCGCCAGTGGGCAATAAAAAAAACCTATTAAAAAAAACCTTTACAGCTGAAGCGGAGGGCCGCTACCTCTTTTCACAATTTCTATCTTCGGCTAGACACGCCCATCCTCTATTCATCTCCTCAATAAAGCCCATTCCCCTTTCGTACATTTTTTCCAAGACCTTCCCCGGCTGATCAACACTCACGCAATTTTTATTATCACAGAAGATGGGGAAAAAATAAAAAATATTTCCATAAAAAGTAAAAAGCTAGCAGGAATATTCTATGGCGTAGACGCTATATGACGAAACTGCTCTAACGAGGGTAAACATGAGCGGTGCGAACAGTGAGCGCATTGAAGTATACGTCAATAGGAAATATAACGGCATTAAATCATGAGTAAATGAGTCATATCTTTATTAATAGCACACAGTTCATGATAAATCAAGGAAGAAGGGCATCGTGGAAAGCCACATAGATTACAGGATTATGCATAGATTACACAATATTTTCGGCTGTTTTACTCATTCTACTCATACCACTCATTTACTAATTACAATTGATAAAAATTATTATAGACCGACAATGGACAATGTTTTCGTAAAAAAGTTGCTCACAGCATGAAACTTTGAAAGGAAAAGACGATACGTTAATATGAGGAAGCGGCTTGGACATCGTACCTTAAAGATGTACCACGTTGAAAGACAATCTCCTCATAAATTCCAATTTACCGTAATGAGTGCTCAGAAATGACAGACCACATACTCATGTAAACGTCATTACACACAACTTTCGCATATAAAACTATGGATTGACCTAAGGGAAAAAGGATCACGAAGACTCATTGCTTTCTCAAGGACTGCAATACAACCAATGTGTGCCCATCGTTGACGTCACGTTTTGTCTTGGGACAACGCCAACGCGCGAAGAGGCGTTGTCGGTTAGAACAATGGAAAGATGTCGAAGGGAATGAGGAAAAATCACGGCGATGAAAACGCCGCCCACGGCCGGCAGCGGGAAACTCCCCACTCAATCACAAGAGAGAGGAGAAGCAACGATACAACCATTCTCCCTTAGCACCAGATAAAATAAAACAGAGTCGACATTAGACCAGATGCATGATTTTTCATAACCTTCCCGGGGTCACATGGAGCCCACGCGTGGAAAATGATACAGATGACGGCCGTACCAGGCGTTATGCTCTTACAAGTCGTGTGAGAGGTCGCGAAATCGTATTAAACACCACACGTTTTATCAATGATGACGTCCCTCATTACATAATTATTTAGAGATACGACAGATTGGCTATTTCAGTCGCTGGAATTCAATATAAATAAATGACATTTGAGCCAATGTTAGCCCTCAACACGTAATTGAAGGAGAAAAATTAATTGCTGAGCAAGATTATCTTCATACACAAACTGTTGAAACCCGGGTCATGAATAAAAACACAGTGAAATTTGCAAAGTTTGTTCCTTTTCCATCAAGATTATCTTCGTTGCAGTAAGCGAATATTTAGAAAATATTTTGAGGAAAACAGTAACTCACTTCAGTATAATCAGTAGACACAGTCAACAATCAACTCATTTATCAAGTAAGCAATACCGTATGCAAACATCACACGCTTTCTTAACTAGGCAACCCATATATATAACCACAGCATTTACGAATTATCACGAATGTTACATTTTATGTAGTTAAATTTATGTCAATCAATTCCTGTTTTACTTATAAATGTATCGTATATGTATGATCGACAGAGCCGGCAAATAAATATTCCGTAAATAACAGTTTATGTGGGCGAATCAACGAATCAAAAGCAAATAAAAAAACTTAGGAAGCTCACATGGCAACAGCAGCACTGTTAGCCCTCTTAGAGTAAATAGACATAAGAGTTAATTTTCTAAATTGCAGCGCAAGTGGGCATGGTCATTCATGCAACAGGAGTGAATTTTAATATGGCAACCCGAAGAGGCCTCTCGGGCTTTAACGTATTTCGGCGGCAATTGAATCACAGCGAGATGCCAGCCCGCATGCATGTGTTATATAGACCCCTAGGGGATCATTTGCCGCTGCTGTGGAGACAAGCGGGACGGGGTGGAGCTCGTCCCTGCCCACCTACACCCCTGCAGTTGACCGACCACCCAACGACCCATTCCTACTTCCTTGCCCGTGACCTCTTCCCCTTCCCCAGCCATTCCGAAACGGCGGCGCGGCGGAGGGGTCACATTCCGCCCCCTATTGGAGGCGAACTCACGAACGAACGTGGCATTCAACAACGGCAATCTTCACACCACGAATTAGGGGATGGATAACAGACTCTGGAACACTCCCCAGGGAACTTTACGCAGTAGCTTGGCGGAGTGTGGGAGAGGGAGAAATATAGGTATTTTGGAAAGGATGAAGGGAGGCAACTTATGCAAAGAATTTTACAGGGATTTTAGTTAGTTTGAGTGAGAAGTTACTATACATAAATTCAAAGAGTTTGGCCACATTATTAAGAAAAAGTAAGTATGAGGCACACTCTAGAGCAGGTAGAACAATTTACTTACTTGGTAGTACATCGGAGGAAAATGGACAGAGTAGTAAAGATATTTAAAAGAGAGTTGCGTCAGCAAAGGAAAATTTCACTAGTATGAGAGGTAAAGACGGGGAACCCTGTAGCAAAGTAAAGAAGAGCCGAAGAGTCTGACATGTATTGTGGCGTTATATGGTGCGGAAAAATTCACGCTGAGAAAAGATGATGAGGATATGCTACAGGGGTTTGAGTTGTTGGAGTAGAGGAGAATGGAGAAAGCGTGGGAGAAGCCGTAGATATAAATGTAACTTCTGATCTCTAACACTGCCAACTTAAAATTATAAGCGCAAGCCGGGGGAAACAGAAAAAGATGGTACGATAACCTAACACGGCAAACAAAACGGAGAACGATAAAGCTATTTCTGAACATTAAGAAGCAAGGAATATCATTTACCCTAAAATACGAGAAACACCAGGTTGCAGGATTTCAAAATTTGCTCGAGATTAACATGCCTTATTATTTGCCAAATTAACTCTGCCTGATTCTCACTAGCTCGCTCAAAATTCTGAAAGGGACAGCATAGAATTACAATAACAACTCAAGTGGTGTGAGCGCATTTCGATCGGTTACATTGGTACGCTAGATGGCAGAATGAGCGCAAGATATCACCTTGATGAGAACGGGGCATTAAGAGGCATCGATATGAAAGGAATGCATTTTTTTTATCGTTACCACGCGCACTGAAAAACCCGTCGGCTTAAATGCGACGCAAGGACTCGACGATCAGCAACTCGGTTTACATAGAGTGGAGAATTGCAATTTTAGTGATTTCATTCCTAAACTTCAGTTCTCACGAATCGATAGCGTGGGGAATTTAATAAGGAATACACCGATGGAAGCGATGCGTATGCTTAGGGATAAATTACTATTTATCATTCAAGGCCGACCAACGCAAGTGGAGGAATGCCGCGGCCTGGGCAGGTGCCAAATCAGCGTTAAAGGATGTCTAATACGGCGAGGAGGATACGAAGGAAAAATAAGAAAATCCCCGAAAATGTAAATAATGAACCTGGCTCCAAATAGAGACATTTAAAAAGACAGCGATTGAATTTATGATGCATAATAATCAAAAGTTGCGAAAAGTATCATCATCTGATTAATCTACCGATTAAAGGTATATTATGATGAAAATCCAACAGTCTCCTACACGTGCAGTGCCCTATCTACCCCTATTATTTCTTTCTTCATCTCAGCGTAAGTCCTACCTTTCTTCATCCCATCCATAAAACCTATTCTCTTTCTCCCCCTTTCCTGCTTGCCATTAGAATAAAAACAATCCATTGAAGAAAGGGAAGCTCTAAGATGACGTAGCAGGTAGATAGATACGTTCATATTACCAAAATATTTACTCGATGGAGACTCGCAGAAAAAGATTTAAAGATAAGGAATTCAGAATTAATACATAGCATGACGTTTTATTACTGAATGAAAAAAACATAAACTTCTTCAGCGTTATTTTGAAAAAAAATAGTTCTGGGAAGGAAACAAGAAAAGTTTTATGTATATGTCAGTTGAGTAGACTCCCTCTAAGCGGTTGGCCTCATCTGCCTACATAACGCCCTGTTTCAATATTCCCAAAGTTATCAAGCAAAATTCCTAATATTGAACCACTCGAAAAGTTTTAATTTGCCATTTTTCGAGACCAGAAAGGTTCTATTCTTAATCCCTATCGTATGTTCAAGAGAACTTTCGCGTTAACTTGGATGATAGCATTAACGAAAAAGATGAAAACGTGAAGAAGTGGGGGATATTTTAAGGACAACGATTAAATCAACATACATGCGCAGTGAGAGATTTTAGTAGTTTACTCCACAGTTTAAGTGTTAACTCTCTTATTTGTAGGATAAACTTGTACACCATTGGCCAGTAAACCAACGAGTGTCAGCCAGCTCATAGTGAATGGACCGTAACACTTTATTTCCCATGGCGACGTTTCATGACGTAGCCAGATCCCCTTTGATATTCCAGTGATCACATGAATGATACCAAAAGACATCAAAGTACTCCAAAAGGGATCAGACAGCGACCGAAACAAATCTCTTTGCTTTCTTCGCCGACCTCGGTGGCGGCGGGGAAAAGTCCTCACCTGCTAATCCTAAGGTTGCGGGTTCGAGTCCCGCCGGGGTGGGTTATCTTCCACTTAGGGCATGGGTGTTAATGTGTGAGGGTTAAATGAAAGAGAGGACTGCATAGCCCTAATTTCACCCTGAACAAAGTCACCAATATTATTACTATGTCCCATGACCGTTCAATAAAAACACAGCCTAACAGATTCTCATGATGTGAGTCACCCATGAAAGGCAGGAATAGGAAATGACTTCCAGCAGAAGGCAGTCTTTTTTGTGACTCTTAAAAAAGGCCCAAATTACGTTTCCCAAAAACTATTTAAGCTGCAGGTGAAAACATGTTCCTCGTAAAAAGTTAAAAACTTTCGCCATTATTCAACACGTTTAGCTCCGATGCCACCATTTACCACGGCCATGAAATCTTCTATGACAGCGATGGATGAGGCCGAAACTTTGCGGAATTCCATTGTGAACTAAGAAAACTTCAAATAAAAAACTTAGCGACTTTACAGAACATACTTTTATCATTTCGAATAGTTTCGCTAGCCTGCAGCATCTTCAGGGAATTAATCTTTTTTTTTTCATTTCAGAAGATGCTACAGTTTAACGAAATTAGATGAAATAATAAAAAAAATATTCTGTGCAAGCGCAAATTTTTTACTTTGATATTTCTTTATTTGAAAATCTTCTAACCCTCATACGAGGTCAAGTACACCTTTCACAGCAAAAGGAGTGACCACCAGGATTTCTCCGTAAAATCTTCCTTCGAAAACTATTTCAAAAGCACAAACCGTTCAAAATATTCAACCAGGAAATTGAGACGTAGCATTTAATCGGGACTTATACAATGGAGAGACTAGCGTAATTCGAAAAGTTTTGAAATCAAAGCCCTGGATTTACCCCTCGCCGAAGCTCGTCCAAATCCCAGGTCCCAGAGGCAAAGGAAAAGTTTTCACACCGAGTGGACGGGGATCTGAGCGGCGAGTTGCCGCGCCTTCCTATTCCGGTACATGAAAAGAGAACGGTAACAATGCCAAGGTATGCATATGAGTACATGTGTACACGGCAAGTTGCCCTTCAGTCTTTTCTTGTCCCTCCGTCCGTTAACTCGGCTCTTTTTATCCTCGAAACACTACCCTTGGAGAGAGAGACCTCCCCACCCATCACCAATCCGGGTAACCGACACATTCCCCTGGTTGCTGCTACACTGATCACGGCACGCCTCGTCAACCCGAAAAAGACTAGCTGTCGGCTCTTGACATCACGGACCAACGGAACAAAAGCACTCGATTCCTTGTATCCCTCTCATAACAAACACTTCGATTGTTTGTATTCTTTATTTAGGAAATTTTCATGCGCTGATAACTCTCCTGTGTTGATGGTCACATAATTCTGACGATCATGCTGGGTGCATCGGCTGCAACATCTCGTCCGCCAAGAGTCTCCGTTAACAAATCTCTCTATCCCCATAACAATTCTCTCCCTTAGGGATTAGATGGTAGAAGGGACAGTTTTGTCTCAATCTCGCTCAATAAAGACCTTTGATTATTATTATTTTTCAGAGTTACTTCAGTAACATTATTAATATTAACACGTACTGTCATCCACACACTTCACAGTTTCGCATATTTAGTCTGAATCACTATCACTAAAACCGTCGGTGAAATTGTCTCCCGTCAAGATCGTGCTAAATTACCCCAGCGCCAATACACCCAATGCCCTTACAGGTTCACTTGGCGGTAGGACTTCAGTACTTTTTAACATGAACTTATATCAGTAATGTTAAAGTAAAACATAATTAACTTTACAATATTTACACTGTCAAGCACAAAGAAGGTACAAGAGGACAAGCCATTTATGGAAAAAATGCAAACCATCTCAAATTAACAGAAATCTATATTTACTAAAAAGAGTAGGGCGTAAATAAGGTAATAATACAACAGATTGATCATATTTATAGATATATGCGGAGATTTTAGTTCTCTTTAAATATATCTGATGAAGCGGTCTTTTACAAAGATGTTAAATATGTTTTCAGGCCTTACTGCGTTACGTATCGTAGTATCGTTACGTACGTAGACAGAATCAATACAATCTTTGTAGCTTTCACAATGAATTGTATTGAATACGACCGGTTTCATCGCATTGGCGACATCTTCAGGTGACTTGACCTGAAGATGTCGCCAATGCGATGAAACCGGTCGTATTTAATAAAATTCATTGTGAAAGTTACAAAGTTTGCAATGATTCTGTCAATATGGATTTTCACAAAGTTACGCCTGAGAATATCGAATTCGTCCAGTTACGTATAATAGATATCAAATGTCTGGAGTGGTATCACAACCTACCAAACTTACGAGAGCAGCTCCCTATGTGCCATGCAGATGCATATATTAAGGAGAGTAGGGTGACAAAGTTCGCGACAGAATCGTACAAACACAAAGGGAGAAACGAAAAGGAGAGATTCCTTACTCCACTCGCCAGTCAGACAACAATAGTCTGGTTGTCCCTAGGACACGAACATGGCTCGATCGGGGAGAGAGAGATCTCGTGTAATGATCCGGAAATGGAAGAACTCCATTTCCCAAAATATGCATAAATCTGTTGTTGTGTGACGTCTCAGAATAGCCAGCTATGTCAAACTATACCTCAGGAACTGTACCTTTCCCTTTCGAGAACGGCTAGCCTTCCTCTTCTTCTTCCCCTCCCTCCCTTGCCATTTTGTCGAAAACATCCTAGTTTCACCTTTCCTATATAATGGCACGGTGGAGACGCTATCAGGGAGTACACTCGACACTCGTCCGGCAGCCAGTCGGACAGTGATCGGCTAATGGTTACTCTGCAACCATTCACTGACGGTACAGTCACAATGTAGCCGTCAGTGGGAGTCGAAGCGCGGGCCATGGGGCCCGTGCTACCGAAGCGCCTCACTATCCACCCGTGCCATCACCAGCAGCTCCTCTCCTTCCCGAGACATTGGTAATGTTTTCACTTTCTGCTATTCTAGACGCACATATTCATTACTTGCTATTGGTACATTGAATTGATTCTTTTGGGATTTTAAATGGAAATAAACTTTGAGTAAAAGACTTTAAATATTTGTGTGTGATTATTCGCTTCCCGACACCAAGGGCAAGAACCCACGTAAAACATTATGCTCCCGGGTTCCCCGCCACGCGGATGGGGGCCCGGTCGTAACAATGGTGGCAGCGGTGGGATTTGTTAAGTGCCATAACCCCCCCATGTGGGAGGGATTGGCAATTACATCCCAAAATACTGTGGGAATACTGCCTAGGTAGTGTAAGGCTCATTTCTGATCACCTTACACGCGTCGGAACGATAATCACTCATGACTTTCCTTTTATGTGCGTTTCTAGATTTGATTCTTAGTATATTAACGGGGAATAATTTAAATAGTCAGAAAACTCTATTGGTTTGGCACGAAACACTTTCTCGGGAAGTGGAACTTGGTTATTAACGGTGGATGCGAGTGCCGATTACTCGCTAAAATATTTTCGCGAGTATCTGTGAATTCCAGGAGAGCTGAAACCAAAATAGCTGTCATAACAACACGGTATTTTGGAGGAAACTCATTTTCGGACGGACAACGGCCGCTGACCAACGCCATCAGTGCCGGAGGCATCGCGGAGACAACCCGTCGCAGAGAGACTTTCACTTCGCCTGAGCAGCGGATTCACGTAATGGAGCAGTGTGAGCAGTTGGCGGAAGGAAGAATGAAGATCATCAGCAACAACAGAGTACATTGGTGATTATGACACTGAATCAGAACGTTTAACAGTAGAATCAAGGATATGATTACAATGCCTTTTTGGGAAATTTTCTTGGCCGGTTATTAGATATTTAGTTTTTACTTGCCCCGGAGGAGTATGAGAATCCTCAACAAACTGAGCCTTTTTTTTCTCTGAACCCCGTAAGAGATAACCAGACTCGTGTAACGAGCGAAATATATGTAGTTGTTGCTCTAATAATCGTCTCCAATAAATGTTTTATTCGGGATTGAGCAAATTGAAGCAAAGGTTTGCAATTGGGATGGTCTAAGGAAGCCGTCGCTGCGTTTGCGACATTGAGGGACTTCTTAAGTAATGGACCGGTATTTAGGTACCCTGATTTCAATGAACCTTTTCTGCAGATGCATCATGAGATGTTTTGGGAGCAGTATTGGCTCAAAAGGATGCCACATGCGAATTTGTAGTCACTTGCGCCAGCCGCAATTAAACAGGACGGGGTGAAACTACAGCGCCACGTAAGGGAATGCCTCTCGCTAGTGTTCAGAATAAAGTATTTCGATGCTTATTTAACGGTAGGGCCTAAATGTGATTGCGGATCATTGGCAATTAAAATTGTTATTTTCGCTGAAGGACCGATCTTCACGCTTAATGCGCTGGTCTCTTCCATTGAGCGAGTACGATTTTGTGGACCCACACATGCCCGGGAAAACACTAGAATGCAGATGCACTGTCTCGTAACCCGTTGGTAGTCATTAAGCCTCCGTTAGAATTTCTGGGGGATGAACCATTGATACGGGACGAGCAGGATAATCCCAGGTGGAAAAAACGTTATAGAGAGAATAAGAGAGAGGGGATTAGTTAATTTCTGTTGATCAAGAGGGAAACTGATAAAGAAAATTAACAAGTGGACAGGAACAAGTGATAGTTCCCAAGAGTATGGGATTTTAAGTTTTCCATGATTGTCCATGGGATGGTTATACGGGTGTTAAACGTACAATGGGCTACGTTTTACAGTAAAGAGGGAGAATAAAGGGTAATTGAAGCCATAAGTCTGATGAGAGTATATACTATGGCAGACAAAAGTCGCAAGTAGAAAATGGTTGCGTAAATACGGATAGACTGGTCGATTTTAGTTAATATTCCTTATTATGAGATTACGTAACATAGGTAAAACGCCGGCTAGGAAAAATTAGGTAATCAGTAACACATATCCTTGTTTCTTTTATTCAGTGTCAAGTATCATGAATAGTGTAAAAAAGTGATCTTCTCTGAAAGGTATCACAAACTGGTGATGGTGAAAAACAAATTGGTGATGTGTTTAGTGAAAAGTGACAAAGTGTGTACATGCTGTCCTCATATTATTCCCCCCCTACAAATTCCTCAAGAAAACAGTGAACTTATATTCGCTACGGCGAGGAATAGTAACTTCGGATCTGTGGAAAAAACAATGGACTTAAAAACAGCACCGGAGGTATCTAGGGAACATGTGAACTAGCAGAGATATTTTAAATATGAATGTATATATGTAGTTTTACATATACAAGGACTTTATACTTTTGTCATTGGCAAATATTTTTTTCAATTTTTTGCAAGCCATCTGTGCATTAATTTTTACTTTGATATTCAATATTGCAATGCAATAACTGCTACTAAATGTATATGATTACCAGTGAAGTATTCAATAAGAAAATTTAGTTAAATTATGAAATGTTATTGATGACAGGTTTTTTTAAATTGATTTTCTTTGTTTTGTATAAATGTGATCGATCTCGTTAGAGACCGATCAATTTTGAGAAAGAAGGGAGTAATGTAATGATCCGGAAATGGAAGAACTCCATTTCCCAAAATATGCATAAATCTGTTGTTGTGTGACGTCTCAGAATAGCCAGCTATGTCAAACTATACCTCAGGAACTGTACCTTTCCCTTTCGAGAACGGCTAGCCTTCCTCTTCTTCTTCCCCTCCCTCCCTTGCCATTTTGTCGAAAACATCCTAGTTTCACCTTTCCTATATAATGGCACGGTGGAGACGCTATCAGGGAGTACACTCGACACTCGTCCGGCAGCCAGTCGGACAGTGATCGGCTAATGGTTACTCTGCAACCATTCACTGACGGTACAGTCACAATGTAGCCGTCAGTGGGAGTCGAAGCGCGGGCCATGGGGCCCGTGCTACCGAAGCGCCTCACTATCCACCCGTGCCATCACCAGCAGCTCCTCTCCTTCCCGAGACATTGGTAATGTTTTCACTTTCTGCTATTCTAGACGCACATATTCATTACTTGCTATTGGTACATTGAATTGATTCTTTTGGGATTTTAAATGGAAATAAACTTTGAGTAAAAGACTTTAAATATTTGTGTGTGATTATTCGCTTCCCGACACCAAGGGCAAGAATCCACGTAAAATCTTATGCTCTCGGGTTCCCAAATAGGTGGGGGCCCGGGTCATAACACTCGCTTAGGCCACTAAATGGCAGGTGTTGCAGATAGTCGAAATTGTTCGCGGGGAAGGCAATAGTGGGGTCGGTTGTCACGACGAAAAGTGGGGACATTACCAGGTAGGGCACTGGGGCGTGTGAGTGGCTCCTATTCTACATGGAAAATAAAACTTCTTTCTGCCTTGCCCTCCTCATAATAGTGCCCAGGAATAAAAAAAAACCCTCAAGAGATGTCCAGACAGTCCAGTCGGAAGAAGAGAAAGGGTATATTAACACAGACTAATTCGCGAGAGGGGTTTACGAATATGTACCACTACTGTACTTCTATCTCATCCGTGTTCCCTCCACAGAGAGGAATTCGGTGCTTGAGAGGGGGAAGGGATAAAACTCGTTAAACAAATCGAGGCTCTCACGCCCCTTTCGCTAACCCCTATATATCCCTCTTCTTTTCCGACCGGTGGTGAGGAGTGAGGAGGAGAGAGAGAGAGAGTAGGGGTAAGAGGAGAGTATATAACTGACCATCTAATAGCAGCGGCGGAGACTGTCGCGGTGGTTCACGCGGTGGGAAATTTTGCGCACGACCAGACTCCGGACGGCGCGCCGCGGACGAGAACCGGACGTCAGGACAAAAACTAAACTTCCGTTAAAAATATGGGTTATGAAAACTCTCCGAGTTCATCCCGTGAGAATATGACGACCAATGAAGCGCGAAAATCGGGAGAGAAAGGGGTCGATGCGACGGCGCGATGCCCGAGGATTGAATCGCGGTAGTAAGGGATTGTCCTCATGGGAAAGCATTATACGAACAACGTTTGAAGGTCCAGTCAGATAAAAGAACATGGGTAGAAGCAGGGAAGAGAAAATTATCATATTCAGAGAATGAGGGGTAAAGATGAAATTTCGACGTGAACCGACATCAACACACGATCAACCTGAAAGTCAAACGGAAAAAGAGAATAATCGAACTGACAGAATGAGGGGAGATGAAAACCTGCAATGCGGGCCCGTTAGTTGCGCATCATAAACCCGTTAGCCTTAAAAGTGTGCTTCCTAAGGAAAGCGAGCAGTATTTCATGAGGAAATAATAATGAGAAGAGAGTTAAGGAGTTAATTAAGAGGTTTACGAGTGGCGACAAGAGAATAATGAAATGCGTTCTTGACATTTTGAATAGAGCCGTAGTCATCAAGTCCACTGCTTCATGCTCAATGTCGAGGAAATTATAAATATTCATTTTAAATTAAGAATGTGAGATATTCCTAAGGCTAAAAATGGATAAAACGCGAGCCACCTTATATAAGCGCCAACGTTATTTCCATCACTGATGCCGTAAAACGATGAAATTCACACAGCCCGATTTTGATTTATGGAAATGCACGATCTTTAAAATATGAGTAACAACTTTAAGATCGATGACTCCATTCGACTAGATTTAACGGTGCTATTAACTAGTAGTCACATATTACAGTCGGAAGGAGGAGAGCGTAAAACTGTCTCCCTCGAAAAAATATTTGCCACGCAAGGCCCTTAGTTTGGAAGACCAATAGAAGTGGGGGTCGTAGATAGCTGCATGAACAAATTACATCAAAATATTGGCTCCCTAATTTTAAATTGCTTACGTCGGGTGCTCCGTCGAGGAATTATGGAATTAACATGAACAAACCCATCATCAAGAAAGATTACCTCTGCAACTAAAGACAGTATGCTCGGTGCGGACCACGATCACCTGTTATGCAATAACTGAAAGGGATACAGGCAATCAAGCGTAGAAAAAAGCATTGTTAGAAGAAACTGCAAAATGTGATTTAATCATATATTTTTCCAATATGATATGGATGAAAGGGTTATGGGCACCCCGGCATAGAAAAGAGAATCTTAATTCGAAGAAATTCGCAAGTGAGAGTGGTCCAGAGATTTCCGAAGCCATGAGCCCTGGGGCCTTCAGACTCTCCTCATAACGCGACTAAAACGGATTATTTACTTGTTAGCCATCGGCCCTTACTCATTTCGCCAAGAAGGACGTGCATTCGAATTTTACATTAAAAATTTTTTCCAGAAAAGAGGTATGCTTTGAAAGGAAGCAGGAGAAAGGCACAAGAGAGATCACGCTCAACAAAAAATATCCGACTACTCTGAGACATTCTAAGAGGAATAAAAAATAAGTCGATGCCACGATACTCAAGTGATTACGAAACCGAGAACGCCTCTCCCAATCGTTTCCCGTCCAATAAATCTCAAAAGTATCGCTCCTTCATCATTCCAAGCATAGTCATGGACTCCATGGAACACCATTAAATTCCAAAAAACTCCTAAATAAAAAGGCAAACATCGTTCCCTAAAATCCCGTCTCCCACTCAAATAAAGCGTATTTTTATTGATTGGGAGTGGAGATAAGGTAAGAAAACGAGTGATATATACAATTTTGCTATATTCTACACTATATTTATCGCTTTCGCCCACGTATTTAAAAATGAACATGGAAAATGCACCACAAGTAACACTTTATCTTCCTCCCACATGCGATAAAGGAGCACTAGTAAATCGTCTTGTCATGGATGACAGTAGTATGGGAGGTGAAAGGCATAGGCCAGAAAGAAAGGGGTTAGGTGGATGAGGAGGATGGAAGCGATTGAAATAAAATGAGAATCTCCAGCGAATTAACTGCTCCCACTTCGCGCGACTCCACTGCTTCATGCTCAATTTCGAGGAAATTATAAATATTCATTTTAAATCAATATTGTGAGATATTCCTAAAGCTAAAAATAGGTAAAACGCGAGCCACCCTATATAAGCGCCATGGTTCTTTCCATCATTGATGCCATAAAACGATCTCTCTACTGCGATTCTCTTCTGAATTTTTCCGGCTACCCATTCCACGATCAAACACTAACAATGGCCATTATCAGGCTCGCATGAATTGGTAGGGGCCGGTCCCTAGTATTTTATAAGTTAAGTGGAATGAGATCATGCCAATTCGCCTCTTCTCCCCAAAGACTGGCAAGTGTTATCCCATTAACCATAGGTGCTTCCTTGGTACGTACCAACGTAACCAGCCAACTAACATTAAAAGGCTAAAAGAGATCCATCAAATTTTATTCTAATCCAGGAACAATTTTGAGGCCGCTTACAAATTAAATCTACGGATGGTAGTCGCAGACCTAGGTTTCAGTTACTGTAACTGTTAAGGTTAAATAGTCTAACCGAAGACCGTAATCCTTAGAAAATCACAACATCCCTCCCCGAGGCGGGATCCGAACATTCGACTTCCGACACGCCAGGCCGAAGCGTTTCCAACCTCGCTACCGGAGAATGATCAAACCCCTGGGTTTGCGAAGGAAATCGATAGTAGGATGGGAAAAACTAAAAGGGGATAACCGAGAAGACTGCACCTATGTGATCGGTAAGGGGAGACGTGAAAGCGGATAAACAGACCTAAGGAGATTAGCGCGAAAAAGAGAGCGCTTGGCGGAGAGCTGAGCCAAAACAATCCAGGGATTAGAAGAAACATAATGTCTCGACTTCGTGGAGTAACGTCACATCCACCATTTCAAGTTAAATACACCAGATTTCCTACGACCCTATGAATGTACTATTTTGTTCCGATTTTCCCGCATATCTTCAAGTGTTAATTATCACGAATACATATCACTTAAAGCGTTGAAACTTACGCGAAGTCGGCAATATTTATATTAGGATCGATCAAGGACGCTTCGACGAAAATACATCCCGGCTGCAATATCATAATTTATAGTACCAAGATGGAGACCATAATATTAAAAAGATCTTTCATACACTCAGGTATATGTCCAGAGAAATAAATAGTATCTGACATTTTTCCCACTTTCAAAAGCGTCGATGGGGAAGAGAGCCCAGTAAGTTTGCACGCCCATCAGTTACCATCGTTATAAGCTTCATTCGCAAATGTATTAGAACCATATCCTGGATTTATTTTTAATAAGGCATTAAGTTTCGGAGGGATGGACATGGAAAAAGACCGAAAAATAGCACAGTAACGACTACTTAAAGACCGCTCAAAATCGAGATAAATTAAATTTTAAACGCTCCATCGTAAGAAAAAAATGCAAAAATAGCTCTATTAAGAAATTAAATTTTCCACCATTGACACATTATAAAAAAACTTTTAATCAAGTATGCCCGAGGTGGAATCAACCGCAACGACACATCTATGCAAATGTGTATAGGGTACTTATTTGGTGGCGTTGTTTCCTGGATGATAGGAGTCGTTTCAATTCCGCGCTCCTTGAAAAAATATCAATATTGGGCGAAATATACGAGGGCTTCACAGTCGGGACAGGAATATTAATTCCCATGGGCAAACAAACGGGCGATGGCAGCGGTACAATGAACTGAAGAAAGGATCGCAAGCAGGGAAGTTGAACGAAGCCAAAGTCGTCACGCGAGGCAACTCAGGAGGGCGAACTTTAATTAAAACGCAGCAGTGACTCCGGGAACCCAATCCCCAGGGAAAGACAGACAGAGAGCAATGTAAATGCGTATACATACCACTGGTAGAATAGCAACGGGGCACTGTTTCAGTGATTCCGTTGCTCTCACAATTCGCTGCTCATAAGGGAATCCCCCAGATTTTGGAGTCTCCATTTAGGAATAATATCCACTTACCTAGAAATAGAAATAAGTATAGCATAAGTATGACAATATGGCAGACATTACTTGAAACAGTTGTTAGTGAAAAATGGATCAAATTGGTTACAATAATTTACACTGATACAAACTAAGAAACTTACAACTAATTTTTCACGAATTTTACTGATTCTACTATACGTTTCTTCTTGACTTCAGTTTCCCAAGATACCCCTCCCCTACAACACATTATTAAGCGAGATAACAGAAATCCTCGATATAATCCGACTATAATGCCGAAAATGCGAAATATCTGGGAATGCATTCACGCTAAGGAAAACTGGATTGATTAACACAGTAACAACTGATTGAAGATAAATATTTCGCACGATATGTAAGTCGCTTCTCAATCTGCAATCATTTTCTCCGGAAATACGGAAATCCAGAAAAAGCAATCTATTTGAAAGGCCAAAATATCGAGAAAATCAAGATATCCACAAAAATATATTAAGAGAGCTAGGTAAAGCTGCTGAAGCGATTCAATACTCTTGCACAATGATCGCCGATAGTCAAAATAAGCTCAAAGTGGCAATCACAGGAGATATGGGCATTTAGATTTGATAAACACACAGGAGGAAACTTTTCCGAAACGTCGATATCCCACCGAGTGCTACTAAAGCTACTGAGGCGCCTTCCACTAATGTAGGCGGATTCAAATCCTAGTAATCATTATTAGAAGACTTTGTTTACCGAGAAATTCTTACACTAGTGCTCACCTCAGCAAAGGACTCCGCTCAAGTTCCTCACGGGGCATACTCGGCAGTATTTTAGGTATACCTCATTAGTAAGTTCTACCATGATATCACATGCATTATATTTGTTTTGATAGCTATCATCGAATGATTTCTCACCCAACAGAAGACGGAGTAGAGAGAAGGATTAAGTAATAGAGTGGGGGGAGAGAAACTGATGGCGGTCTCGGAAGGTAGTCTCCAGGGAAAAAGGGGTAGAGAGAGAGAAAAAGAGCTCGAGAAAAAGAAAAAAAGAGGGTTTGGATGTAAAGAAGAGAGGCAGAAAGAATGCGATACAGAAGAGATAGATCAACAAAGAATGTAAATTTACCCAAAAAGGACAATGGGAGGAAAGCAATGATGTATGTTCAACTAACCTATCTGAACTGACTATTTAACTTAACTGACTGACTATTTAGGGCACAGCGAACTGGCCGCGGTTTTACATTTACGGAGTCACACGCAAGTGCACAGAAGAGAGAAAATTCCACTGGGGAGAAAAATCATCCGACTTCACGGGACTCGAACCCGGATCCCTCGATATTACGCCGAGTGCTTTAGCGAATTCATAGCTATTGAGACATCCTTCCTAGACCTAGCTCTCCCTAAGACTTTAAAACCCACACCAATCCACAGGGGAGAAAGACTGAAGAAAGAAGTGACTTAACTGACAAAAGCATTCAGCGTGTAATCGAAGGATCCGGGCTTTATTTACTACGGCGGCAGCGGATGATGTTTCCTCCGTGGAATTTTCGCACTTCTAACTTGATCGGTATAAAACCCAGTAATAATAAGGGTCATTTCATGTCAAAAAACGAGAAAATGGGAAGTTTTTCCCCGGCCATCTCCATTTTCCACAAAAATTGGGACATATGTTTCCTATTCGTGTATTGGTAAGTGCAAAATAGTTTTCCCAAATATGGAGTAGGTATATCGAAAGTTACAGCTCTTTGCACATTTATAGATTTTTACAATTAAGCCCTTAGTTTTAGGGCAATATCTCTTGATATAATTGAGCTAGACATCTCCGTAAAAGCTTGTTTTAATTTTTGAAAGTTGAAAGTGATTCTATTGGGTCAGATTAAAATTTATAAAATTTATTGGATAATTTTCAAAGTTATAACTTCTCAGCAACAATCCCTGCGACGTAGAAGCTACAGATGACATCAATTCGATTCTCTTTTTCTTGCAGATCAAAAATTTGATATTGGAATTCTCTACTAAGAAATCAACTTCTAAACGATTGAGAAAGATTTTGATTTCGATATAGTTATTGCTGATTTGCACCAACCTCTCAAGTCCCTGTATGACTCCAATTTCATCTATTGAAATAACTTCGAAGAGAAAATCTGAAAACTAAGATTTGAACATGAAAAAAATCGAAAAATCAACGCTTTACTCCAATAAGTTCGACTTCAGTGGAAGCGCCACTTTACCAGCCGACATCAAAGGTCACATTTCCATTCCAACACGAACCCATCTCCCTCTCACACCAAGAGCCACCCCTGAGTCATCCCTCTCCCCCTAATATACGCACGCTAGCCTCCCCCGTTTGAAGGAGGATAACCGAAAAAATAAATCCAGCCCCGACGATAGTCGTCGCTTGTCCCCACGTCTGGCTCACCTGCACACAATCCGAAGAATTCGGGAGGAAGGGAGAGGAGTAGGTTCCGGATGTAAGGGAGTAGGGGAGAAGGATACTTTTTTTATACAAGAGGATTGAGGGTTGGGGAGAAATTTAGGAGGGTGGAGGGGTAGGACGGTGCGTAAACACCGATCAAAGGAGCTCATCTATCATGAGCCACCAGCCAGCCGTGGAGTGCTAGGAAGTGGCGGTCTCAAAAATCATCGGCCATTATAACATTGAGGCGGGAGCCATTAGTCACCACGGGAGGGCCTTAAACCCCACACAAAAAGACACAGGCCAACACTAAAAAACCACTTGTGAGACGAGGAGAGGAGGAGACGAGGGGGAAAGGGTCAATGTCAAGAGGTTTATGCATATCACCACGTGAGTGGAAAGGGGGGGTGGGAAGAAAGAAGGAATGGCACGTATGGAGGTGTCATGTCTTTCAGGGGGTCGCGTACACCCCGAGCATTCGTTTTCCGGGATTAATTTCCTCCCTGGAGTGGTTTGGTACTGTAAAAATGGCATGCGAAATCTTTCCCAGCGCCAAATCCGTAGTGTAATTGCATTGAAATAAGGATGAGCGATTCGGAAACGAGCGAGGCATATCGTAAACGGTGGACGTCGCGCAATAAATGAAGTACAACAAAACGCAATCGATTAAAAAAATATTAATCCCTGTGTTAAAATGTACATCATTTATGAAAGAAATTTTGAGATACAACCGCAAGACGAAGGAGGCTGTATAGTAAATTGAGACCTGTTTTATTACAATTTAACAGCGGCCAACTACAATCGTGAAAGAACAGCTTTGATTATTAACTTTGATCCATTTAAAAGTTTCAAATTAGGTAAAAAATCGAACTTTAGAGTTTTCACATGATTTTCTCTGTTTTTATCCGTATTGATACTCGAATATAAAGTTAAAAAGGAAATTCTAAATAAGTGGAACTTACGTATCCGAAGACGTAATGACACACAATGCAAGTGCGAAGTATTTAATGGGCGGCAACATACATGAATACTAGGTTTCGAGTCAGTACAAAAATATCTAATGGCTATTGAAAAGTCTTTCGATCCATGACACAGCTCTTGTTCTCTGGGAAAATACACACATCTAAAGTATCGGACATAGTAGCACTTTTGGCCAAACGCTATTCCATTCTTCAATGCTTTCAAGCAGCCTCGTCTTTTCTCAATTCTCTAGACTTACCCAAAATCTGAAACGATCTTAGTATTAACCTTTCACAATTGGCTACCACTATCTTCAATCTACATTCACTCCCTTCAACTAATTCCCTAATCAGCCTAATTTCTTCTCCTACAATGCCCGGCCAATTTGTCGTTTTCCTTCCTCACTTACTATCGTATTTTCTTCGCCATTCTCCATCACCACATCTCTAAATGCTCCCTTCTCTCTAGCCTCAAAGACCAGGTTCCGTAACCCTACCAAGTGTGCAACATTAAATTTATCACGGAAAAGAATTTTTTTTTATTTGTAAGTGACCCTTTGCACTGGGCGCACCTGCTTGTCCCGATTAGCAGTAGATCACGCCGGAGAAAGAATAGGGTAACGGGCGAGGAGGATTTATTAAGGAGAATAAACTACGACCGGCATGCATAAGAGAGGCACAAGAAGGCAGTTGGGTTGACCCGCGAAGGGTGAAGTGTTTGCTGAGAGGAAGAAGACGTAGGGCGGAGGGATCCAGGGAGTGGTCCGGACGTGACCGACATAACGATAAGGCAAAACGACCACTGCAATAGGTGTGGGGGGGGGGGGTCAAAAGGGGAACCATAGGCACTGGGGGGAGTAAGGGAGCACGGTAGGAAAATCATGCACTGAAGGGGCATCTGTGAGATCAATGGATGTAGCGGGGCTGTGGACAAACCGCCTTTGCTGCGACTGTCACCAATCCTTAAGCCTTGACTCGATTCGGAGGAAAGAAAGCAGTCTCACAAACAGCAGTGTAGGATTTTATGAATTGGGTCAGCGGCTATGTTCATATGAGCCAATGATAACACTGATTTATATAATTTAGTGAAAGATTCAACATTAACTTTTCGCTTAAAATTGTTTTCCAAACAGTTAATTCTTCCTATAATTTGACTTGACAAGGGTAGTTCAAGCGAGATTGTCCCTACTCACAATAGAGACTATTTTCAAATTTTATTTTTAAATCTAAACAACTGTAATAAGGATTAAGTAAGTATTATAACTTTAATGACACAAAAACGTTTTAAATTGCTGAAATTATCAATTATTAACTAAATATACATATGAAATCGCCCTAACAACCGAAGATTTTATTGCGATCCTGTAAAAATAACTGCGGCGAGTAATTGATTTATGTTAAAATATAGAAGAGAAAGCATACGAACTACATAACGCTGAACTTCTCACGATATCTATGAGTTAGAAATTACTCATTTTTTAAATAGAGTATCCCTGGAGTGCATACCCGTATAATTTCCCTTGGAATATGGCCGGAATTCTTGTTTTCTTGGAAAATATCTCTAAAAGTATAATGGTAAGTGGCTGATATTTTGTTATAATTGGAAATATGAGATCTTTTTCTTTGGGGACAAATTCATCAAAATGGATGTGAAGTGATATCTCGCTCAAATTACCTTAAGAAAACTTTATTGAATTAAAAAGCAGAGTTCGGTTATAAAAAGGCAGCACTTGGCTTATAACATCAGCGTCATCCACAAGAACATTTTCTGATTTTCTGCTCATCTCCATCCTACTATGCGTATCACGAAATTTTATACACTCACGATTATAGGAGCGCCGGGGTAGTCCCAAAAAGTTAAAATACAACAAAGGCCGTTTTACGCGATGAAAGATTTTGTACAAACGAATGTAGGTGAGATTTTACGTTTGTCTCAACGAAATTCGAACAGGTTCTATTTTCCGTTCAGGCATTGAGACATTCGCACAAGCGTTCACACAGTTTGCCGATTTACACGATACATTTTTCCTCATGCAAGAGTTCACGGAAGAGTTTGTACTAACAAATGCACCGTTTAAAACGGTCTTAAAGAACCTAGAAAAGTGTAGTCGGGGTTTTAAGAAGTCGCAAAACTTAATTATTAGCAATTCGCCTTTAGATACTAGTCATTGAGAATAAGAATTCAACAATACTAATTTTTAAAAACTTGCGGTGATTCGAATTTTTCATAGTTTAGGATAAATATCCCTTGCCTTTCTCAGAGGATGTTGGGTAAGCAGAGAAGGGGAGAAAAATAATAGATTTTAGGGACGGGATGAAGAAAGGTAGGACTTACGCTGAGATGGAGAAAGAAATACTAGGGGTAGATAGGGACGTGTAAGAGTCTGTTGGATTTTCCCTGGCATGTTTTTAAAATCCTTCCTTTACTAATTCGACTAATTTACGGCATTCATTGTATAAGTATGGGCAATAAAAGACTTCACACATTGAGTTTCTAGAGAAATTTGAGAAACCTAGTTTGACGTAGACCAAAAAAAATGTTAATTCACATTAGGAACATAGGCACCACGACCAAGGAACATTTTCATCAGTTTTGTGGAGCACTGACTCATTCTAAATTCCAGCAACATCGACGGAATCAAAAATCGCAAGGCAGTTACCGTCCCGCCCGCTCGCTTCGCCTCTGAAGTTCTGCGGGCACGAGACGAAGTGGCCGAGCGGGATACGGAGGCGGATTTCACGGTCACGACTCGAGCATCAAACCAAAGCTCACTTCTGATGGCTGCTCACCCTCCGGTAGAAAGAAAAGGGAGTATGAAGGAGGAGAGGAGGGGGAAGGCCGGAAAAGGTTGAGGGGAAGGCTTGAGATTTCCTCCATCCCTCCAACCACCACCCACACACGTTTCCGCCCCAAGAGAGATTTCCACGGAATGAATGATTCACGCGTTCCCACCTTTCCACGTGGCTCTCTAGAAGATACTATGAATGGTGGGGCAGGCAGGCCTCGTCGGGTAAAGAATACGAAATGTTTCGAGAGCAGAGAAGCAGGATGCGGGTTGCATGTATGTACACCACGAGGCTGCTGCACAGTAAACAAAATGCAAGCACTTAACCGTATATATGCGACGACACCGTGAATAAATACAACCGAAAAAGAGACACTTTTCTCAACCAAAGTTCCTTGAGATTTTCCTGATGTTAGGCTTACACGCCTGCATCTGCATACTATTCTCCGATACGGTAACTTAGCTCACAACCAATTGTGTACAGGGGAACTTGGACTATTTTGTTGAACTTTCATTAGACATGGGAAAAAAGACAAATGTATACAACTCCGCACCACCTTACGAGGCACTGTAAGGACGTGTGGAAGTGAACGTTAGGACACAATCCATTAAGAGGAGCCGCTATTCTCGACGAAAGTTTCTCAAACTTTTCGTGACGTTCGTTTACACACCTAAATCTGCATACTACCCTCCGAGTCGGCAACTTAGCTCACAACCGATTGTGTACAGGGGAACTTGGGACTATTTTGTTGTGAATTTTCATTAGAAAGGGAAAAATAAAGACAAATTTATCAACTACGACTAGAGGACAGAGACAGAAAAGGAAAAATAAAAACAGGGTAAGGACGAGCAGTGAGATTTTTTTTACGGATAGGCGTATCGATAAATTTTCATCGAAAATCAACAGCATAGTCAATAATAATGCATTGGTAGAGGAAATTGTAGTAGCTATCGTTTCAAAATAGTATATGTGCCAATTTTTGGCTCTGGCTTGAGAATTAGTGAGGGGTTAAAATAATAGGTACCCTCCGTGTCATCATGAAACTCTTGTGATCTGAATGTTTCAAGTTAATTTAGCTTCGCGTGTAACCTCCGAATCTCTAATGGTTCCCAGCCTAGTCCTTACATCAGCTGTGTTACGTCTGTTCGCACCTAAAGTTTTTAACCAAGTGCGAGGCTTTCCTTTGTATTTTGTTTAGTTTGATATTGAAGTCTATTTCAAATGCGTATTAAAAACAGCGTATTTGATATTAGGCATAAGTAAAGTGAGAAAAATGTATCAATTGCACACCTGATAACCTTTATCCCACTGGTGTGATCATTTCTAATCTCTTTCATGTAGTTCCACAAAGGCCTAGTTAAATGGCATTCGGGTTTGTAGTCGAATTACGTAACGCACGACCTTTTGGATTTAATGCCTTGTCGCCAAAAGCCGAATTAATGGGATGGAATAGGAATTATCGACCGAAAAGACATGGAATGGAGGACCCATCATAGTATTAGTGATCTGAATGCATTATTCACCACAAGTTATCACCGTAGGATACCAATTAGAGGCTAGAATTGTAAGAGGATAAAGGAAAAAGATTTCAGAATACCAAATACGCAGTTTCAATCAAATGTTTAAGCAAAGAATATATGAAAATACTTCTCTCAGCGGATTCGCGAATAAGCCGCGAGTATGTGCCAAAGGTAAAACTACAATTTTAAAACACGTTCTATATTCAATGCAGTGAGAAAAACGTACTTCACTATTAATGCAACAGACGCAGCAAGGTTTCAAATGAATGTAACGTGAGCTTCGACATTTTTACTGAATATATGTAGATATATGATATCGGGAATGATCCTTTGCCCGAAAATGTCATGGGAAGCACGAGGGAAAAGCATTCGATTAGTGCTTATGTACCGACGTTTCAAACATTTTTGTTACGCACAGCAAGAGATGATGACACATACGAGCTTGAAAGAGAGCACATTTTCTTCGTTTCGCGTGACAAAAAATTAATGATTTTAATGGTAAGACGGATGAAACTGGATCGATGGATGCATGGAAGAAACTGAATGGGAAAAACTAACATACCTCAGCACACCTCAATTCAAGCATAGATCACGAAAACTCCCCACTTTCCTCACAAGGATGAACAATCAGTAAGAGAAACGCTGATAAAACAGCTGCAAAACCAAGTGAACTGAACGAAATTACTAGGTACATGGCTTAATAACTAAAGAGGTTAAAGGGATACTTACACGAGATAAAATAATTTGAAGTACTTACATATGGCAAAACGTACGTATTTATACAGAAAAATCTACATAAATATTACGTAATAGTTTCTTTCTAGGATAATAACGACCATCGTGGAACGTTCCACAATTTCTTGACGCTTATAAAATAGCATCGTCATGCATGATATTAGAATTTAAACATACCATATACAATAATAGCTTATTTTCAAGGATCATAGTCACTTTCAAGTGTTTTGTTGTTAAGAAACACTTTTTCGGTATTAACTGAAATTTCTGAAGACAAGGTATCTGAGACGGTACTATGAGCCATTGTATGTACATTTTATATATCCGGTTATATATATCGAATCCCTTGCCTCGCACCCCTGACGGTACTTTCCGTAGATGTCGACTTCAGATAGAATCATACCCAGAATTAATATAACTACAGTGTTAAGCGGGCTCCGCAAGTCGCATTCACGTAGTAATCAGAAGGATGCGACAGCGCAGACTTTTGAGCACGCTCAAGCAATCTAAAGGGAAGGCAAGTAAGCAGGCTTTCAACAAAGCGCATTTCGAATGCAATCATCCCCACGCGCTTATTAAGCGGGAGAAGGGTCAACTCGAGTGGCGAATGCTGATGACTGCACTCGCTCGCTCAGATAAAAGAGACGGGAGATTACGGGAGATGGAAGGAGCAGGATGGAAGGAAGGCAGGCAAGGGAAGGGAAGGAGTGGAATATTCCAGGATGATGTCCCCCTTAAGGCCATGTCCCACGGCACTAGTTTCTGTCAGAGATTCTCTGAAGCAATATACGTATAGCAAGCATTTTTTTCGCAAGATAACTCTCACCGTGAGTTCACACGATGCAAGTTAACTCTTGAAGGAAATCGAAGCGATATTAAAAACGGCGTTTGCTTACGACCAGTGGGTGGTCTCTTCCATGCATTACATAACTACACATAGCTACTGCAGACGGAACCTCAAATGTCGTTGTTATGCTCAATGCACGGAGAATTTGGCCGCTCAAGAGCTGAGTCACGAGGAACATTTGTGGAATAGACGATAAGAGCAATTTTAATAAGCTCCTACCTTAATAAATATGCTTTTGTTATTAGCACGTCTCCTTCCCACGGATGGTGCCGAGTCTCCTCTCATATTTCTCATAGGTGATTGCATAAAAACTCACGAAAAAATAGAGCCCACCCTAAAATAAAAAATGTGGTATCTCATAGAGCTCCAAAAGCTAAAATTCCCCGAGACCCTATAGTGTCCCTGTAGTGTTCAGGCCGAAGCCCAGCTCTCTACCCTCCCCTAGCATATAGACCAAGCGATCGCAAGTTGTTTCTTTTAAAAGTAATAATTGAACTGAGGTAACCTCGAGACTCGGTTTCTAAATTACATTATCTTATACGCTATACCTCTACTAACGGCCAGCAACATAAGTCTGGGAGTAAGGAAGCACTACATTCACCAAATATATACTGTGAGAATTTTCTAATATGGCGGTGAATCCTGGAAAATAACAACCGAAGAGCAAAGAAGATTGGAATAGACGGAAATTAGGCGTTAGGGAAGAACGACAAAGATCAAATTGACAAAGGGAATTACCGATGAAGGAGTCCAAAGTACAGTTGGGGAGAAAAGATGTTTACCTGAGGAGAAGAAAACACATTCTGGCATAAAACAGCCTCTTGAAAACAGTACTTGAAGGAGAATTGAAAGTAAATAATTACCGTGGAAGACCAAAGACGGAATAAACAATGCAACTTACGAGGGAAGTTAACATGAAAACTTAAGGTAGTTCGAGCGAGAAAGTTCCCTAGTCATAACGGTGACCATATTCGAATTCTATTTTTTTTATTTCAGCGTCTGTAAGAAGTATAAAGTAAATATTGTAACATTAATGGGACAAAAAAATAGTAATATATGACGAAAACTCTCAGTAAATAAATAAATATATCTACATAAGTATCTAACTTGACTCATTTTTTCCCGCCATACGGCTAAAAAGCCTTCAAAACAGCAGATTTTTTTGTGATTCTGTAAAAATTACTGCGATGAGTAATGGATTAATTTTTATAAACAGTCGAGAAAACATACACACTACACATCGTTCGTTTTTCTACGTAATCTAGGTGTTATAAATTCCTAATGTTTTCCATATTCTCCCTCTGGAGCGCACAGCCGTGATCTATCCCATGTAAAACAGCTTGCATTTCAAGCAAATTGCTCGAAAATTAGTTCGGAAGGGATTAATATTTTGATATCATTGGAAAGATGGAAGTTTTTTCTTTAAAATGAGGTCAAATTCATCAAATTCCAAGTGAAGTGACTATTTCCCTCGGACTACCTTAAGTAGGAGAAAAGCTGTTAGCTGAGAGGAGAGTGGAGTAGAGAGCAGCAGCAAGCCAATCTAACGGTCGATGACGGCGGATTACAATGCGCTACACTGAGGTGATCTAATGACACAGACGAAAATCCAACAGACAGGAGGAAGAGGGCGACCGAAGCCGCATTCCTTCGGGAGGACAGGACAGGTTGGTTGTGGATGTTTCGGGAAGCAGGGGGCGGAGACTTAGGGGTCAGGGTTGATTGGCAGTCGCACTCAAGAGCCGGCGCGTCGTGTGCCCTTTAGACCCTTAAAAACCGATCGCGACCCTCGTCTTAAGAGGAGACAGAAAAACCCTCTCACCCTACTATCTCCCTTGCGAAGAAGACTCCCTTACGAGTGTCATCTCTCCTTAGGAGTCTCTCCTACTCCGTCCTCTTCATGCCCGCCTCTCTCGCGTTCTTTCGTCCTGATGAATAAAATATAAAGGAGGGTCGTGCGGGAGAAGGGCGAGAAAAGAATGGCTGCGGTGGCGGTTCGAGGGTCTCTTTGCGCCAACCCTTCCTCCTTCGTGCACTCTCAAGGGGCTCGGACACACAACAGAGGCGAACGAACACACAAGAGGGGGGCTAAAACCCTTCCGTCAGGTGCGATATCCACTTAAATAAAGCGACCCTCGAGGGGACCTCTCTAACTCCACCCTTACAATCGATGACGTGAAATAAATAAGGGGGATATGGAATGTTTACGAGACGTATATTATATCGGCGCGGAGCACGAGAACTACTATTTTTTTCATTTGCCGCAACAGCCAAACAAATGGATTAAAGGGTCTCAGCTAAGGGAATCATTGCCATTATTTTAAGCACTCTTCACGACCACTCTGAAACGGAGTATCACTAATTTTATCACACCTTTAACTTCTGAAGTGAGTGACTGCCATAGGTCGAGGCCGACAGAGTAGAACTACTCCATAATGATGAATAAGAGCTTCCCCAAAATGAATTTCTATTGCATGACTATTTTCAATGATTTACAAAAACATTTTCTCCTCATTTGATAGCAGCAAAGACACTTCACTAAAAACTTACCGCGAAATTGAATTTTCTACGCAAAAAAATTTAACCTCTTTATTCATCAATTCTGAAGGTAGATCTATAAACGAAGACAGGTGCAAATAAAAATACGGAAATTGAATCATTTCACACATTCGACATCGATAATTTCCGAAGGGCCGGCTGTTTACTAACTTGGAGTGGCGATCCACAACTAAGATCATTAGCGTAATTAAGGACTGTAGGGTTGGTTGGTGAGGGTAGGATTGCTCGGAGAATGGAGGGAGGGAAGAGAGAAATCCGGTACTGGCCCTTCTCTTGACAAAAGTCACCGAGGGGTCAATAGGTTTGACGTTCCGACGGAAGAACTAGGCACCCTAGTAGGGATCAGGATTCTACTGAAAAATCTCCGCAACAGCCAGAACCGGGACCATCAGGATGATATGCATTATAGAATAGAACTTCAGCCACCACGTCAACCAGATCCGCTAGAGCATGAAAAAATGTTGATAACAGGTTAGATAGACGGCAGAAGATAAAACGTTGATAATAAAATACGAAGATTCACTAAATGCCCGCTCGTTATCGAAGAAGAGATAATTTCTGCAGGAGGTTAAAATGCACAACGTCGCATCAACAAAATTTCTTCGGATCATCAAAGTGAGTTTGAGATTGAACAGATCGTAGTACACAGAATGAATTCCAACATTCATGCAAAGGTTAGGTAAATTAGGAACGCTTTATAAAACCCACGAGTCTAAAGCAGGCCAAGGACGTCTTCTCCGAGTAGACCATCATTGTCGTCATTCACGAACTCTTACAATATCATCGCCTTCTCCAGGCAATGGAATATGCTACTAGGAATCATCGGTTGAGAAACGATGGCATTGTTGAGGTTCATGTTGGCAGAGGAATCCACCCGAAATTTCTACCGCCGACCCAATTTCGTATCTACCGCCAAGTGAATGTGAGACTTCAACGTCAGGTGATGAACGAACGCAGGCTTCCACCACACAAGAGGAAAATCCGACGTAATAGCTCCCTCTTCCAACAAGGGATGTCACTCCAGATTTTAATATGGAAATGTCACTCACGGTATTCTACAAATAAAGAGTACGCGAAGTCTCTCGGTTTCATCCGGGGGAAGAGGTTTGCACTGCATGTGAATGAATTTCTCCGCCTACTCTAGAAAGGATTGCACTCAACGCGAGGATGAAGCGTAGATGCAACTACGTCGCGACACATGTTCTGAATTTTCACTTCAACAAAGTTTCACATAGCAGGCCTCGTTCCTTTATTGAAAAAAGCACACTAAATAATGCAGGTACTCACTCATGAAACTTTTCGTATTCACCCATATTTAGTTCACGACCAGATTTTGAGACGAAATACAACAATATGGTGAAGATGTTACTATCTAATAAAATTTGACTGTGATAATAAATTTCCGAAGTTAATATTTTATAATTTTTACAATCATGAAGGACCTCCAACAAAGACAGCACCAAAATATTTGTTCACGCATATGTGTAATTAGATTTCTACGATTTGGACACAAAAACAGCGTTGCTTTACCTGATGCAAAACGAATTCCCAAATCAGCAAACCACAAAAAACCACTTCAAAACCTACGGTCCCAGGCGCTGAATACGATTTCAGCGCCACTGTTAACGATCCAAATCATTATTACAATTCTTGGGTAAGTATGCAAAGTTTCTTAGTCACTTAAATTACTGGGTATTAAAACATGGGAAAACCCGCAAACAAGCGGCTGCAACTTAGCAAATGTTTACCATGGATATTTCTCCCTATGAAGGTTTATTTTTTCATCCTATTGGATGTTAAATTCTTTAAGGCACATAATATTTTCCAAAATAATAATCTAGAACCGGTTTCTAATACAGAAAAAATAATCACAAGACCCACTGAATTGCAGATGCTTTCCAAATATGCCCAAACAACAATATTCGATCACTTAAATAGAGTAGTTAAATCATTACTGTGAAGAGCAGGGTGAGCCAATCTGTTTTCAAAGAAACTTCAGAAAAATAAGAAAACCTTGAACCCATCTACAGGCTTTCAAATTTATCAGGAAAGCGGGTGATTGCAGACACGGCACAATATTGACAAGCACAACTACTTGAATACTGCTGGACTAGTCGCGAGAGTGTATTTGGCGCAGTCACCCATTAGGAACTACAATTTGAATAGCTACCAAGCACACTAATTACATTATATTTAAGTATCTTATAAAATAATCGGCGCTTAAATTCATGCAGTAACAACAGCCTAAAGTCATGTAATTTACTTTCTACCACTCACATTGGTTTTCAAATTATGGAGAATGGGGTCAAGTTCAGACATGGTTCGAAAAACAGCAGTAATTGTAAAAATTACACGAATGATTCGGTACGCACGTAGAAAAGGGTATATTGACGTAACATAGTTAAGTTGACTAATATTCCTCTCTAATAAAATCACTAAGTAAAATTTGCACATCAACATTAACGACTGACCAAGGTCTGTGACTTTGAAGAAGGCATTAAGTGTGGAAATCACGGTCGGTTAAACAAGTTAGCATAAAAGTTTACAAAGTTATCACATGTGAGGCGGATATGGTACGCAGTCAAGCGCACGAGTGCAAGATATGACACCTACTAAGTATCCCAATGCACTAAGAAAAAACTCATTTCACTTGACCGGGACCAGGGCTTATATCTCCCGTTAGTCAGTCAAGTGTATCACCTCGACGAAATACATTAGCACGAAAAAGATTGACACACCAACGAAATTTCATCAAACCAACGTACCAAACTAGCTGAAGCAGCAACAGCCTAAAATCAATCCGTGAAGTTACATTTTTAACAGCAGGCATAGGTTTGTCGAAATATTTAGAAAAAGAAACAAATACAAACGCGATATGAAATAGACTAGTACATATGTGATAGGTATGACGTAGTGCTAACCCAACGAATGAAGTATTCGGCGCTTCGGCGACTTTAGTCCGAATCATTTCGTGCAGTCCTGCCTTAGGTGATAGATTGAAGAGCTTCGAAATTCACTCACTGGCGTAAGTTAGCTTTTAAAGAGAGGGGAATATCGCTCGTGACCCTTTCGCAAATCCTATTTTTTTATGCAAGGCACACGCAACGCCAAGCAGGAGAAATATTCGCTGCGTACGTGAAAGCTTCCGGGCCGGGCCGCATGGCGTCACCGCCGTCGTCAGCACATTTTCCTTCGAGGCGTTTGAGGCGATCTAAAAAAAACAGGGTTGGTAGGTATAGTGGCTAGGAGAGTAAATGTGCACGAACGCGTTGAACGCGTGACTCATGCCACAGCACCGCCAATGCACGACCGAAAAGAAAAAGAAATAAATGAAACCAGTCTTCCTCCCCAGCCGTGCCGGAAAGGGAAGAGGGGGAGAAGTGTTACAATAAGCGTGGAGAACAGCGAAAGTTAATCCCTCTTGCATTACGGCTCCGCAGAGCGTCGAGGCCATTGCGCCACTTTAACGGACGGGATTTTGAGTCACCGCTCAGCTCCCAGCCGCGGGGGAGTTAACAACTTTTCTCAGCAGCTGATTGCGGGAGATGGAATTAAATTCGAAGAGACCCTTGAATACGGGCGTCCGCCAAGAAAATAAGATTTCACTCAAGCCTTCCGTCTGATGGTAGTAATATTACTCATGTAAAATGATAGTGCTAAAATTTCATACGTTTAGTTATGCCTCTGAGTTTGATATGGAGTGTGGCGTTGTATGGGGCAGAAACGTAGACCTTGAGAAAGGAAAACGAAAATAGGCTGAATGCGTTCGAGATGTGTGTGTGGAGGATGGAGAAGGTGCGTTGGACGGAAAGGAAGAAAAATGAGGAAGTGCTTGACATGGTGGGTGAGGAGAGGAAACTTGTGGATGAGATCAGGGGAAGGCAGGGTAGGTAGTTGATGAGGGGCGATGGTTTGAAGGCCGTGATAGAGGGAAAGATGTTGGGCAAGCGGGGAAGGGAAAGAAAGAGAATAGGTTTTAAGGACGGGATGAAGAAAGGTAGGACGTGGGTAGGACTTATGCTGAGATTAAGAAAGAAATACTAGAGGTAGATAGGACACGACCCGTGTAAGAGTCTGTTGGATATTCTCTGACTTTCATCATAACCTACCTCTAACTGGTAGATTATTCTAATGAATGAATGGTTATGCCTCTATGTCTAGGATATCCAGACGAGAATGAGTAATCGGTTTATAATTCCAATACATTTTTAGTGTGCGGGTAACTCTTCTCGAAACTTGAAAAATGCATTAGTAATTTCTAAAATTCAACTGACTTTGGCATAAATGCGCGGGATATTGAAAAGTTAGGTCGTCAGAAGAGGAAAGAAGTTTTTACGATTCTTAAGCTTTGCACGAACAACTTAACTGTAAAAAGCAAACTCAGAAAAACAATATTCAGGAAGCAGTTTCTTTACAATAATATATGCAATTCCCAGTTTACATTCGAAATAAATACAATGGGAAACCAGGCGGCCCTGTTACCTCAATAAATGATAAATCATATTCCTAAAGTTGGGCAGACATATACGATTTAATAATGGGATAATTTATGTTTTAATAAAAATTCATAATTTTTCGAATAATACTTCTAACAGTAGCAGTAGCGCTTAACAAACACCGCTTAACATACAAATCAAATGTTCTCACGGCAGATATTTTGTATTCTTCGAATTGAGCCGTCATTTATTGCAGTAGACTTCAAAAATTAGCTACAATAATTGCGTGAAATTCACAGTGAAAAACATCATACACCTGGGGGGTTATTACAGAACTCGTAAGGACGGCATTATGGGGTGAAAGTCTTTATCATAAAGACCCCCAGTGAGCATACCGACTTGAGCGATTACGAAACTTATAAGGCCGTCCTTATGGAGTGAAAAGTCTTTATCATATGGACCCACAATAAAGCCAGCTCAAGAGGGGTCCTTATGAAGATAAAGACCAAGATGGCGTGTTAGCGCAGGGATTAATTCTGCAAACTCGCGAGTTATATAATAATTATCAAAGCCTATGTGAAGAGTAACATTTAAAGAAACAAGTGTTCACACTTAGGAAAGTTGCGAAATGTTTTAATAATATTTCCAAGTTTCAAATCAAATGTATTGGCGAGACTCGGGAGTACATCTGATGATGGTTCAATTCTGAGGACTCGCGAAGTATATTAATGTTAATAATCAAAGGATATGAGAAGAATAATATGACAAGAAGTACGATTTTACATTTAGGTGAGTTGCGAAATGTTTTTAAAATATTTCCGAGTTTCAAAGCTATTGAATTGCTGAGACTAGGAGCATTTCTGACGGGTCAGTATACGGCTGAGCTTTGGCATACAAGTTAGTGTAGATTTGATTGATACTACTCTTATTTCATGCAAAAGAAGGTTATACGTAGAGGCAAATACAGATATTTCATCGTATTCTATAGAATAATTATCCCTGCCGCTCATTTAACCCCTGAAAGATGTGCGTTTATATAGTTTCTCATTTCAAAAATACGCGTCACTGTCACTTTCAAACCCACATTCCTCAAATGTAAACTCTCTGGGGAGATAATTACAAGTTCAAGAAATATAAAAACTGTTAATGCTTAATTCTTAAACGTTCTTTTCACTATTTTCAGTACGATGACAATCAAAAGACACTTTTGCAGGCAGCACGTCTTATAACTTTCAGACACTCTTCGATCGTTTTCGCGCAAGATTATCACATAAATGCACATTAATTTATCAGTCTCGTACACATTTTGCACCGTTTTAAAAAAAAAACCCTATGCACATTGTGTAAACTCATTTTTTCTGCACATTAGTCGAAAAAATTCTCTATTTTTCGACTGCACGAAGCATACACCCGAAACTGTTTTCTCACTCTTTATTTCCACCAGCGTAACTCACGAAAGTGGCGATTACGTAATAATAAAGATAATTCAAAACTTATTTCAGGAAATAATGACTGAAAAACATACTCAACCTGCATCATAAAAATCAAGAATATTTATTTACATTCCTGGCGACGACCGTCGCTAAACGTTACTCATTTTTTTCATGTTTGCCTTTCGTTGATATGACGTCCCATGCATTTGGTCCACTGTTCTACACAGGAACGTCAAGCATTTCATTGGTCGATACATATTCCGAAAGAGTTGCACGGACTTGAACGAAGAATTTGTCATAACACTGTCTTTATGGGGATAACGATCCTGTTCAACACTTCTACCTTGAGTTCCGTAATCACCAGAGATAGGTATGTTCTAGCCAGAACCGTCGGTATCTAACGCACAGAGTTCCGTAATAACCCCCCAGGACTGGGATTCAAACCCAGACCAGTTATGGTACCTAGGCGTCCTCTCTTACTGTGTATTTCATGTTTTTTTCCATTTGAAGTTTCATTTTAACTGGTTAGAGCACTCGGCACGAAATCGAGGTATGGGTTCGAATCCCAGTCCAGGCGAATGATTTTTCGCTGCGAAACAACCGCTATTGGTCACCCAATGGTGTGACCATTTGCGGGTGACTCTGTTAAAATTACTGCGCGGCCAGTTCCGCAGTTCTATGAAATTTAGCCAAAATAATAGTTAATGATTTTTCCCGAGATTAAAATTCACTTCACCTACTAGTGGCATCTAGGAGGGTTTCATAGGCATGGATTTTAAATCCAGAGTGATTTAGTTCGATGCGACACAATTATCAGAAACAAATATTCAGTCGGAATCACGGCAACTATTCGAGGGTTGATTATATTTAAAGGAGACAAATCTCCGGACGGGCACATTCTTCTAGCAGCAGCAATTGCCGTCGCGCCAAAGTGGAATTCGTTTTCTTTTTCCGATAGGGATCTTCTCCCCCCGCTCTTCCCCCATTCCTCGTCAACGACGAATCGACCTCCATTCCTTCACCAACTCCCTTCGCCCCAAATGGCCTCTCGAGCGAATGGGCCAACCCTTATTCCATACCTACTACACCCGCTCTCTTCTGGTGATTGGCGGCTTGAATAAAAAATGAACGTTTAAAACGTTTTTATAACGAAAAAAGGCGTTCGTGAAAAAATTAGGAAAAACTGTTTATTTCCAATGCTGATAAAAATAAAAAAAGAATACAAAACAAAATGTTCAGCTGTTTGACCCATGCCCTCTATTATGGGCAAACTGCACATCTGTTGGATAACGCCCCTTGGGTTCAAAGGCTCAAAGAAAAGACGATCCAGATTTTACGACGTAAGACAAAAACGCATTCGAACACCAGGCATATGGAGTAATGCAAGGTATTTTAAGCCAGCAGCTTCGTCGTATGAATTATATTTTTTGCGATACCTGTATGTATTCTTCTCAAATCACTTCAAATCGAGTAAAAACCTCAAGTGCTAAGTAAGTCGCAATATATATGCAAGGGGAGTTGGGGCATGAAAATCCTAACATTCTCACTGAAAACAAGGCAGCAGACACACCCATGAAAAACGTGAAAAAAACTGTTTTACGGCTTAAAAAAAACTTTATTTTCCGGAAGAAATTAAATTTCATATGAAAGGAACGTTTTTTTGTCCATCACTATACTCTAACGCCTAACCACGGGGTTCGAAGGGAGAAAGAAGGGGGAAAGAGGGTCCGACGCAAGAACTCAAGGGAACGATAAAAATAAGCGTATATGCTACCGCACCCGATGCTTCTCAAGTGGGCGCAGTTGTAAGAGAAGGGCGGAGGCAAGGGGGTTGAACTTGAAAAAGCACTCAGGAGGAGTTTCAACTGTTCCCGGAAATGCTAAAATGTCTGTGAGCAATCAAGTTTCCAATACGCGTCTTGCGTCGCGACAACTAAGATTCACTGGATTTCACAATTTAGCTCAGATGCCATTCAAAGCTTCAAGTTAGAGAAAACAATACGTCGGAAGAAAACTAATCACAATACTTATAATAAATAACGATTTCATGTGTCATTTTGTTCTTCACAAAATCATTGTAGGAATTAACTAATCAGGTTACAATTTCTTTCCAATTTACAATAAACCTATTATGTACTTAGCTAAAATGCAAGATATTTTGGAGAAAATATTTTTATAAATATAATTACTGAATTTATGGAAACCTACTTAACAACGTATCTCAAAACTACCATAATGCTGCTTGACGTCTTTCCCCAACCACGATAGACTTTCTTACCTTCCTTAATTTTAACGAGATAAGACCTGAGGGATTTTCCCGAAGACCAGACACTTTATGATGTTTTTTTACAAATACTATAACGTAGTAACACTAACAGCAATACTCCTATTTAAACCGAATAAAAACAAATACATGAAAATAAAACCTGAGGCAAAAAATTCTCCACGCATACCCTGGCGTTTGCCATCTGACATACGCATACTATGAAGATACTTCCACATCCACTCAGCACTCCTAGTCTCTAGTGGTCATATACACAGTCTAGGGCGAATTTAAGGGCATAACTCATGACTCTCTTCCTCGCAAACTTTTTCGAGCATCCTTATTCATAGGCAGGAGATCCTGAATAGGTGCTCGGGTGGCAGAGATGAAATGAGAGGGTCTTCGACTGCACATTCACTCGAAACGTGGAATCAAGTTTCTTAATTTCCAAGGGAAAGTTGGCAAAGAGGCCACCCTTGGGATGCCACAAACAGCATCTTTAATTTTAATGAGGACTGTGAGTAGAATTCCGCTATGAGATGGATTCTGAGCTGCTCCTCACTGACCGATTCGATCATTATTAAAGTTTCGACGTACCTAAGTTAACTTCAGCATTGGAAAAAAATTGTTACCTACGATGAAATTTAAACTCTTTAGATTTAAACTTAAAAATTATTTTTATAAAAGAATGGGTCGCAACAATAAAAAAACAAATTAAGATAAAAATCTGTCACAGATAATTATTTATTTTCAACAGCGTTACCTTTGTAACTTTCACTAGCGTACCAAGACGAGCAACAAATTCATAAAATATGACTCCACCGAAAGCTATATCATCGACACAATTTAGGGAGAAGCGTAATCTCGTAAATACTACCATTGCTTGTATACAAATTACGATTTTTTGTCAGTCATTAGTTCGGCCGCTATGATACTAAAACTGTAGTTTCGTAACACACACTTTAAGTTCCCCGAGTGTCGACAAGAATCAAGCTCTCATGGTAAAATATAATTCATACCCTCTAGTCCATTACTGATTAATTTTAAAAAGTACAAATTATGATAGCTGATAAAATTACACAAGAAACTAATCAGCAGTGACTCTATAAGTGTTACCCCAATGTTGTACAAACCATAACGGAAATAGGTGGCCAACGGCCAGCCACGATGGATTCACTAAAGTTATGCACCATTGAGTTCGGCTTGAATTCGGAGGAGTGATCCTCCTGTTTTCTTATAGAGTGCTGTTTTCCCTGTCAGCAAGTGGCAGACATTGTCATCATTAGTCATTCAACCCCCAGATTGGTTGACTGCAGGCCTCCATTCTACCCTATCCCAGTTAACTCTTTCAAACCAAACTTAAAAAAAGTTATTCTTTTTCATATCCTGTTTTACCTGGCATATGTATAACGGTCCCACAGTCTTCCTCATACGAACTTTCCTTTAACTTTCCCGTTTATTGTGTTCCTTAGAAATTCGTTGTCTCTTAACGGGGACTTATCCATCTAAATCTTTTCATCTGATAGTGCTGCTTATGGTAACTAGCAGATAGTAAGCGTGAAGTGACCTTAGCCGTCGAAACACGTTTAACTATGAGTACTACTACGGAGATATTAGATACTGTCTACAACAATTCAGCTATATGTCCACAGTAATCAGTTAATAACATATCCAGCTTCTTCCATTTCCTAATAACCTCCCACGTTTACATTTTTCACTGTCTGTTCGACTTAATACCGTTTCTGACCTTCACCTTCTCCATTTTTCCCCATCCACTCCTTCCATGACCGTCTTCAGGAGCATGAACCACCAGGTAACACGAAAACAAGCGGCAACGTTTCAGAAATTAGAATGAACACATTTCCATATTTCATTCGTCCCTCCACTATTCCAGGAGCGACCCTTTCCGTCTCCTCTCCAAGGACCCAAACAACTCACCCCTTTCTACTCTCTCAGCTCATTGTCCCTTCAAGTGGCGCCACTCAGCGAGGGTGGCGCCCACTCAACCCTACCCTTCGACCCTCTCCGGAAGAAACGGCGAGAGAAGGAAAAATGGAACTTAAGGTCGCCGTCTTCGGTTCAAGGCGGCAAATGGAAACAATACACACAGGATGCAAGCGCATTTTAAAGTTTCACCCAACAATGAATGCACTTACAATGAGGAGAAACATTGAGGTCCTACTTCATAGTATAGATATACTTACTTCATAATAAAGATATACCAAGCACAGATAGACTTTTTAATGTAGATAACAAGGAATGTAAAAAGACATTTGATTACACAGGGTTGCAGCGAACAAATCCCTTGATGTCTCATCCGTTGACCCCTATCGATAGGCAAAAGAATTAACCACCTCGACCACTTGTGATACAAGGGTCTCAGCTGCAAACATAAAACTTGTTACAGTTGTCTACATATGTGACATATAATTCCGGTGCTCGTGATAGTATTAACTAGATTCGCTAAGCATCCACATAATGCTTCAATTAACGGGGACGAGTGCCAATGCCAGAAATCAACATGTTCAAAAAATATTTTAATCTGATCAACAATCATTAGACCATTTCACTCACTGTAGTCGGGACAATAGTCTACAGAGTGACAGTACAACATGACTCCATATTTTCCGCGATGAAACTAATCGACGTAGGGTGTTTTTTTGTGTGGGGTTAGATTATGATCTAAGGTTTCTCCTCGTAGTTCTTAAATACCATCTTCCTTAAACTTTTCAACCCCCTCTAACTTCTCTTCGTTCTCCCCTTTATTCCTCTTCCTCTTTTCTTATTACCGCCACGGAGGTGGTGAGCAGCATGGAGTGGAAAGTCATTGTGAGGGCGCTCAACCGGCCCAGGTTAAAAATATTCCTCACTTTGAAAGGAAGAGGCATAAGGAAGGTAGGAGGTGGAGTAGGAAATATGCCGGGAGACGGGGAAGGGGTGATTAAGGGAGTGGAGGGGACTTGGGGGGTAAACGGGTAGGATTTTTGGTTGGGGGTAGCGTTTGAGGAGCGCGTGCATCGCTAATATTATTATGCAAGTACGTCTGTGGGGATCGGCCGGCCGGGTGGCCAGCAGACTGGGGGCGAAGACGCCGCCGCGGCCGCGAAAACGAGTTTTCGGGAGACGTCCACCCACCCTTCCACCTCCCTTCCCACCCAGCTAATTGGTCTCGGGAAGGCAGACCGAGGCTGTCTTCGAATCCAGGTGAACCGAACGGGAAGGTGTACGACCAAGGAGTATAAAACATTATAGTAAAGCGTGACGACACATTCATCCCTGATACAATATTATCACGATGTACAATTTCACACTATTTCATTAATGCCGTCAAAATATTTGAAGATGACACACACAGGGTGGTTAAATAACCCAGGCCACTGGATTTTTTAGGTTTTTTTGGGTTTTTTGGGTAATTGGTTTTTTTTTGGGTTTTATTGAAGAAATACTTTTGCCCGGACATAACATATAAAAATATACTTACCAAATGCGTATTCCTACCTATATAAAAACTAAATACTATAAATTATTTGTACTGAAAACTGTTACTGTACATTAGTTGTGTATGTGTAAATGCAAATATTAACAAAAAGTTGTATTACCAAGAAAACTAGTTCATATTCTAAACTCGCAATGAAAATATAAAAAATTTGCTGTTGTAGTTATGTATTTCCAAGACAGTGGTGAAGCATGGGTTAAGAGCTGGGGAAGAAACATCCTGTAAAATACGCAACTTTCCATAATTGATTTCCATATTATCTCTAGGCATATATAACTCTATAAACAGAATCTGCCGTTCCTACATATTGAAGGACTATAATTAACAGTAATAATGACATATATATCAAATGAGAATTAACTAAAATATTTAAAGTTGAATTGAAAGTTTATTTAGGTACCTAAGGAAACATTTTAAGTAATTTTAGTATTTAGATCGATTATTCCATTTTTCTGAGAAAGATTTTTACCTATCAGTTCATCGAAGAACGACGGTTCCCGACCTACTACTAGTAGCTCCATGGTGATCATTATTCGAGCAAGATTGAACTTAACCAAGAAAACTAGACTGCTGCTAAGTATCGTTGTACGTGATCATAACTGCCTTAATGAATTTATGGATCATTAAATAATACACACAGCTCAATTCTTAAACTTGAATAATCAGTTATGTTTTTAACTCAAAACTCTCTCTTCCAGAAATTGGTTTAGGTAACTTTTAACTGATTTTAGTCAAAAATTTCAACAAGCTTCATTGTTATCATATCCATAAATGGATGCAAAATGTTCGTCTTTATACGTAACTTTCAAATTAACTGTGTTATTCCTTATTATCTTCTTGTCTTTCCCTGAAATTTTAACGTCTCATTCCTTCAGCCAGAGGAGAGTCATTATGGTCACAATAAATTAAATTGAACTTTCTCCAAGCAGTATCAAAATTTTCTCAGGATAAGCCAAGAGGATAAACCACAAATTGTTCTACTGTGATACTCGATATTCAGGTCGAAAACCAGTTTGGTTCAGCTCAAAAACAACTTATAACAGATATAAAATTTAATAACGACTGAGTTTCATTGAATAGTCGACATCATCAGGTCTGATGATGATGCCAGACCTGAGAATGTTGACTATTCGATGAAACTTGGCCGTTATTAAATTTTACATATTTTATACCAATGTTGTTTCACAAAGTTTTTTCCAAATAAGTTAAAATGAAATACCATAAAGTTAGGCCTGAGATTTTTGTTGTTCAAGCTATTTTGAAAATATTATTTCCACCTCCACGTCTAGAGCTATCGTTCCATTAATTTATTTTAAAAACTTCTAAATCAGGAGGAGATGAAAAATATTTTGCACTGCTTAGTAAAGTTTACAGATAGATGATACCAAATTGGGTTTATGAGAAAAACAGAGCACAAACATTGCTTGTGGGCTTTTTTTCTTTATTTTGTTTTAAGGTCGTTGTGTTCGTCCTTACACTAATGTTGCCCCTTCATACGTTGGTGCAGCAAGTTTATTTTTCCTTTGAATTCCCGTAAAACATAAAAAATATGTTGGGCCTGTGTATTAGTTTTTCGGGTGTTATTCCCAGGTTTAAAAGACCAATTATTGGACAATAGCCCAAAATTCAGTAATATAGCATGCATAATAGTGTTGATAACTGACATTTAGTCTGTTAGACATCTGTCGTCTTGTTGACAACAATTTCTATGAAAGAGATATGATAAACTTTCTTTTTTTTTCATTTATCATTCATAAGCCATGAAATTGTAGAAATGAGATCTTTTTTAATATTACTCCGTACGTTCTAATCCTTTGTTGGTCCGAATATTTTTCTCCTGAGAAAACAATAAGAAAGTCTAGCATAATAATTTTTAAGACAGTGAAACCCGCACAGCCATAGCACAAAGTCGTGATGCGTATGGTTTTCATGAAAATGTGGTGTGCAGATTTTAAGTCCTATTTTTATTTGCCGCATTCTTTAAATGTATTTTTTTTCTTACCCTTCATGAAAGCACTTAATTTTTCTTGATATGAAAGCTAGTTAACTAAAATTACATCCAAAAAGTTGGCTCACATCATCTACTGTCACCTTCCGCTTGTGTAGAAGCGTTTTGAATTCCGCGTTATTCATGGTTCTCTTTGATTGGCTGGATCGGTAGATGTTTGCAATCTCAAGGAGAAGAGCCTCCTCTTCCCAATCCAGTATCCTGTGTGTTCACGACAGACTAGAACGAAGGGACCTGAGGAGCATCGCCGGAGCAAGTGGCGTTGTGGTGAATCGGAGCCTGTTCACCCGGCTCACGTGAGCTTGTCCATTTCCTTCCGGCTCTCTCCAGCCGCTCTGGTGAGCGCGCTCACGAGAGCTGGTGTGAAAGAGGTCTAATACGTCATTTGTTTCTCACGTTTCTCACCAAAGGGCCTGAAAGCCGGTATCCTATTACTCGTAATTTAAATGCCCAGATGCGATATTAATTAAGTCAAATTATCTGAATAAGAATTACGGCTGCAAGAACTTGCATTTTCACCAATTTTTGGCGTTTTGGGCCCAAGGAGGTGAAAAAAACCCCTTCCTAATAAAGTCCTTATTAGTCCGTCAGGCTTAGCTTGTAACATTAGTATATGTTCTTTAAATTGCACGAAGCTGGCGATCAGATAAGTGATTATTAGTTGATTTTATGTTTACCTCTTGAAATTGCCCTTTTACATTTGGACTTTTCAATAACTCGGCCATTGAAATATTTTATTTTTTTTCCACTATTCATGAATTGAACGAATGATACTGCCAGTTCTTTTCAAGTGAAATTATTACTAGAGCCCGGATTTACGAAAATTATCAATTTGAAGACATCAGAGTAAAGCTTTTCTATTAAATACAAAAAAATAAAAACATATAAGAACGTATAGTAAATTAATATTTTTTATTACAGAATAGTTAAGACTATATTTCAAAATGCCATTTGGATCTGGTCGCAAAGAAGGTGCAGAATGGTTAGAAGTAATTAGAGAAGAGGACACAGGTCATGTTACATGTAAGCACTGCAAAATCAAAATAAGTTCGAAAATTGAGGGAATACGGGCTCATCTGGCAAAGTGTTTGAGACAGCGTTCAAGTGTATCAGCTTGTACCAATTCTGCGGAAAGTGCTGACATGAGCTCCTCTGCTGTTTAACGTTATTCAGTTGCAGTTAGGAGAAAGCAAAACTCACTTAGCGAATATGTTGTAAAAACTACGAAACAGCAAAAAGATAACATTGATATACTAGTTGCAAAATATTTCTATGCAAATAATATATCTTTCAGCGCAGCTTCAAGTCAACAGTATAAAGATATGACTCAATCATTACGACCAGGCTTCACTGGTCCTGATCGTTTGGCATTAGCAGGTGAGCTCTTGAATAAAATTGTAGAAGAAGTAGAGAGTGAAACTATACTTCAGTTACAGAATGACCATGGCAGTGTCACGCTGTTGCAAGATGGTTGGTCTAACATAAAAAATGACCCAATCGTTGCTACAAGTATTCATACTGGAGAAAGCACCTTTTTGTTGGACACAGTCGATAGTGAAGCGAATTCCAAAACATCAAACTACTGTGCAGAATTGGCGAAAAAGTCTAAAAAAATAGTTGAAGAAAAGTATGGGGAATATGTTTTTGCAATTTGCACAGATAACGAAAGCAAGATGACTAAGATGCGAGAAATACTTCGAACAGATTTTCCAGATTTAATTACTTATGGCTGTTCTGCATATTATATTAATTTACTGGAAAACGAAGTGACACAAAAAACAGTCATCGAACATGTATTTGAAGTACAGATGTTCTTTTGCAACCATCATCAACCACAGGGATGGTTAAAGGAGAAAGACGGCCGTAGGCCACAAATACCCAACTCAACTCGATGGAATTCACAAGAAGAAATTGTCAATACATACATAGAGAATTACTCTAAGTATGTAGAAATAATGACTGAACATGGAGAAAATATTCCCCAAAGTATTACCAAAATAATGGACAATGTAAGCATTTACAAGAATGCTGTACATCTTCTGCAGCAGCTGAAAACCGCTGTAAATTAGACCGTTTTCAATAAGACACAACTAATATCGCTGAGGCTGTAGAATTGTGGTTAGATCTCTATGAAAGTGATGACTTGGAACCATATAAATTGAGATTAAGAAGCGAATGGAACAAGCTCTACAGCCAATTCATTTTTTAGCTAATTTGTTGGGTCCTAAATACAAAGGCAAGAGACTTTCTTCGGAGCAAGAAACTAAAGCAGAAAATTGTTTGGTAAAAACTAAGGAACCAATTGGGTTAAGAGAAGGCTGAAAAACTAGTCAAGATATAAAGACATTTACGTTTGCAACGAATGGACGAGTAAAACGACTGCATCATTTTGCTGGAAGTGGTGGAATTTTTAATTTCATAAGCAAAGAAACATTTTATTTTTTATAAGTACCTGAATCTCATAGTGATTCAAATTTTTAATTTTGTAATCAGTTGTGATTTTATTTGTTTCAATTAACATTAATCCCTCGTCAAAATATTACTTTGATTCAAGACAGAAAATACTATTGATATGTTTATTACATATTTATGCAAAGGAGTAGAAATACTGTGTTATTTCGTATGAAGTATGCCTTCTTACTTTATCATGTAACTACCTAAGTTATGAAGAAATATATTTTATTTTTGAAGAGCTCCTAAATCTCTGTATGGCTCTGGTGTTAATTTTGTTATCGGATCTGATTATATTTGTTGTATTAATACTCTTCATCATCATCCTCGGTCAAAGATACTAAGACTGGCTTGACGCAGCTCTCCACTCAATTTTCATATCTGCTAGTCTTATTATGTGTATGAAATTATTTTCTTTTACGTCTTTCGTCACCTGGTGTATGTGTATGCACCAATGTATCTCATACGAGGCCTTCCATTGCCGTTCTTCCCGTCCACTAGTCCTTCGACAATTATCTTCATCAGACCATCATGCCTCATGATGTAGCCGATTAGGTTGTCCCGTCTTCTTCTCAGGGTTTTCAGCAGACTTCTCTTTCCTCCCACTCTTCTTAGGACTTCCTCATTACGATGTTAGGAGGGACCTTAAGAGACAGAGAAAACTGTACAACTTGCTCAAAAAGTCCACTACGAGAGGCTACCGATGAAGAAAGGTTTGGATGAAGGAAAAAATAATTTTACCAGTTCTACCTCAAACACTAGTACGTACCTATTTTCTCACACAAGTTTGTTCTGTAGCTCGGCTACTCATCATCCCTAGTAAGTTGCCCATGGTTTCCCTCCTTCTCCCACTCACCTAGAATTTTATCCTCTAAAAAGATCCTCAGGGACCATCGCCACCAATTAATAACTCCATCCACCCGCTCTGTCTTCTTCTGATTTCCTCAATTAATTATATTTCGTTCTCCACTACGACTACCACTTACTTGCGTCTTCCTATCGGCGCATCGCACTTGCTCCAACATATTTAGACCCATATTTCAATAATTTCCGATCTCTTTTTTTAAATTAATAAGCCGCCATGTAACACCACGCTCCTCCCTAGTCTTTTTTCTTACCCCAGGTCTATTAGTACTCTCCTATAAATCAACTCATATTTTACAAACGCAATTCTGCTCCTTATATTTCAGTAATACGACCATTTGTCGGCAGTCAGTCAAAGTAACTAAACTACTCTACTTCTTGTAGTTTACTCCTTCAAAGTGTAAGTTAAATTTTGATACCGGAAAAAAATAAGGTGACATAAAGTAAAATTTAATACTTCATATTTTTTCTAGAGAAGACAAATTCATTCCCTTAAGTACAGGTATTTATGTACCCGAGGTCATTTTTTTATTATAAGCAGCCACTCATAGATTTTTCAGCTCTAATGAGCATTGATTAAAGCCTGCTGGAATAATGTTTGTGAATGATCCAATCTACGCTCATGAGATTTCCTCAAAACCAAATTTCACGGGCACCTGATATAAAAATATGGCCGAAAATTCTTTTCTTGCTAAGAGTCATGTTAGGATTCACACATCGTATCAATCGGGTTGTTATAAGGCTTGGTAGAACATATACACCCTCAACGGTAAAGAAATCTACAGGACTTACATCTACATTGTACTCTGCGAGCCGCACTCCAAGGGCAACTGGTCAGGAGGACTAGGACGCCAGCCATATTTGAGCTTTTGTTACTGAAAAAGTGTTGGATACTTATGTAATTATGGTGCATTTATTCTATGGATGAAGTTCCGAGGTTCTGCCGTAGTCCCGTAATGAGTGAGGAAAAATGGAGAATGTTCTATTTAAATTCTATAGTAATTACAAATAAGTCAAATTTAAATCTAACTATCCCAGTGTCTATATCCATGGTTGATGTTTGTATCGGAGTGGCCGTAACCACCAATATAGAGAGGGTGCCAAATTAATCTAAATAGTATTCATTCCATTTCTGGTTCATGACTTCTCGGCAAAGAGCGATCAAAATGCCAGAAGTAACTGATGGGAGATAGTGAATTTTATTGGCTCTAGGGAGCTTCAATTTTCATTCCCGGAGTGCCATGTTCCGAAAACATTCCAACGACTCGCCCAACGGGTCCTCCTTCCCGCCTTTACTCTTTCCCCTCCTCCCAACCCTTCAGACCTCCACGGATCCCACCAAACACATTCCCTTGATTTTTGCAAATGCTCGTCGGGAGCGCGCGCGCAGGAGTCCATCATAAGAGGCATTCCTTCTTCTTGCGAGGCAACGGGTGGGGAAGAGCTAATGTATTTACACAGAGAAACCAACCGAAGGCACGTTCCAAGGACAATGGGATCTGGTTACGGTAGGTTAGATGCTAGAATATTGACATTTCACGCAGCAGGCCTGAGCTCAAATCTACACCGACATAGTATGCCGTGGGCTGCCATCAGAGTGTGTGGCAAGTGGCGTTAGAACCACCAGTTTTAGTGCATTTACGAATGATAGTGTTCCATGCAAGTATGAATCAATTTATGTAATCATTCTGCATTAAATTATATCGGTAATTTGCCGTGGTCACGAATCGTGAGAGGGAAAAAGGATTACCTATTACAACCTATCAGTACTACAGTCCGACTCCCTTTTCGTACGTAGTTATAGTGTTCACCAAACACCCGTGAATGAAGGTGATTTCTCAATGATTCCTACATGAATCCCCGACCCATACTTGAGCTGAATAGCGATTTATACTTGGGTGCCGAGTGGAGAGGACTTTAAGTATAGTATCTTGTCCGTCGGAGGGGACGCATAACAGTTTACCCCCGGAGTCTCTCTTCAGCTAATGTTGAGACAACTCTTTACACTTCCTTCCCTCCCTAATAAAATCCTTCCAACATCTAACTACCCTCCTACCCTGCATGGACAAAATAACCTGATAAGTACGTTCATTTCCCAAACAAACGTGTTACTACAACAACTGGAGCTAATGTTCATTAATTAACTAGATTTTCATAAACTATTCACAACACACATCCATCATTTCATTTATATTTCCCCGAAAAGCTACAAACGGAAGAAAAGCCAGTGGTTTCACATTTTCATGTGTCCAAACCTGATTGACAGTAAACAAACCAGCTGAAGGAAGGAAGACACGCCGAGAAAAAAAATAATCGTAAAACGCTCAACCCACCCCCCAATGGTCCTTTCTCCACTAAGCATAAAACTCCACACAACACTCGACTGTTTCATTCAAAAGCGAGTTGATATTTTTTCCACTTGGAGGGATAGAGACCAACGGTTATAATTCCGAAAAGACCTTATCAGAAAGTATCCTGGGCAAAAATCTAAGCAATCCAACTATCCACTACCCAAAACTTAGTAGAAATCCACAAAAAAAGGACCTAACCCTCGATCTTTCAAGTTATTTTCACGCCCCTTCACTATCACATTAACCTCAACGATACACAGTGAAAACCAACACACGGGTCAGCGATAAGTTACGGTGACTAAATTTTCTTCCAGCCTTTCACGGATTCGACTAATGCATCTTATCCATACAAGGAATACGCGCAATTCTTTTCCGTCCCAACACCACGGGTTTCGAAGAGGCTTGGCTCGGAAATACGCGATCATTATACGCTGCGACTCCGACGCACTCAGCGCCTGACAGGTTCCCAATGTTTATGCTCACTCGCGAACACTCCCCTCTTTCCCTCCCGCATCTCGCCAATTTCGGTCCTAAGGCACGGAGATGATGATGAATGCCCGAGGAAAAAAGAAGAAGGTGTGTATGTTTGAGAGGAGGATGGAGAGATCAGGTTGAGAGTTGGAGGGTGTGTGCTCACGAGTGAGCGACCTTGAGTGAAGGAAGACCACGATGTGCTCACTCCTCTCCTGCAGACGGCATAAAAATGGGCGCGGATGGGCAGAACTGGGATTCCTTCGGAAAGGCCCTAGGCGGAGACTCACAGACCTTCCTCGACAAATGCAGCTGGTTCCAAAATACTGACTACTTTCCTCTTTATTTTCCTGATTTAAGATGAAAACTTCGCTCATTTTTGGGAAACAATTCAACTTAGTCTTGGACGTCAGTTAGATCGCCGCTTCACACCGCTGGATATGTCCGGCATTATTTTATTTTGTTCTCTGCATGAAGTAGTATCTCGTAACATTCATAAATTAATGGTATTAGTAATATTAACCGCTAGATGTGTCTTCAGCATTTTACTGCATGTTCATTTACGTAGCACTCTCCCAGTTTCTAGTTTGACTGCGCACTGTTCTCCTGACTACTTTTTGGTCTGCGCCTAGCGGTCAGGGGAACGTGCGATATCCCGATTTGTGCTGGGACGCGTGCTGCATGCCTGGCGTGGAATCACCCCGTGCCACACACCCCAGTGGTGGCTTGCACGGTACTTCGTAGATGTAGACGTAGATTTTTGAGGAAATGTGCGATGCCTTTGATGCCCTGCCAACTGACTGGGACATTTTTGGACAAGTCTAAACTATTAGAACTCCACTAAAGGGTCGTCATGTTTGAATAGCCCCCTATCACACACACCCCTGAAGTGGCTCGCAAGGTACTATGTACATGTATAGATTAATTAAAAAAAGACAGGTACAGGGGGCTTGATTTTACCATTTTCACCGACAAGTTTAACATCCAATGGGAAATTTAGAGATTTAAAAAAAACACTTTTCACTAAAACTTAAGTTCAGAGAAGACCCGACTTACAAGCAAAAAAAAGAGCTACTGAAAGAAGAAGCGTAGAATGATTTATTAACTGCATCCACTACGAGGGGAATTCCTCCAAACACGAAGAAAGCAAGCAATATTTTGAAATGCAGGTAAGGGAGAAAGAGGGTTCTCGAAATACAGGTATGGGAGACCCCAGAATGATGCGGAAACTGATGAGGTTATTGGGCTTCTTTACAAAACTCGGTGGATTCGACCACTCAAATACAATCAGGGAGATAGATTCAAGGACTCACACTCCATTCCTCAAGGCACAAACGGTGAATACAATAGAACCACGTGAAAAGCATCCAAATATTTCAATGCATAATAATTTATTTATTTATTTGAAAAGTCCCCAAAAACGGCACAAAGGCTTATTACATTGGCCAACAAGCAAACAAATAAATAGAAATTTTAATTTTAATTAAACATTTTTCATGATTTTTTTTCAATCACAATGGCAAAAAATGCTGCTATCCTAACACCCCCCGGAATATACCCTACAGTCGGCTAGTGATACATAAATCTTATATGCAGAATATTCTCTTCTGATTTATACCGTCTGAGAGCATTTCCAATACGTTTGCCCAATTTAGTATCGCTTGTGTAGATTGTCACCTATTATCGCCAACGTTCAGGCTCGCATTGGAGCTGCATCAAAGACAGAAGCAACGAAAAAACAGTTTTTCAATATAATATGAAACAGACCGCTCCGGCAAAGCTGCGCAAGTCTTCATCTGCATACGGGGATTGAAAGAGTGAAAAACAGGGCTGGTGCAAGACTAAATCACCTTTAGCTGAAAATATTTACTTTAATCATTTATGCAACGAGCATATTGTACCCATTTCAAATTATTGTTTCATTTTTCACTAGTGCTTTCGTCTCATGGAATTCCCTCCACTTCCTCGGTCATTCGAAACTTTAAAAAAATCTAAATGCAATTTACACACATTCCCGCAAGGTAAAAATGTGAAATTATTGGCATATTCTCCGAAATTCGTCCCAAATTCGTCTTCAGAGCCTTAGGATGCCAATGAAAACATCTTTTCGTTTGAATACATAGTCGATGAACGGTCTCTCGAAGTTTCCCGCAAAAATTAAAGATTTGAGCGTCGGCGGTTGGCGACGAGTGCTGGTCCTAGAATGTGAAGGTGGAGGGAGCCATTAGCATGCACGGCGGGGAAGATTGAGGCGGAGTAGAGAGGAGGATGGAAGATAGTCAAAACTGATTAGGCAAATGAGGACCCTCCCCGTTTTTACTGCATGGAATTCCTACGTTCCTTTTTCTCATTTCAATTTCCGGCAGAGACATCCCGCGGAACTGCCTGCGTACCAAAATGAATGAATAGGATAATAACGGCCCAACATTGCATGATGGAGTAATGACACAATTGTGCAGAAGTACTTCAATTCAAGGAGGCAAAATTATACAATGAGCCGGAGAAAAGAGTATTCTCTCTTCATTTAAATATAATTGTAAATTTGCATTATATACTTCATTTCGGTATTGAGCAGCAAGTGAATATTTCATCATGTGGTAGTTAAATATTCTGTGACTCATCATGCTCTAAGTTAAAACGGTAAGTTTTCGGGATCCCATTTTTTCAGGTTCAACTTCATGCGTCAGCGTTGAGATGACACGTAAATTTTCCGTTGAACATTAAATAGAAGATATAGATATATGTATGACATAGAATTCAATACTCAGAATTAAGCACGAAGCTTAAGCACTGCAGCCTAAGAGAATATAAGCAAATGTACGAATGCGGAAAATCCCTAATGTATGTACTTAATTGACGCAATAAAAGAATTAAATCAATCTTATCACATGGATTAGCCTTCTTACGCCCTCAATTCTACTTGACGGTTTGCCTTGACACCCAATACCACTATCTATAATGACAGTTGTTCTTCTACGTAACTACATGGCAAGGGATGTTAATGAGCGAAATAATATAAAAGTAATGCTATGAAAAAACAGCTCCATAAAACATTCTACGGATTTAACGTATCTTTAGGGAAGTATATGCATAGTTTTATGGCAGGAGTAGATTACAAACGAGAAAGCAATGACATTTTAACTCTCCAAATTTTAAAAATATCATACCAAAATATAAACTTGGGTAGGATTTGAGAGGTAAGACATTTTCGTAAATCCTTTTCAATTTGTCGACGGAAAACAATATCCATCGACAGAATAATCACTTGGTGGAAATCTAAATATTTTGTAGAAATTATATAATATTTTCCAACACTAAATTTCACTCATTTTCCATCGATTTAAATATTTTCATGAAACAAGGGTAAAAGCATCATACTGCAACTAAAATGTAAATATTCGTAATTTCAACATGCATCTAAACTTCAGAAAAAATAGTAACAGAACAGGAGTGCTTCCTCGGCTCTACGGTCACGAAAGGTGGCAGTCTACCCATGCCTGAGGAAGGAATAGAACTAGCGACTTTTAAAGTAGGTAGGAGAGCGGCCGCGTTCCTCAGTAAGACAGGCGACGATATAAGTGTCGCAACCTCCTACGGTGAAAGGAAAATAAATAGTCAGCCCACTTTCGGATACAGTAAAACACGGACAAGCGCTAGCAGAGATACCTAAGATTCCTTAGAGGGTGTGGACGGAATGCAAGGCACTCAGATCGTCCAAGATATCAAGTATTTCCTGTAGTAAAATAGATGGTCGTAAATAGAAAGGATTGCCTCAATTGTGTGACAATTTTATTAATTTGTGTAAGTTTTTCTGCTTGGAAAATACCTCAATAATAAAGCGTTTTTTTATCCTAGACAGTCGCTGCAGCTGATCAAATTTTCAGGGAGGGTTGATTCATAACTTTTCTAAATTTTAAAGATTTTTTCTACTCAAATGAATTATATATCATCTATAGCTAGAGGATGCATAATTGTTCACTACAACATTTATAGTTTCAGCTACGATTTTGATAAATAAACCATTAGCATGAAACTTGACATTTCGCGAAGAAGATATTACGATACGATTGATTTGGCTCTCACTGACGAAAGTGGTAATTGATACATTATTTTGCAAATTTTAATTTCATAAACAGAAATAAGATAGCTCCACATTTCAAAAATAAAATTATTCTGAATTAATTAAATCACAATCACAGTGAAAATAGTAAGTCACCAGTAAAACGCGATAAGACGAAACATCGACACAAGAAATAAACTGTCAATTATGGGTTATCGAACGGTAAATAAATATTTTCACGACGAAAAATCGAACTTCGGGAGAATATCGAACGGTCAGAACGATAATGCAACGGAAACAGAATCGAGGTCGAACAATGATTTCCACGGAGGACGTAGGAAAACAAGAGAAGGTAAACAACAGAAAACCTACAGAGCAAAATCTGTTCTCACACATACATCACACCCAAGAGATGGGATCAATCCAATTAAGAGTGAAAAATATGAGAGTGGTGCGACTAATGGATTCCCATGAGAGGTCTAAGGTGAAGCGAAATCCAACAGCCAGAAATCGTCCATAAAGCCTGATAACGACAATACCACCATATCCGCGTTCGTTTTTAGGTTTAGCAAATATAAATCGTGTTGTGTACGCGAAAACCACAAAAACTGTGATTACCTTATAATGACTACAGACAAGGGATTCTTCGCAGAAATTTGACCAAGTTATTTTTGAACAAGAAGATGAAAAAAAAACTTTAAGAATAGGTAGTGCATATATATTATGCATGCCCATTCATTAAGTCACTGAAGAACATTTTAGAAAGGGTGATGATGAAACTAATAGCATGATCATTCAGCTCACCGGTGTAAAAAAAAGTTGACACCCTGCAATATAATTAATATTTCGAAAAATAAAGTTCCTTGCTAAAACGGCACGGCATCTGAATTATTTACCAATGGAGAGCCAATTTCAAAATCGGTGAGACAATAATCATATTAATAATTTACGTCACTCTACGAGAATATATGCCGACCGCAGTTGCCAGGTTGGTCAAGAGCTGGCCTGGCAATCCTAAGATCACGTGTTCGAGACCAGTATTGGGCATGGATTTTGAGTTGATGCGGGGCTACAACGCTAAACGTTAAGACATAATCCAGGTATCGGAGCCCATAAAAAAGTCTACTCGGCAAGTTCAGAGCGGATTCCACGTTCAATTTCAGAGAATAAACTAAACAGTTTACAACCCAGAAGGCAATGGGAGTGGCCTCATGATTTGGCCAACGCAGGGTTTAGAGATGCGGCGGCCAGACGAAGGGGAAGGCGAAGTTTGCAAGGGCTCAACAGCACCAGACCTCTGAGTAGAGGGACAGGAAGGAAAGACCACGACACACCGGTCCCTCTCCCTTTTGTGAGAGCAGGAACAGCTCATCCCATGGAGGAGACCCCCAAACGCACAAAAGAAAACCCGAAACGGCATAAAAAAGAAAATGAAAAAAATACATTCTCCAGTTCGCACAAGGGGTTCGCGAGAGAATTGATCTCCTTTCGCACGCTCGGACACGCAGACGTTGTCGAAGAAAATGAAATGAAAAAGACGAGATGAGACGAGACAAGACCGCCGAACCACAACTCGCCGACACGGGAACCTCAACTCGGGGAACGGCTCAGCGTTCGGTGGAGCGCCCGGGCGACAAGACCACGAACGATAAAGAGGAGGATAATTTCCTTCGCCTATAAACTCCATTGCAATTCATAGTGGGTTACTAACCTGGAGTCACACAGGTAGTAAAAATGAAGAATAAATAGTTAGCAACTTTCCAATGAGATATTTAATTGTACGACTAATTTCGATGGCTGAACATCATTATCAAGTAAAGCCATAGTATCTGTGCATTTCTCTGTAATCTTGGAGGAAAAGGGGAGGGTTGGAAAGGAAGAAATATGCAGGAGGGTTGGCGATGAGGGGGATTCCAACAGTGGAAAGTCCAGGGAGTATGTTTTTAGTGTGTACATTCAGCAGTAAAAGGCTTACCTGCCGTTAAAAATCACTAAAATTATCTCAGTGTAAAACGTCTCACTAATTATTCACTATTGGGGAACTCTTCCATCATAAAAGACTGCACACTTTCACAGGAGGAAAATCGATAGTGACCCACTACCAAATTTGAAAAGATATTCCGATTACCGATGTTTGACTGAAAGTGCCGATGTTACCGATCCGATTCCAATATTCCGTATGTTCAATACTATGGAAAAACTTGGCTTGGACTACAATGACAGAAGAATCATCTACCAGCTCTACAAGGACCAGGTGGCCACAATACGCACGCAAGATGGAAGAAATGTGGAGGCAAAAATTAACAAAGGGGTCCGACAAGGATGTAACCTGTCACCAGCACTCTTCCATATGCACATGGAGGAAGCAATAAAAGAAATAGAAGAACAAGGAATCAAAGGAATCAAAGTGAATGGAGAAGAAATCAACATGCTACGCTTCGCTGATGATATCGCGATCGTAGCAGAAAACGAGGAAGACCTACAGGTCTCACTGAACACAATTGAAAAAGTGTTCCAGGAATACAAATGTAAGTCAATAAGAAGAAAACAAAGATACTTGTGTGAGGAAGAGAGAAAGTAGTGGCCGACGTCCGCCTCAAAGGAGAAAGATTGGAGCAAGTGGAATCATTCACCTACCTCGGGAGCACCATTTCCTGGGATGGAAGAAGCACGACAGACATCAAGCGTCAAATAGCCCAAGCTAAGACGGCATTCATGGCCAAAAGGCCGCTAGGAAACAGTACGTGAAAACATTCATGTGGGCAGTGTCACTCTACGGATCAGAAGCATGGACCATTGGAAAAACTAACCAGAAATAATAGAAGCCTTCAATACATGGTGCTGGAGGAGGATGCTAAAGATCAAATGGACGGATAGGGTGAGAAACGAGGTATACAGAATAATTGGAGAAGAAAGGACACTGTGGAGCACCATACGCCAAAGAAGAACACTGTGGGTTGGCCATGTTATGAGAGACAACGATTACATAAGAAGCATAATGGAGGGAAAAATTGAAGGGAAAGTCCTCAGAGGAAGACCAAGAGAAGTACAAGGGGCAAGTCAAGAGGGATACAGGAAAGAAGAACCATAGGGAAGTGAAGGAACTGGTATGGGATAGGGCGAAATGGGGGGCTGCAGTATACCAATCCTAGGATTGTAATACTATGATGATTCCGATTACATTGCAAGAAAAGGCGATTACAGAAATGTATAATATAGTGGGTATCGTTACATGATGCAGAAACTTAGTCATTGTGGAGAGAGAACATGCGCAGACAGATTTTGAGATGGGTATGAGGAGAAAAAAAATGGAGAAAGTAATCTGTATACAGAGGAAGACTATCGAGGATGTGTTAGAGATGGTAGGGGAAGAGAAGAAACTAGTGGTGGGGCTGGAGGACGGGTTGAGAGGTGAGGGCATGTTGAAGAGGGTGAGAAAAGGGAGAACGCTTGGTAAGCGCGGAAGAGGATAGGAATTACGGAGGACACGAAGGAAGGTAGAGGGTATGAAGAGGTTCAGAGCGGTTTGATGCAAACCTGATTGATATTTTAGTCCGGTAAGTCTAGGGATGACCCAGAAATAGAGTAAATTAAGGTAGACAATGTCGATAAACCTATCATTATATTAATAGAAAACCAAAATGCCAGGAACGGACCCACACTAAAGCGCCATATATGGGACATATATGTAGAGCGATAACTTTCACATATATGTGAAAAATGTGGAGATATATATGGATTCTATTAAAAATTGGCCCCAGAGCATATATTTAACATATATGGAGACATATATGGGAAATATATGGACTCCATATATTTCCCATATATGTCTCCATATATGTTAAATATATGCTCTGGGGCCAATTTTTAACAGAATCCATATATATCTCCACATATTTCACATATATGTGAAAGTTATCGCTCTACATATATGTCCCATATATGGCGCTTTAGTGTGGGTGAGACCTAAGTACGACGACAAACATATACGGATAGAAGTTTCTTCATCTTCCAACCAATGTATTATCACCCAGTATTCCTGCCTGACCACCGGTTAGTTTAAGAGTACGACAAACTGGATACCAAAGGCATCTGGTTCGTTCTACATGGCTGCGTCACTTCGAGAGGCAATTTATCATAGTCATTAATCATTCATTATGAAAGATACGATGATAGAAATTGCGCCTCTTGATAATATTGCTGTTGGTCAACTAATAACACGGAGTTAAACTATCTCTTATATCCTGCCAGTTGGCGCGATAACAATCTATAGTTCATCTGCGACGTCAACGATGGTCAACGCCATCTATTAACCGACTCTGCAACCCTATTTTTACAAATTAATACGTAACTACAAATTTATATTGGTTTAAAGAAACCTATTCATATCTATATAAATCTATCCATTTCCATAGAAGAAAAACTACGAACGTACAGAAATTTTCATCTATAACAGTGAAAAATATGGTTAAAAATGTATTTCAAATGCCATATATAAAACATATATGGAAAACATATTGATCAAACATACATGTCTAACTCACATATTCCCCCATATATGTAACATATATCAGCTCTGCAACATATCATGAGCAAAGATATCCCTTATAGCCTGCCAGTTGGTGCGGCAACAATCTATAGTTAATCTGCGATAACGACGGTGATCAACGCCATCTATTAACCAACTCTGTAACCCTATATATGCAAATTTATACGTAACTATAAAAATCTATGCGTTTTTAAAGAAATATATTCATATCTTTGTATATTAATCCATTCCCATTTCCATTTCCATTAAAAGAAAATACGTACGTATAGAAATTTTCATCTATTCCAGTGAAAAATATGATTAAAATTTCTTTTAAATGTCATATATAAAACATATATGGAAAACATATTGATGAAACATATATGTCAAACCCACATATTCCCCCATATATGTAACATATATTGGCAGTTCAACATATCTTGAGCAAATATATGGGTCATATATGGCGAATATATGTCCATATATATCCATTATATCTCCCATATATGGGGCTTCAGTGTGGGGAGGCCTGCATGGTCAAACACTCCATCCACCACCGACAGTTTTTCATGATGCATTTTAATACATCACAGAGTAAATTGCGTCAGAAGGTTCATTTTCTGTACTCAAATAGTTTACATGTCTCTTTCATCGCTATATTCAATATGCCAACAAATAAAATATTCAAATACTCCGACACCACGCTATTCCTACATAATTCAGTAGTTCTCCTCCGAACTTCATAACTTATTTAAAAACCATTCTCGAGAGGAAAAGGCTGCCGACGGGACGACTGTCGTGAGACGAGGGTACAGTGGGAGGAGGAATTCGCAACCCTTTGCATAAACAATCTCGGATTCTTGAAAAAAGAATGCATTCCCTCTATAACTATACCACCTTCAAAAACCAGGGAATTGAGTCAGTTTCCAAAATTCGCATTCCCAGCGAGGAATAAAGAGATAGCAGTTTTCCACGTAGATTAAATTTAACGCCAATTTTATTTTTCAATGATATACCTACGCCATTTTTAAGAGAAATGGTATCAGCGCTTTGCTACAACGAGGCCAAAGGATTTAAAGATGGGAAATAAATAAATAAAAATTAAAACTTTTGTCTTGTTCCACCCATTTATTTTACAGTACGACTAGTTTAGACGCAGTGGCGTCATCTACAGGTACCTGAAGTCGTACTGAAACTAGTCGTACCGTAAAATAAATTAGTGGAATAAGACAAAGTTTTCTTTTCATTTATAAAATTAACTCCCATAAAGCTAAGCCTGAGAATATTGAGATAATGGGAAATATATATATGGCAAATGCTCAATTATTTCCATCCCATTTCCTTATTAATTAAATTCTATAGTAATTAATTCCATCGTGTGACATACTGACTTTGGATGGCGGGAGGGAGAGACAAAGAGGGCAAATGGGGAAAGGGTCGACATCCTCAAGTTCTATCCCCTTTTCAAATTACCTCTGTTCGAAAGCATCTAATTTCTCCGAAATAAAAACTTGACTGGCATGAAATAGCACCGCCAACCCAAGGAAACACTAAAACAATCACCAAGCGGTAGCTGAAAGACGTTTAAAATCCAGTTAATTCTTAGCCAAGCGGAACTACACCGCATTATGCAGGGTTTTATGGCACATAGCAGTGTCGAGATAACAACAAATGCAGTCGAAGTCCGATGCCGTAAAAACATAAAATTTATCCGTGTAATTAATCGTTTTAGCACCTTCACTGCCTCTGCCTTTATCGCTTACCGGTCTTTTTCTCTTGTACTACGGTTTTTAACCTCGTTTCCCTCGAATCTTGGTCATAGAAATTATTCATGAACTAATAGCTTAATGGAAACTACTCACGAAATCACTAACCACAACCAGATACTATAATATTCATAAAAAGGTAAAATTTTAGACAAAATATTATTTACAGGCAAATTGAAATGCCTGAAGAGCTGAAAATTATGCATTTCCTTTTATAAAAAAATCACTAAGAATAAAAAAGTAGAAAAATCTTTTTCCTATCTCATTTTTATACCGTTAGGATCCTACGGCATACAAATTGGAGAGGAACAAGATTTTCTAATTTTGTTTATTCTTAACGAATTTTTTATGATTCAATCACATATTAACTAGAGTTTAAGACATTTCATTCGTGACCTCAGCATGCGAACGAAAGAGAAAAAAGTATATAAATTCCTCAAACATCTTACATCCACTTCGCCCAGGTAGTCTTTGCCAACATTCAAAGAATTCCTAAGAGTCAAACGTAAAGTTTAGGGGCCTTTTATAAGTTTAAAATGAGGGTCCATTTCCAAACCAGAGTCCTTATTGAAGGCAACCCTACATACTGGCACCTCTAACCAAAGAAACTCCGCCCCAACATCCCTAGCTCCCCCTGCCCCAAGTCCCTCCTCATCCACCCACCCCCCCTCTTGGGCTGCGACGTCACGAAAATCTCCCGAAAATCCTTTCGGGGTCACAACAGCAACAATAATGGAGCCGGAAGTGACGTAGAACGGCGGAGAAAAGGACCCTCCTAACTCACGGGCCCTTTTGAAAGACTTCTCTAAGGGAGTAGGAGGGAGGAGTGTGAAGTTGGGGAAGACGAACAGAGAGACTAGCGAGGGCAGAAGAGAAGATGACTGCGTCGCACAGAGTGGCAGAATGTAGATCTGGGAGGGCAAATTTCAGATTTTTTAACTAGTCCCCCATACTGGCCTCATATTTATTTGCAAATGAACATAATACGAATCGAAGCACAGTGCATTAAATATGGGTCACAATTACAACATTTTAGTACAACAGGGGGGTTCGCCAGCAGGACCTACTAGTAAAAGTATCCAGACCATCATCCACCACAACTACTGAGCACGACAGTGCTGAAGCCTAGCGAGCAGTTCTAAAACCCATCCAACATCCTTTACCAAGTGCATAATTGTCATTTACCATGCCCAATGACAACGGGGTCGGCAAACCACCCCCATAACATAATGGTAAGTACGCCTTGGGAGTTCTATAGGAACCATAAGCCGAAACTTGGCATCATTTATTGACTAATTAGCACGCAAGGGTCCAAGTAATCAAAGGCTATGGTGTCTCCTTTTCCATTACATGTGTTTTTATCAGCTTTTAATAATAACATAGAAACAATGAGACAATATTATTTACTCCGCGCAACCTAAAATTCTCGCTGCCTCCTCTACTCACTTTCTGTAAAACTTAAATTATTCCAACATTTCCAATATCCCATGTCAGTACAATACATAAGGAAGAACAAGAAGTTCTATACGGTCCATTAAACACGATGCCTGAAATTGCATTAGGATATTGGTAATTTTTGCAATGCCTTCGTACATTTAATTACACTGAGTTATTTCGCAGATAAAGATAAAAATATAGTAGCGCATCTAGAAAGTTTCGAAGCTACAAACGCATGAAGGGAATGTGGGAGAGAATTTCTCCCGTCTCCAATGAGAAAATATTCCAACTTTATATTCTCCAGAAAAAAAACGAAAAACCATAGGAAAGAACACTACGAAGGACACGCTGTGATGCAAGCTGTTTCCTCCAGATTCCAGAATCAGCCATATTAAGCAAAAACGGAAGTAGATGCCAAAGTAGATATCCGATAAAACGCTACTTACGCGAGCTATCCACGAAATTCCACGCCCTGGAATGGGGAATCGGAAAATTGCGGAGGTTATACATTAAAAAGCAAGAAATCGTTCGCATATGGAAGGGTATTAATCTGCGGGTATTTATAAGGGATCCAAACACGTGAACGGTCTCAAATGCACCCTTTTAATCTACGCCACGGTATCGACTTTAAAGCAAATCAGTACTGAGAAATTTTTTACGTACTCCCTAACCGCCATACTCCGATCAGAGTGGAAACTTCACGCGAGATTCACGCTGTTTTAGGAAAGTGCACTATCACTTATATAACACGTGCAGCATAAAAAGGGTAGTTCTTTTTTTCTTGAGCATACGAAACACAACCTATCCAAGTGAAAAAAACAACTTTCCCAGAGATCGCATCAGATTATGTTTGCTTCTGCTACAAGAAGACTGCCGACAGACAGACTGAGACTGAGGAGGACAGGTTGACCAATAAAGCCGCTGAACAACATACAGGTTCGACTGGTTAACAGAAAGGTACGCATTAACAAATACGAAAAACAAAATCAACGACGAAAAATTTTTATCTGATCGCGTTTAAGGGAGGTACAGGGTTTTTTAGCAGTCATGATGCAAGGCGAATTTCAGAACAATATAATATGCATGCTAACCTATCCAAGCTCCACGAGCACACAGCAATGACTACCAGCTCAAAATCTTTGAAATGATGCCTCTATGAGCCGACGCCAAAATACATTCCAAGAATGAAACCTTAAGTGAGAAAATTTCATTTTAATCATTTTTGTGTCGCTACAGCGGATTATTACAAATATCAATTGACAGAATTTTTAACATTGAAGAAAACCATGGATGAGATAGTAATGCTGTTCGTAGCGTGCGGAAAATATTCTCCCCGCTGAGGAAAACTGGCAGAGAGGAGGTTGTTAAAAAAACAGATGGGAGGCCTACGATTCGCGAAAAGTCCTTGCACTGCGATGATGAATTTAATCTTTTCTAGGTAACATCGCTTGCCGCGTTGTAAAGTTACTGCACTCTGGGAAATTCCAGAAATGTACAGATTGTATTGTCAAGTGTGACGTGGAAAGTAAACTTAACTCTAGAGCAAGTATATTGTTGTTTACAACTTCAGTCATAACTTTTGCTAAAACATTGCAACTATCAGAGTTATTCCGGAGGCCACCTGGTCTGTCACAGACAGCCAGAAAACGAATCTTGAGGAGTACTTTCTTTTAAAACAAATACACGACAGCGACACGAGCTTATAAAGACTGACGCCGTTTGAAAACGATGGTGATTTGCCTTGTTTCCTTTCGAGTAATGGTAAGGAGTAATCTTCGGTTCAAGATTTCTTCGATCCAAACCATCGCGCGTTCCCCAAATGCAGCTTTAAGCTGATTACGCCAAGCGGCTATCAACTGAGGTAGAAGGATAAGAGAATTTTTCCGCTGGAGGTTCAGCAAAAACTGAGGAGCTCTTTAAACGAGCAAAAGACAAGTTTATCAGCATTGGCGCGGAATGAGGTCGGTGCACGCACGACGGGACGACGACAGCGAAGATAATAGGATCGAGACGAATTCCCCGTCATTTTTTCTCTAAAAATAAAACATCCTCGCGGAATTGCAAATCTAATTACAGGAGGCAGGCTCCGACACAGTATGACCCATTTCGGTCCTTCCATTCAGCTAGAGCTAGAGGAGCTCTTGTTGGAGGTCGGATGGAGGAAAACGCGCACCCATGCCGACGGACTTGAGAGATTATGACAAAGAGCTCAAAAATGCGGTGGCAGGAAGCCCGATCATTTCAAAAACTGGACGCAGGCAAGCATTAAGAAGGGCCGTGGACATCGTCTAAAAACGTTATAAGATACATTTATCACCAACATGGAGCTAACCATGGTCGGTTCTATTACGTGAGCAAATTGCTCTACGGATACTTAGATAGTCAATACATTGCCCTAACTAAAAAAATTCCAATGCGATGACTTCACTAACTTTTTTTAACAAAAATACCTCATATATGCATGTACCAGGCACCCTCGTATAAGACGCGCTGCGTAATTTATACGATTATTAGTATTATTACTTTTGTTTAACATGCTTCGACGGCTAAGGTCATTTCGCTAACACTGTCTCCCACTCGCAGACAGGGGCAACAGATGGACCAATAGGTGGATCACCTCTCCAAATTTGAGCCGAGCACAACGATGCTCAACTTCCGTAACATATCGGGAACCGGTGTTTCCATCGTTGCAGACAGTTGCCCAATTTATACGAATATTCTTTTTCCTGCGCACTGTGATTGCGTAGCAAACGGAAAAGACTGAAATAAGACATCGAAGTGAATTAATATAGGGTAGGAGAAAGTCTGTTCATATCGGCCCATTATTTATACATACAGCATTGTGGCAAGATTTAAAACGACCGGACAAACAGTCAACGGTCATTCCTACAATGGCTGATTTTCTGGAAAAGCATGTGTGCAGTACAGACGTAAATACATCTCCATAGACAAGACGCAGGATACCTGATACATTGAAATTAACTGTATTCGGAAGGAGGACGCCTGGCCTTTAAAAGGTAGGCATACGTATGAAAAAATAAACTAGACCACATTTTGGGCAACTCCTTCCCACGGAAATGACGAAGAGACATCATGACCAGACATGACAGAGGCACACGACAGATGGGCGCGGCGGAGGGACCATTCTTAAAAAGGGCAAGAACGAAGCCGAATACAACAAGCAGGTGGTGCCCAGATATCGAGGCCACGGCGTGGCACATTGCATTCGACTGTGGAGAAGCAAAAAAAACTATGAAGTAATTAACCCCACTAATAAAACTGACAAGAAAAAAATTCCTTTCTCTCACAAGAAAATCTCTCTCCACGACATACGTACGTAAAGGCTTCTAACTCCAAAGAAACATGTGGAAGGAAGAATGTCTTAGCAATCACAGGATAACTTAGCAAAGCGCGCCGTATCTGAATGCTTCAACGCCATCGAGAAAAATCAGACGACGACGACGATATATTGTGACTATTTACAGACACAAATAAACAGATGACTACTACAAGAGTGCGCATGCCATCATTTTAAGGAAACGATAGACGACTTCAGAATCTTCAGGTGCCATGGTAATATATCATGCAGCATGGACGAAAATTTTGAGTTAAACATCAAATTGAGGATCACCATTGATGATCACCATGAGGATGCTATTATTGATGACACAGAAGACGGGGATGCTGATTAGAGCGCAAATGGAGAAGGGACGGGAAGAAACCGCAACGATAACCGAGCGTAAGTGGAAGGGGCGCCTCATGGGCAAAGGGAAAGGGTCCAAGGTTACGGTAACCAGCCCCTTCTGCGGACAACACCTCCCGGGCGGAGTCCCCGGAAATTTATTACGCAAGAACAAATTATTAAAAACGGATGATGTAAATAAATAGACACGGACCAAATACAACAAACTCCCCCATATATCTCAAAAATAATTTTCAGAAGAAGGCAAGAGAATTTTATCGAGATGTCTAAAAACATGGATTTCGTCAATGAAAGCCAGTAACTGTGTTTAAATATAAAACTAGTCGCACTGAACAATCCCGAAGTTTAAATTTTCAAAGGGAGATGTTTTAAAATTCTAAATAAAAAGGATCAGAAGTAAGGAAGCGTTTCTGTGCCAGACGAAACAAGGGTAACAAATATGCAGCAATGCATTGCGAATACATTTATGCACCAAACCGCAGTTGGATAAGAAAATTTCGCATCGGACCGCTATTCTCGGAAATAATATTTTTCGGTGAAACAAATTATTTTCCTCGTGGAGGTTCGCATAAAACGGATTCCATCAGCATATTTTATGGCCGGCGTGAGAGGGTTTACCTCACTTTGCAGGAGCGATAATACTCGTGCGATGAGCTCACCGAAGAGCGAGCCTAAAGCGCACGATACATCTTCGCACGGCGGTACAGATGCACACTTAAGGTAAACACCTTTTTTTCTTTAATGGAAACCCCATTAAGGTGCGGTGGATTTCGTTTCATTCGTCTTAAACTCCGGATCGATCCAGCGGATTTTAGACGTTACCGAAAGGCGGCAGCACGTGAGATGCTCAATTCGTGAACCGAGGGAAGTACAAGAACCTCTGAAGCACGAGGAAACCAAGACGGGAGAGAAATACGGTAGTGAACACGATTGACATCTTCCGTCGCCTCACAGGATAAAATTTTAAGCCACGAAATGAACGCATTCAGTGAACCATCTGGATAGCCGACCAAACTCCTCGATCAAACTTGGATATCCAATTAGTAAACCACTGAATAATAGTTCATCGAATAAAAGCACAGCAAGCCAAATTAATAACAACTAAAAGAAAACTTTGGTAGCCTTAACACTGAAAAATATCTTAATTAAAGCTCGGAGACTACATCTCTCAATTAAAACACCTTCCAAGTACCAATATATATCTCCACAGATATAATCCTCTAATACCACAACAACCGTCCACGAATTAAATACTCAGGATAAATTGTTCCTATCTTGTAACACTTACTATAAGAAAGGTAAGCAGAGATTCCCGCAGCAAAATAACGCCGTAATTTGCTCTTAACTCAAAAACTAAGGTGAAGGTATGTGTCTTCATTTCATAGTCATTCAATTCCTTCCAAGAATTCATTAAATTACCTGTTTTTCGGAAAAGAAATTTTTCACATGACAAATAATATACGAACATAAAATGAACGGAGACGCCAATCACCAAAGACGAATTCCTGCTAAAGTAAAGATATGATAACTCTGCGGAGTAAAAAATACATGCGCACTGGACAATTCCGGAGGCATAATAGCTTTTTGATGGCAATAATGGAGGGAGAAATAAATCGGAACGTTATGAGGAAGACCAAGGATGGAATACTTAGAGCAAATTATCAGAGATACTGGAAGGAACACTTGTGAAAGAAAGATGCGGTAAGCTGCGAGGACAGTGGAGAGCTTCAGCAAACCAAACATCGGATTGATTACCGCTAATGGTAATGGTAGAAAATACTTGTACATTCTATTTTCCCCCCATTTTCGTCATCAAGCTCATGCTATTTCAATTTTGGCGAATAAAAAAAACTGAGGAAATTAAAAATTTAGCAGATGACACAGTTTCCTGAATGTAACATGAATATTATTGAGTTTTATCAATCTTAACTAATCAAATCAACTCACATACACCGATTAATAAAAAAATATTTGATTCGTATCAGAAACAAATATTGTTAGTGTCTGGTTTTAGTGAGAACTCCAATTGATAGTAAACAAACTTGCCCTCCATGACAACTCTATTACTTTTCAAATATTAATTTATGTTAACATTTTCATAACTAATTCAGTACTTCAACAAATATGAATGAAAAAGACACAAATATTTTTTCAGTGGTACCGTCTTAAGTGGCTTCCGCTGCCTGAGGAGTGGTTTCCGTTTGCCGTCTTCTCCAACTCCCTCCCAACTAACACACACAACAACACTGGGCGTTCCGACCACCACTCTCCCCCCACGACACGACAACCGGGCTCACCCACACGAGAGGAGACGTGATAGAATGCCTAATACCCCCTTATAGGCCCGGCCACTCCCCCTCCCCCACCCGCTTCCCAACCCCCCACACCGATCCCCTAAAAGAATTATGGGAGTTATTTTGCAGCGCGGAACGCCGCGGTGACGAAATCCGATCCCGGCGAGAAATACACACGCCTCGGGGGCGATTCCATAATTCACACGCGGAAAACCATCAACTTCCTCGTCACCTGTTAATGGCAATACGAAGATTGGTTGGCTCTCTGGCCAATCTTGTTTCCCTCTCTCAGTGAAACCTCCCTCTCTCTCTCCGGTAAGCAGTAATTCCGCGGAAAAATATCTTATGCCACAGATGAAGTCGGCAAAACTACGTGGTGGGGGAAGTAAAGTCGGCCTCGAAACATAGTTCTAATCTTGTTGACCCTTGAACTTGGTGGAAATCGAATGGAGGGTAGTAGTTGAAAAGCTTAAAGAGAGCAATGATGCAAACAGCGTCAAATCTAAAAGATTCAATCAGCGTCAAACCTTGATTCAGGTGTTACGTAAGTCTGGATTAATTACGGAAACTACCCATCATTCTTAAGGCCGTCAGTTAAACAAAAGACATTCTCCAAATAACAAAATGCGTTCTAGATGTATAAATCGGATCCATAAATGCAGAAAAGGTAGAAGTCATAAAAGCCAAAGAATACTGATAAAAAGAACGTAAAACGCGTGAACAAGATATTGTCACGTAGCTTGGCGACGCCAACCTTTCGAAATTACATTTTTTTCAAAATCGTGGAATGCAGATAGCAGAGGAATAAAATATGTAAGAAAATAAAATAAATTTCCACAGCACAAATGAAAAGAGAGACTAAAAATAAGAGTTAGACAAATTTACCTCCCAGCAGCACTGATTAGCAAATAAAACACGATGTATGGGGAACAATAAAGTTAAAGGTAATGTGGAGTTAATGAATAAACACCACTGGGCACATTATGAACAAATGAATTAAAAGGGGTACTTATGATGCAATAGCAAATATGAATATATATGAATTTCAAATTTCAATAAGGGCTAATCTCGGAAATTTTTGAAAATGAATATTTTCCCTCTTTTTTAATTTTTTCGTGTTGACAGATGTTTTATGAGCGAGAAGAGCTAATGTCTACTTTTCATAAAGCTTTTAGCAGGAAAAAAACTGCGCTCTTACTTCAAATGGTTTGGCAGAAATTCAGTTATTTTTGTCTCCTGAAAATTATCATAACTCCGAAAGTGAGTCCTTTTCGAAATTCATGATTCAATTATAAACAAAGGTTTTGAAAGGTAAAATTAGAATATGAAAGAAGGAACATGAAGCCTGACTTAACACACTAACAGGAAAATTCGCAAACTGTCTCCACAGCCTAAAGCTAAGGAAGCCTAAAACAAGAAAGATGTTAATGCTGGGGAGGCGACAACAACCCTCAAAAATGTGCGGTTACAAGCAAAGAAGCATTATTTTCACACATCCACGCATGTGTCGATCGATTAGATATATGCCATTGAAAAGATAACGAGTAAAGAGTGATTTTACATGGGAGTAAAAGAAAAAGAGATCATTTGGAATACTATTCGTACTAAAATATCCAGATGGGCATGAAATTGAGCGACGACGTCTTCATAAAGAGCATAAAAGAATGTTCCACGAGGAACACTTAAGAAAAAATAAAAAATAATCAAATAAAGGGGAGCAATAAAAGTTACATAATGCTTTAAAAAGAATCAGCAGGGAAGGGAACATATATATGACATAGAATAATTTAATGCTGAATTCCATCACATAAAGGCATGATTGCCTTGAAGGCATCATCACTTCTTACATTCGAAACTTTTAACTGGAGGAAATACGAATGTTCACTGCAGAAGAAGCTCATGGAGAGCGAATTAGCGCATCAACTCTATTACCTTTCACTACTTTCCTCGATTTTAGATAAGACTTAAACACAGTTTTGAAAATAAAATAAATGGTTTAAGCAGAAGAAAATTTAATAATTATCTTCATAAAATAATGAATGTTTATAAAGCTGTGCGGTAACTCAAGCGAAAACATCAAGACTGCAAATGATCCTTTGAAATGGTCCATCGTCTCAGGTGCACTTGCTTCGCTCCGCGCGAGCAGACGTGCATTCAACGGCGAATATTAAACTCGAAAATCTTACCTCATTTTAGCAGCGGAGGCGATATTCAATGTAGTGAAGACAATGGTGTGTTTCGCATTGCAAGCGTGACGAGCGAAAATTGATTCAATTCCAGTCCATCTCCGTTATATTGTGAAGATTTTCGAAAAACGGGACGACTGCTAAGTCGCAGGATTGCCCAAGGGGGTAGTAAGACAAGAGAAAGGAGGAAGAGGCTGAACCATTGGGTACAAATTGCATGAATCGTACAGCGAAGAAAAATTAAAAACTGCCAAAAACATGTGACGCAAGTGCAGCCACACGAAAACAAGGCCCTCATTTAAAACTGAACGAGATAATCGTGAAATAATTATTTCTTCCAAGCAATGTGTTAGCAAACATGGTAAGGAAAGAGGATTTGCGAATAGAGGAGGCTTTTGACAAGTGGTGTGAACGTGAAGAAGGGACGTGATCGGAAGTAGGGAAACAAGGAAGAACAACAAGGAAGTGTCAGATATGGCGGGTAAGGAAAAGTCCACGGTGAAGTTCAGAGAAGGTGAATTAATAGAGGATGTCTTGAGAGTCGAGAGCATTTTGAAGCAGAGAGAAGAATGTTGGCTAAGAGTGAAAGAGGAAGGAAGAGAATAGGAATAGTAGACAAACACAGGGAGAAAGTAAGCATGAGGAGTATAAGAGAGCTGCGCTGAAATGGATGATTTTGTCAGGTTGAGAAGATTCTGCAGCTGAGTGAAGAACGATGGGGCTAGTCGAAAAACCTATCAATCACTTTATTTAATACACAATGAATTTTAAGCCCAATAAATCAATAAAACACCAATGAGAATTATTAATTGAGATGCATCAACTTTAAAAAGAGCTCGGAGGGAATATTTCGCGGGGAGAAATAATGCACTCCCAGATTGTGAAGAAAAAAGAGGTGAGAACGATTGAACTTTTCACGCAGACCGCAAAAATATGGACTCGGGGCTTCGTCTCAATGAATGGATTACGCGCAACGGGAAGGAGAACATTCCTCCACTTCGCAGGACACGGCAGAGAAGCCAATCTCCCTCATCCGCGGACAATTCTCGGGAGGCAATTCCACGCCGCTCAGCAGCACGTGCGAGAACACCGGTGCGAAAATCCAACGTGACCCTATTTTTTTTCTCTCTAAATTCCCCAAGAGGGAGAATTGGCCCCATGGCAGCGCTGCAAGAAGGGGAGGGGATTGGAGGAAGAGGGGAAGGGAAAGAGTGGAGATACGGGGGGGAGTGGTAGGCAGACCTCGCGAAGCCGGCCGTTGCCAAAGGAGATGGGAGATGGAACGAAAACGTGATGCTGAGGGCCCAGTGCGACGACGATGCCGGCTGGAGATGCTGTTGCTCACCGTTGGTTGGAAGGGAGTTTGTAAGGGGAGGGAGGACCGGAGAGGGGATGGGAAGGAGGTAAGAGGGAGACGGGAAAACGAGACGAGAATGAAAAAGATGTATTTTTCAGTTCCAAGGGAAATGAGGTTCACTCAGTGAGGGGATGAGAGCGAAGGAGCAAGCTATATTGTAGGCACGCCATTTATTACTCACAAAATCGTAATTGAAACATCTTTTAAATCCTATTTTATTCTTCCAGCAGGAATACTTAAATGGTACCACACTAACGGTATTAATTGCAGAGAAGCAAAGATAATTAACGAAACATAATTAACATTTTAGGGAGTGTAAAAGACAACAGCTTCAGTTTATTAATGATATATATTAAGGAGGGCTTTCATGAAATTTTTCGACTAAAACGTACAACAGAGTCGCACGTACAACGTACAACGCATCGGTGGCGGCAGGGTTAAGTCCTCGTCTGCTAACCCAACGGTCACGGATTCGAGCCCCACCTGGCTGGTTTTCCCCCTCACAGGGCTAAGTCGTGTGTGTTCCTTCAATATTACTTCTTAATACTACCCAAAGCATAAGTCTTTAGGTACAGCTTCTGGATATGATGGAAAATCAATGGTCGTGGTAAAATGGCTATGCTGAAAAGTTCTTACTGCAAAAAGATGGCGAATATTAAAAGTATTTGCATAAAAAATTTATTAAAACGCGAACATAAAATAGGCAATGTTGTAACGAGAAGAAATTCAGGGATTACAAATTTCGAAAATCTTCTCCCTGTTCAAGAAAGAATTAATATCGGCAAAGTAGCTCTAGAAGACCTTGTCCATGGATAAAATGATAACAAAGAGCGAGAGCAGGTTTTAAGTGACAAACGAGTATACAAAGGGACAACGTCAATATAGAATGCTTATTATAATTCCAATTGTACGACACCTACGTCAACATAAATGCATTCACTTGATTTACTTCAATTCGCACAATTCTTTCATTTTATATTAAATGTTTTGCTGAATAAATAACCGTTTTGTTTTAGAGGAAATCATAATTGTATTTTTAACGCTCATCAAAGCAATATTTTAAAAAAATGCTCAAAAAAGGCCCAACAATAGAGAAGACGTCATTATGAAAACTTGTTAGTACATATACTAGTTTTTCGGTATATTAAAAATAAGCAGGCCTTCTCTAGTCCCTTTAATCACACATCATATAAATTTTCACTAATCTCTACCTCCAACGTTAAAATATGTAGATCAACGATACATTTTTTATTTCCACTCCTCCAAACCCTGAGGAAATTCAATGGATTACCAAGAATTTCCCGGTTTTCCGAATTTCCTCGGATTAAGGCAAAGCCCACACCACAGGATGAACCCTGTTCAAAATAAAGAAAAAAGGTAAAAGGGAAACTCGAGGTCTCCGTGAGGCGGCGGAAAGGGGAAGGGGGGCTTGGAGATTGAATATATTTCTTCGAAACCTTCGGCCGAGAACATTCGAAAATGTTTTGAGATTCGGGGAAGAAGAAACCAAAGCGGATAATAAGGAAAGGTCTGGGTGGGTGACTGGTCGCCTGTAACCAGTCAATTCTATTAGAATATTCTTTTCATTCCATCACTTCGTGGATTGGCAGCTGCAGACGGAAGGACAAGGATTAAATTATCCGGAAACTACGTTCCATTGTATCAATAAATTAATAAAAAATGATATCGACTTCTGTCGAGTGGAAAAACTGAAAGATATAATATTTATCAGAGATGACACCGCTCGGTTCATGATAGGTAACAAAATTCGCTCATGCATTTGATATTCAATTCTCGGATTGGTAAGTTTTTTTTGGGATATTATAATTTTTTAACTTTCCAAAACATAAAAACCACTGAACCCACCATCAAGTCCCTCTCATCTCTTTACTAAGTTATCCATGCTCTTAAACACTTAAAAAGAAAAAAATAACGGAAGAAGAAATGAATATGAAAAAAACCGAAGAAGAGATCACCAAGTATGAGATACATACAAAATATTATGAAGGATGTAGAAATGAAGAATTATGCAATCATAAGGGGCAAATTGAAATAAGATGGAGTGGAGAGCTGAAGAACACCATTATTCGAATTCATGACTGTTAATGATGATGAAAGCTTAATTAGGTGGTACTAGATAAAACATTCATATTAGCATGAAAATATTTACTAAGTACGCGCTCATAAAATAGAAAATAACATTTAGATGGTAAGCAAAAATGCATATAGTCACTCTCACGACAATTATTAAAAATAGCTATGCTAAAATAGGAATTGCAGAGGAAGAATGCGATAAGTTGATAAGGGAATGGAGTGGAGAACTGCAGCAAACCAGTCAATCGATTTGATGGATGCTGATGATGATGCATCTTCTCTATGTATCTTGAGCGATACTGCACAAAAATTCAATGAAAATGGCGTCATAATTAAGAAATAGATACAATATTTCTAACGATACTAAATATCAGCCACTTATGACACGACTTTTTAAGATCTTTGCTAAGAAATAGAAGCCATTTTCCATGGGATCTAGTATGGCAGTACGCTCCAGAGAGACGTCAGATACAAAAAGAAATGCGCAGGTTCTGACGGACAGGTCCCTTCTGCAACGTAATAGTAGGTAAATTTGTGAGTATTATAGGGCAGAGGATATATTCTTTCTAGTCACTCCGTTCCTTCTGACACTGAGATGGTTTTCAACCTGGAATTTATTTATTTTCTTATTTATTCCTTCGCATTATTCTCCTCTAATTTATTATTTTGAACAGATGTTTCCTGAATCATTAAAAAAAAAAATTTATTACTCGTCGTCACACATTTCATAAGATCGCAAAAAACTGGCGGTGGTGAAGGGATATTTAACGCACGGCGTAAACGTAATATGACAAATATGTCGAATAAGTCTCAAATATGTACATAAATTTAGTCATGTACGGAGAAGTTTACTATTGAGTACATTTAGTTAATTACCGAAAATCATAAAACAAAGTGTTTGCGACACATTTTAGCATACTCACTTCCTGCATCACGTACAAGCTCAAATAAAAATATTGAATAGAATGCGGTCTCGATCAAGACGAGAGAAAAAACTCGCTCAAATGTGTACATACATTTAGTTATGAACGGAGAAATGAAAACCTGAATACATTTAGTTAATTATGGAAAGTCACTTAGTTTTCGTGACATTTATTTTACCATATTCACTTCATGTTTCTCGCAAATGCTTAAATTTAAAAAAAATGTTGAATTGAATACGGTCTCTAATACGGATAGAGAAAAATCTCGCACAAACTAAATTAAGAACTTTTTCTTATTATTCACTTGAAGAAATAAAAATTCACGTTTTGTTTTTTTGGTTCCGATTTACTCATCACATTGGTAGGGTAAGGTCGTGGGCGATCGGCTGGTTTGGCGCCGCCCGTAGTAGACCGCCACCGTCTTTCCTCTCTCCCTACTCCCGAGCAACACGGCAAGAGCGGAGAGGGAGTCTTGAGAGGTGGGCGTGGCTGGAAGGCGAGGGTAGGGGGAGAGGGAAACGGCGTGGCTGAAGAGATAGGTGCAGGGAGTGGAGAGAGAGGGAGAAATACGCACGCACAACCACACACGCGCGCTCGTAAGGGAGAAGAGGAGGAAGGGGTCACTCACCTCGTTTGGCTCGGAGAGCTCGAAGAGGTCGAGACGGTTGGCGTTCCACTGGGCGATCACGTGACTCAGGGCCTCCCTCTCCTGGGCCCTCACCTTGGCGGACGCCTCGGCGCTCGGGGGCGGCGGTGGCGGCGGCGGGTGGTGCAGCGGAGGCGGCGGGGGCGACATGGTTGCCGACGGGTTGGGCGCCGCCCCCACGACCGACGACGAAGCCGACGAAGGGGCCGGGGGCAGAGGGGACGCGACGTTCATCATTATCATCTTGGCGATTTCTCTTTCGGAGGGGGGCAAAAAGAATACTAAAAATATCTACACCTATCCGTTATATGCGATACGCTTACATGTATTGTAGTATTACTATATATATTCATACGTTTTCTTAGCGTGCCAATTTTGTATTTTGTTTCACGTGGATAGGCGGCGCTCCTCTGTCCCGCGCCTCGCCTGCGCCGGGAGCGGCATCCACGCCTTCGACCAAGCACCTACACCCACAAAACACTTCTTTTTTCACTTCCCTATCCTTTTCTTCTCTAGTACTTCATTTAGTCTTCACCGCTTCCGCGGTGGGGGCGACAGTGGTGCACTCATTCACTCGGGTATTAAACTTTTCAAAAACTAAAAACACCAAAAAACACACGGTAAAGCTTCCAACTTCCCCACCGTCCCGTCGTATGTACTTTTAAACAAGGAGAATGTATATATAATCTTTTCCCCTTATCGGCCAATCCCTCGGCTTCTCTCCTTATCGTCCTCTTCCTTCAGAACCTTCTTGCTCACCACTTCCTCTTTATCTTCAAGTCTCGAGTCAGTCCTACGTCAACCTGCAAAGAGAGAAAGAAAAACGAACGTTATGATCTGCCGATTGGGAAGGAAGATATCAGCAAAAATAAAATATCACCCGGAAGGTTGAAAAGAAGGGTCGTCGATCCTTGACCCATTGTTATACACGGCCGAGACGGGAGAGATATTTTTAAAGGGGATGGATATAAGGGGATGGATACAGGTGCGCGCACGTGATTTAGAGGTTGAATGGGGCTGACTACAAGGTGGAGAAGGGGAAAGCAGACATCCACACCTTCCCCCTTATCGCCTTTGATACTCTACCGTTCATGCGAATGACCTCAGCGAGCGGGTCATCGCGTAATACAATAATATGACAGCACGTTACACGGTCTAGTTTTTAATAATTCTCGTACGTTGATCAGATGAATTTATAAAACCTTAAAATCCCATCGGCGAACGTCGACAAATTTCATGAATTAATCATCAGGGCTTCATAAAAAATACATCGGGTATCCCAGTAAATACAAGTAACAAAATTATACATAAACTATAGACTCACTCGTAGAACTCGCAGAACAAAAAATATGCAACCACTCTCTGTGATAGTTATACATGTTTATACGCTATATCATATGGTAGCTGTGATACTATTTCTTTTTTTAATGCTCCGTTAAGACAACTCTGAGGCAAGAACGAATGCTCGTACCCCCATGTTGTGACGCAATAATTTTCAATTTTTGTTGCTTGTAAACCTGAGGTAATTTGATATTCATCCCTGATGAAGGAATTATTGCAATCCAAAATATTGGCCAAGAAAAGTTGAATTTTAATATTTTGCCCGATCAACCATCGACAAATATTTAAATAGTGCATACACCACAAGCACTGGCACTCTAAAAGGAAACATCCTCTCAAGGATTACACAATTGGGAGAATTAAACAATGAACACATTATTCTAATGGATTGAGATATAAAGCCTAATCCACCGAATTCATACAGAGTGCAACCATCATGCATAATTAATCAAATATATACATTTTCACACAAAAAATTCTAAATTTAAATCACTTAGTATATTTTTTAGGGAAATTTTCACAAAACCATTTCAACATATCAAAAAAGCATCAAATATGGGCTAAAAATAGTAAATTATAGATATTTTGACAATTAGTAAAAATATTAATTCTATAAAATTGTGCTTGCTCGCGATAAAATTTTTCCTTAAAACTGGAATGCATTGAACTTTTCCTGGAATAGACTTGTGGATGGTTCCATTTCCTAACGTTCGTTTTACATGATTTCGGCAAAAAATATTTCAATCTTCTTATGGAAACTTTTATCTTGAGGAAATAAAAAAAAGAAGAAGCCATAATAATAACAGATGGATAGTATGGTAGCAAATGTATTTGACGTCAACATTAAAATATATCCCACTCATGTCGTTGCATCGTAGCGGGGTAAAGAACGTGTAGCTGGTAATCCAACCTTTCCCCAATCCTGGTCCAATCCATCGTAAAATTAATACCCCTAAACTATTTTTTAGGATCAAGATTTTTAAGATTAATGCTTGGTTTCGCAATTAGCATTTATATTCACTTAGTTGCCTTAATTAACTTATTAAGAGTTCTAAGCCCAGAACTTGTCGCTAGGGGCAAAACGCATAGAACGGTGGAAGAATTTTATGGTGAAAACAGAAACGACATTCCAGTAGGGCAAGTGGTTGGCGTTCACTACAAACAGATTTTAGGACAAATGTATAATTGTATAGTACTTCAATAAGGATGCAATAACTCTAAATTTAATGAAAACATATTTTTGTTTAATTATCACTAAGGAAATAAGTTTTACAGAAATTAAATGTGTTGTTAGAATCTCTAAAGGGAATTAAAGCTCCTTATTGAATTCCTCTCCCGCCAAAGGAAAAGCTCCGCACATAAGCAAAAATTGAAATTACATCCCTCGGGTAAAAGATGCTTGATCGCCATCCATCTCCACTCCCTTGAGTCCACTGAGGGATTATTAGATCCACCCAGAGGTTATGGAACCTTACATTTGATTACAGGGTTTGAACGATGGAATGGATCAAGGAAAGAGGAGGTAAATAAGAAAAGGGAACAGCCAGCCGTCTGGCGAATATCTGTGTCAGAGGGATCCAAGGAGAGAATTCACGGCTGGACGAACGTTTTCAAAGCGAATTAAAGCGGGGAGAGATGAAAGGGCGGAAAAGGAAGGAGAAAAAGGCTAAGTCGAGCGAAAGGACGGAGAAGGGTATAGCGGAGCGAAAGAATATAGCGCGAATTTTCGCACAAGCGAGCGTGCCGTACACGGACATTGTGCGTCAAATGCCACTTGGACCCGTATATTATGAAAACCGCGCCAGTGAGCCATGGGAGGCCAGGAAACCGCAGTGAGGGGTGGTTGACCTCTGGACCTCTGCACCACCGGGAGAGAGGGTAGTGCTTGGCACTATGCCACATGAATGGGGTATGAATCAATCATTTCTTTCGTCCTCACTGAGAGTACTCAAAGTAACTACATGGAATCGTAAAAGTGGGTGCAATCGAAACATTTACTTCCATTAAAAAAAGTAGTGCCCCTAAGTGAGTTCAGGAAGAGGTTTGAATTACAGTATGCGACGAACTCGAGAAAAATCAAAAGATGCTCATTGCTCCTTGTAAGTGTCCTTTATCGCCGTGCCTTTACTTTTACTACATAGTATTTGACATAAAGGCACTTTTCGGTGTTTTGAGTCCGATGGTACAACTTCATGTAGTTTCTTTAATCTTACTTTTCAGCGTATTCCCTGGCGATTTAAAAATTCAGAAAACCAAAATTAAAAAAAAAGGAATATTTTATAGCATGAAATTATTTCATATCTTGAAATATACACTTACTTGCGTAAGAGTTGTACACCTGCGTTAATTTCGAAACAAATAATACGGTTAAAATTGGAAATATGCCAACGTGTAGATGTCAACAATCGAATGTGCACAAACAAGAAAGTAAAATGTACCAGTATCAGCAATAGAAATTTTTATTTACTAGCATGAATTCAAGTAATCGCCGGTTGTTGTACCCACTATCCACGCAAATTATTATCCATTGGAAAAGGCCGTTTGGCGCTTAAGGTGGTTTGAGCGAGATAGTTCCCTAGTCATAATGGAGACCACATCCAAATTTTATTTTTTGATTTCAACGTCTGTAAGAAGTATGAAATAAATATTGAAGTATTAATGGCGCAAAGATATAGTTATATATGACCAAAATACTCAGTAATTAAATAAATAAAGTTACATAAGTTTCTAACTTGACTCATTTTTTCCCGCCGTACGGCTGAAAATCCTTCAAAACAGCAGGTTTTTTTGCGATTCTGTAAAAATTACTGTTGTGAGTAATAGATTATTTTTTTATAAATAGTTGAGAAAACATGCAATCTACACATCGTTAGTTTTTGACGAAATCTAGGTGCTAGAAGTTCCTATTTTTTTAAATTATTCTCCCTCTGGAGCACATAACAGTAATCTATCCCATGTAAAACAGCTTACCTTTTCAGGTAAATTGATCGAAAAGTAGTTCGGCAAGAGGTTGATATTTTGATATCATTGGAAAGATGAGAGTTTTTTCTTTAAAATGAGGCCAAATTCATCACTTTCTAGGTGAAGCGATTTTTCGCTCAAACTACCTTAAAATCCCAATGCTAACTAAAGTATTCAGCAAATATTAGAATCCAGTAAAATCGAACTGGACAAACTATATTATATCATCTAACCTTTTCACGTGTTCAAGTCCCTTACTGAAGTTGATTTAATTATGCCTATGTTGTTAGCATCATTAACTACCGACAAACATCAAAGTAATGATCATTTCCATAGCTCTTTTTGGAAAAAAATAACCATCCACCAAACGATTCTCTTTATTGAAGCCGCCTTTCAAAGAGCTTCCTGTATAAGTAATAAAACAACAATTCAGCGTAAATGTCTGAATGCGTAATCAGGGTAATTAATTCGATGAAATGGAGCATTATAGACCATATTCGAAAATAAAAACTATAATCTCACACTAAGAAACCACTTTCAGATTTCCAAACCAAATTATTTTAGACTCGATCAGTATGCATGGATGCAATTTACCATCAGTAAGCACGATGATCTGATATTTACGTGCGAGGAATTTCTCAAAATACAGCAGATGAAACCTCCGCGATATCAACGGTATCATAATCATCACCTCAACACTTCAACTTCATGCACAATTCTGTTTTCCCGATTGCTTTGCAGAGCAAAGGATGAAGAAGAGAACAGAGGGGTCCATATTGCACGATAAAACTGGGCATTAAAAAATGTAATTGAGATTCACAATCATTCACATCCAAATGAGGAGATAACAGGTCAAAAATAGAGGTTTATTATAAGCTTAATAATTTCGATTCAACCGCAATGATTCATTTAATGACATATAATCCGTAATTTTTCAAAAAATTGTAGAATTTTATGAATCGTTAGCGGACGAATTTAGTTATACATCCATGATGGATGGATCATTTATCACAAAAAACAGGCTTATAGGGTCCAATTCTCTTCTTTAATCTATGCAGGATAGAATGAAATAATGTTAGTAATCTCCAAATGAAATTCGCTCATTTTTGTCAAAAAAAAATGCAGAGGAGAATCCAGCTTTCGCAGAATCTCATGATTTTCCAAAAATCCGCAAGAGCGCCCATTCCACAATTGAAGGGGATGGTGAGCAGTGCAGCGGTGCGTGCGGGCGGCAGCCGGCCCTGAGCCAGCCCATTCACTGAGTTCAGGGGTCGATTACCTTCCGCCCAGGGGCGTCGAAAAAGTAGATATAATGCGGACCGTTCAACCCATGCCCCTTACAACATTTGTTTCAATTTTGGATGAAATGGATCCTCCGCTTCTTCAAAACTTGAAAAAAAAGTCCACGAAAGGGTTTTTAATCCACTGTTCCGTTGCTGTTCGCTTCCGGAAAAAAACTAAGAAAGAACGCTGGCCCCGACCACAACGTATAACGGGCCATCGAAATAAAAGAACTCCATTGTTATCTTCTACAGCGTCCCTTTAAAACAAAAGGGTCATCCTGGGAGGGATTCCTTCGAAGGCTTATGAACTCAAGGGGAAATTGAATAAAAATATTTGTTTCTACTGCGACTTCTTGAGTGGTAACCGTGAAATCACGAAGCGGAGATGGGAGTGCTTGGTTTTGAATGAAACACTACTCAATTCAATTTCAGTAGTAGGCATTTGAGCTCAACTCCCAAAATCTGAACGATCATAAAAGCACAGAAGATTGAGTGACCATTTTTTTCAATGGTGGTATTGTTTAGGAGAATACAGTTATAAGGGACATAGTGAAAAAGTTAACGCTTGGGATCAAGTTAAACTCGTAATCCTTTTAATCATACGTAAACATTTTAATATTTTAAAAAGTTTAATCTTACATCTTAATTACATCACCTTGCATTAATATAACTGCTTTCGACTTTGGCATAGGAGCATGATCACAGTAGACTCCTACTAGAGGTAAGCAAACAATGGGAAAACCATGCCATGTTCATAGTCGATATTCTATCGGCTTTTAGCATAGCATGATTTTCCCATTTTTTGCTTACCTTTACAGAGTGATTCATTACAGAGTGATTCTCTATTGATTTCCATATTGATAGTAGTGGTGATGATATTTTAGGAAAGGTATTTACGCGGAAAAAATACAAAATTACGTAAAATCCTTCAAACCTAGAATGCAGTACATCCAGCAAGAATGATATCACAGTACTTATAAGTCTTGCATGGTCATATCTAAAATGTCAGCGCAATCACAAATGAAAAAACAACATTACCAATAAATTGTTCTAATTATCTTTAGATTAAATTATAAGAATTCACTCAAGGCCAAAATCCAGGCAGGATCCTGCTTTTCAGGTCATACTCAAATCAGCCTTAGTAAGAGAGTTAAAATAGCAGGTACAACGTATTTGGGAAATTTAAGAATATCCTGGATTTCAGATGCAGCAGTGCCGTCACTTGATAGAATAAACGAACCTAGCTAACATCATGAACCATGAAAAGCGACAGATTTCTCGAATAGTACCACGAATATGTAATTCAGAAACCTATATTCTTGATAAGTAACATGAAAATACTCCATCGATAGATAAACTCACAGTGAAGATACGGAAAATCTGAATACATCATGAACCACAGAAACCACTCATTTCCTCCACTTTACAAACCTGAAATTAAATATATTCCCATCTCCTAGTTAATACCAATCACCTCTAAAGGAGATAACTAAGATGATCTTACAAGCAAACAGCATCTAAAATTAGTAAATAATGAAATTAAAAAAATAAAATTATGAAAATTTGCTATACGATTATTTCAGCGACAAAATGTAAGCTGAGGCAGATTTCTCCAATATTCTGCATTTAAAGCGTAGAGAAATAGTTGAGCATAAAATAATAAATATAAGCAAAAAATTATTCTCTAATATTATTTTGTGATGTTTAAAAAATTTTCTATAGATGTTAAGGATTCATATTGTCAATTCAATAATTTCGAGTAGAAGAGAAATGTTTTCGTTCCCTCGATGACGGGTGAACAACAGGGTAGTTGTTAGCTGTGGAAAGACACTAGACAGCGAGAGAGAATGAGTTCAACCGTACATACAATATGCATCCAGCGGTCGGAAACAATGCCCTCTCGTAATTAGTAGGACGTGAAGTAAATTATTCTGTCAGCAATGCTTATCGCTCGCAGGATGAATCATCCGCTGTCGTTACGGGGAGAAAGATTTATGCTCGATCCCAATCACGGGGTAAGTTCCCAAATAAAAGTGTCGACGTATCTGTTTTATTAGTTCTCTTTATACCGCTTCGTACCCGACGTGCTCATACCGTTAGAGGTCATTTCTAATGGAACAAAAGTTAACAACTTAACCCAAGCATACAATTACAGAAAATATTATCGCTCCAACTAGTACATCCCCAAAGGAAAGAAGGGATAATTCCCATGTTGACGTATTGGGTACTTGACATCATGGGTGGACCATGCAATACAGTTTAATGCATTCATAACAAGTATGAACAATAATACAGATGCGTAACTAATTACCTATTAAGAGTAGGGGTGATGAGACGATCAATGATTGGAAACCATAACTCTTCGCTTGACATCTAACAGTAAAATTTAATAATTAGCAATAACTAAGACACCGAATTTCGAATACTGATTCGTGTCGTACAATCTCTCTCCTTCAATTGTAATTTAACTACAAGATAAGTATATCTGGAACTTTATTATAAGTTTTCCAATGAGTTCCATTGGTTTAAACTATACCACTCAGGACAATAATTAAATAATTACCAATTACTTAGACACTGTATTAGGATACAATTCGTGTCGCACATTTCTGAACTTCTTTATTTTAAATTTAACTAAAAATACAAGTATATCTGAAGCTATTTTAAAAGTTTTCCACTGGATAGGTTGATTTCAAGGATAAATAATAATACCACATGGCAGAGAACTTTAAGAGACCGCAGCAATGCTTCCCATAAGTTTAAAAAAATACATTTTTCCAGAATCGAATGCTTTTCTGAGAATAGGGACCTATATGCCAAATACTATGCAATATCGCCAATAAAAACTTGAAAATGAATAAATAAATCCAGTTTACGGTCATAGCTATTTTTCATACATCAGCATGCGAAACATGGAGATCAGTCCATATCAGACGCCATCTATTTTATTAGCATATATTTTTTATAGACCTTGGGTCTTGCATAAAATAAAATAAAAATAAGATGTTATTAAGGTCTTCCATATAACAAGGAAACTGCCAATTAAATTGGAATGGTGAGAGGACGGAGCACTGAGGCATGCGTGAGAAAGAATTCGCGGGAGTTTTCGATTAAGCGCAAAACCGTTGTCGAGAACGGAGAATCGCCCCGGAATATCCACAATGGTAGGAAAACGGATGCTGACGGTGATGATTATAATTAACCCCCAGTTAAGTCGCGCAGCATTCCCTCTTTCTTTCTTTCTTTTCGCCAACAGCTGGGCTTAAGCCGACACTGGCGGAGTTTGTGGAGTTACTCCATCCGATAATTGGATCAAGGATGCTTTTTTTCAACTCGATTTTTCTTCGCGAGAATGAGTTGTGGTGGTGGAGAGGGGCGGAATAGAATCAGCGTCCTTAAGGAAGAAAACAAGGGAGGCGGAGAGTGAGGTTCCTAGCAGGCCGCAGAGGTGGCGACGAAGGCGTGGTTTCGCTGAGAAACAAGGAATGGATTCGGGAGCAAACCCATTTCAAAGACAGAGAGAGAGAAAGATTTTCTTCCGTTCTTTTGAGGGCCCGAATGCGAAAATTCGAAGCGATTTCCAACGCGGGCGTTGAACCCCTACGCTGGCGACAAAAAAAATACAAAGGAAAAACGACAACATTTTCTGGGAAGGATTTGTTTCGCAGTGAGTTTGCTTTCGCAGCCTCTCTATAATCGTAGATGTACATACGAACGAACCACTTACTTCTAGATCTCTACCCAGTTACCATACAATATACCTCCGTGTTTGAGGCAGCGAAGAGATTAGTGAACTTGGTGAGCGAGTCTTGAGTTGAAATCGGCAGAGAAGAATGACGAACAGCGTTCGGGTGACACGGTGCGAGGTTAATGTCGCCTCGAAATACCAGCGGAGGGCACCCACGCCGAGTATCGCTCAAGCTCGCTCTTCGCTCTAATTCCAGCAGTAATCCTTGAACAAACGGTTCTCATGCGGGAGAGGAATCGGCGAAACGGAGTGAGGAAAGAGCTAAGAGGAAGAGAACGCTGTCGAAGCGAGAAATATACCAGCCCTTTCACCCTACTTCATATTTTCTACCATTCGAAGATAGCCTCGAAGAACTTACTGCAGCACAAAGCAGTGATTCGCTTTAACAATTATGGGCAATCACTATCGCCACAAACAGAATGGCTACATCTTTGTTACGCTAATGAATAACCCGGAAGTGAAAAGTTTTAGTAGAGTGAAAATAAGGAGTTTAAGTTATGAAGGATGTAGCATGAACATCACACTGTGATCTATGGTTTTGTTCCGTAGAGCATCTATCATCAATCGATTATCATTTATTGCGATTCCAATAACCATTATTCACGCAACTAATTAATGCCACCTCAAACAGTCCATATGCATCACAGTACCCCAATTACGGCGGTAGATCCAATTCGTGTTTTACTATACTTAGTGTGCATAAACAGCATCCCATACACGTCGCAATACATTCCCATTGATTTCGCGACATTATTATAGCAACGCTACGTCCTACAAGCGTCAGAATTCCATAGTGGTCGCAATGTTCCACTCTGCTATATCTAGTTCCACAACTAAGAAATGAGACGGTTGAAGTGACTGACTGCCACGCAGTATCGAGGATTACAGGTTACTACGTAGGTTTATGTAGCATAGACGCCGATACAATAAGATGCCTCTATTTCTCACGGCAATACCGAATGAGCCTCGGGTTCGAAAAATAAATAAACCCTTATTGTCCTCCTCTCCTGAATTTGTCCAAGGACCAGTAGAGCGGGGATCGTATGGGCATTGCCCATCCCACTAAATTAATTATGCCGCGGCAGCCGCCAAAAGGAGTATGTATAGGTGAACGTGGGTGGACTATTGTGGGCAGAAGAGGGCTGTCCTTTGGGGGAGGAGGGTAAAGAGATCCAGACGTGGCGATGACGGACAAAGATAAAAGGGGACCACAACAGAAAGGAGTGAGGCGGGCTGGACAAAAGGAGAAGGAAAAGAATAAGGTGGAAACGAGATACCCACGGGAGGAGAGAAAGGAACAAAGGAAGAAGGACACGCCGAGGAACTGAATCCGTAGATTATGGAGTCGTAGAGGATCGTACAAGGTCTCTCCACACGCCGGGAACCCGGAGGCGATCCACCTCCGAAGTATAGAAGTGGAATTAAGAAAAAGCACTCGCATTAATCATAGCTTCATAGTCTTAACATCTTCATAGTCTCACGATCACAAATCATACTAAGCACCGCTAAGTTAACAACTCAATCGAGCTTATCAATTGTCAAGATTTCAATTCTTGACAGCCGATGCACGAAATCTTGCAATTTTTTCCTTCGCAATTTATAGTAACGATTTTAAAATTGTGTTCAATCTGTGATAAATTAAATCTTCAGAGCGTAGCAGAAAAGTGTAAAAACAAGTATTGCAATTTTTTCCTTCGCAATTTATAGTAACGATTTTAAAATTGTGTTCAATCTGTGATAAATTAAATCTTCAGAGCGTAGCAGAAAAGTGTAAAAACAAGTAAAAATGTCTGAACGATAAAAACTATCAGGTTATCGCCTTTATAACAACATTTTAACTTAAAACTTTCATTTTTAAAAATTTCTTTAATTTAAATGCTTTTCTGTGTTCTCTATAAAACTGGAAATGACAGGTAGGTAATCATTATTTGAAGGGGAAAGTTTTCAAATCTATTGTCTGTAATATAAAACTGAGGTCAGAATGCAATTACTTCGAACTAATTATAATTTTCTTTTGTTAGCGTTGAATACACGGTATGTATTGCGCAGGGCTTTTGTTAAATCTTATTGCTTAAGTGGGTTAATTCAGACGACGGTCATATCTTATCTCTAAAAATGTGTCTAGAGTAGTACCTAGGTGCATCCATTAGATATTTCAGCAGTGGCATTCATATGGCCTTTAAATTTTAGCAGACTTTTGTTTTGGTTGATTACGCTGCTGAGCTAGTTTCATCAGTCCCGCTTTGATTGCCTTTTTCACGTATCACATTAATTCCTCGGTAATACTTGTTCCGTTTTTCAATACTCGGAGACATATGGTTTTTGGAAATTTCCTTATATTTTCCAAAAAGGACAACTCCTATGGATATAAGCCAAGGACCAAGATATAACTCCAATGGGGCACCTATATTCCAGACAAATCATTGTAAAAATAATAATTGTATTCATCTAATCTGGAATAAAAACCATTATTATTATTATATATTATTACTTAAACACTTCACATCCCGGTCATTTTTTTTCTTAGGGTTTTCGAGATACCGTCCGCTAGGTATGAAATTTGGGCATCTTCCAAGCTGTTCATTATTCAGAAATGTACACCCGCTGCAGGTGGAGGGGTTTGTGGGGGAGGTGAAGAGTTTTGGAAACAATAGCGAAGATGGGGGCGGTACAGTTGAAAACTCTTCTGAGGGCGGACGCGATCCGTTTTCTTCTTATCCTGCGGTTCCGAAAGAACGGGTTCAAACAAAAGGGGCCGGCAAGAGGACGACACATTAGGGGTTTGAAGAGACTTAATAGAGAGTGGGGTTTCTATCGAGGTATGCCCATTTAATCAACCCGAAAAGAGTTCAGAGTTACCACGCTGCTTTCATGAAGCCGTTATTCTTTGGAGAATGGTTCGAGCGGGTAGCGCGAGAGAAGAACGTGGATCATAGAATTAGGAAAGGGACGATCAAGCGGACGAAGGCTAAGCTAGTTTTTTGGGGGGAAAATAGTCCACTCAGACTGTCTATCAAGCAAAAATTGTCCACCAACTTATATATTAATTTTTTATATTCATTACAGGGTATCAAGAAGACTACTACACTAAAAATGTTTTCAGGTGAAAAAGCTAATGGAAATAAAACGTCGCTTTGTATATACATTCCAAGCACAAACTTTATTGACTGACCACACACACTTTATATCGACCATGGTTTCGACAAATAATTAATAATCCTGTATGGTATGCATGCTGTCTCCGTTAAAAGTGTACCTATTCGTCAGTAGGCGATGTCAAGTTGCTAAAAAGAGAAACGCCCGCGGTGCACCCGAAGAAAGCAGTCTTTCAGTACCTCCTAATCATTTACCCTATGTGACAAAATGCGTAATTTTTTCCACGATTTCTCCAAAATATAATAGATGGAGGCTCTTTTCTATGTTTGTATCTCTAAAATGTCCATAGCGGAGTGGATGCGACTACAATCCATTCCACACACTTGGCGCTACACCTTACAGGCGGAGTTGCAGGCGGGTTGGACTAGACTCGACCACGCGATCGAAAAACTGATGTGAAATTCGGCGTCGCAAACGGTCGAAGCATAACTCATCGGATTCGAACTGTGGAAGCTTTGTAGAGTTTCCCCATATAAGTTACATTGCGATGCTCGGCGATGAAAATAACTATTTCTCTACATGTATTAAAAAAATGGCCAAAAATGAGGGTCTGCCATTTTGTTTAATATATTTGGTAAATAATGACAAAAAAGTAAGTACACTACATTAAAACGAATATGAAAAAGTTTCATTTTACTGCATTACTTTTTATTCCAGTTCTTTACCCATAAAGGCTTAGCAAGGGCTTGATTTTGAAGATTTCGTGAGAAAATTGGGTGTAAATCATTTTTGCGAAATTTGTGCAACTTTGACCTCATGCAAATTGTTAATTGTACAGTACTAAGGAAAATGCTTTACGTCATCGCATGCACAGATCTTTTGATAATATTTATGAAAAGTTTCAGCTTCCTGGCTCGAAAAAATCATTTTTTGACTTTTGGCCAGCTTTTTTCGATTTCAGCCCAATGTGCGACGTTTTATTTCCAATATCGTTGTTCCACAAAGCGAAGCCTCAAACATTAAACCGCGTGAAAAAGCTAAGTTGAAATGTTCATTTGCGGCGACCTGATTGGCTCAGTAATTTTAATTGTTTTCAATTCTTTCTTGGTGGTTCTTTATACGTGATATTCATGAAATAAAATCTCCCGAACGTTAATATGGTCCCCTCCTCGCTGTGTTTCTCAGTTAACGCTCTTCAGGGGTAACAGGCTGATGAATAAGGTTATGGAGTGGAGAATACGAAGTGGAGACGGGAAGAAGTAGAATACTTAATGGAATTTTGGACGCCTTGAGAAAGGGTAAGATAATTTGAGAGTTAAATATAGGGATTATAAAGGACAAATGTAATGGTCCGCTCCAGGAATGGCAAATAACGGATGATTTTGAGGGGGGAGAGCAAGGAAGTTAATGCCCATGACACAAAAATTTGTAGAAAATGTATAAAAGACTAACTATTAAGAAATCTTTGGAATATTTTCAGAAGTACTTGTTTCCTAGGTATTAATTACGTAACTACTCTACTAAATGTGATTGATTTTGCATTTCAATTACCTCAAGCGATTTCGGCATGTTTCAATAATTTCTCTACACAATAGTTTTACTAGTGGTAATTGTAATTATAGCGGGAAAATGGTCACTTAGGTCATTTGTGCCAATGAGTATATATGGGGAGGTAGTTAAGGGAAGCTTGGGGAATGGAGGACGAGTAAAGAGAAGGCCGGCGCCAGAATTAGCTTACCCTCTACGGATGGCGCCAACGGTTCCACAGTTTAATGCCCCGACATCCGGAATACCACATTTTAGTGCTCTCCACATGACAACCAGGTAGGATTAGATTCCACAGAATAAATCTCCGCCACTGCCTGGAATCGAATCCGGACCTTCAGGGTGAGGGGGGGGGGGGTAATCTAGCCACCACACCCACTAGATCCTCCAATTATCTTCTCAAGCGGCAGAGGGTGCAACAATACGGATTATGATTGGGGCGAATCTTGAGCGTAGGAAGGGAGGAGAATGGACGAAACTTGTGGTTGGGCAGATGGGATGGGATATTGGGGTCCACGACAAGGAGAAGAAAAGAGGAAGGGATTCGACACGGCGAAACATGTGGTAAGACATCAAGAGGCCACGCATCGCTACGCACAGGGCAAAATTCAACCGAAGCCATTGTTGCCCACGTCACGGGAATTCCTCCACGTAAATCAAGCGTCGCGACTTCCGATTGAGTCGAACAACGTGATTCACAACTGGGGCTTCTCGTTCTTGATACGCCGAGCGTAAAGAAATAAAACTTAAATATGAGAAGCTGTTGCTAACTTCGTCATTGTTTGCGGAGCGATGATAAGAGCATAAGGTGCATAGATGGTAATAATTTGTAAAATAAAGTCACAATTATTTTTAAGTGCCACCAGTCTAATACATCACCTTGGATGAGAATCACTACAAGGGAGTGTCAAATTGTAGACTATATATATTGAGCAATCTCGAAACCCCGTATCTGCAACAGAGCAATCAGCAAATCACTGCAATTACGGCAAGCGTAATGCTTTAGTTAAAAACTACAATAACATGACACGTTCGATGGAAATTCACTCACCTCTCACACAACCTTGAAACGGCTCGGAGGATAACCCGTTCAGTTATGTGCCAGATATATGGCGGATTAGCAGCTAAAGCTACGGCAAGCAACCTGCACAAGCTAAAATTACATGCACAAAATTTGCACGGATATCATAGCGGAATGGCACAAAGAGCATTGTACGCACGGAATAACACTGACCGAAAGATTTCACGCTTTCTAGGTGAATGCTGCTGATTAAGCCGCCTCGGGATTCCATCTATTTGAAGAGATGAGCGGCTGACAATTCAATGGTTCATTCTGCCATTGCCCTAGAAGACGGAGTTATCCATTGAAACTTCAGCCGTTCATAACTTCACCTGCAGAATATACAAAATATAAATCGTCAAAACCATTTGACTTGACCGAGATTCGAACTCCGACCTCCCGAGAGGGCTTCCGTAAATTCTAGGAAATTTGCTCTGAACTGACCGACATTTCTGATATTTTAGTCCAAATTCCAGCCAACTGATTTTTTGATGTTCTCATGACGAATTTCCACACGCTGGTGTTACATCTTACACCTGAACGAAGCAGGTACGGTTAAAATAAAACTTAAAAATTTCGTTTTTGAAAGGAAACTGATTAAATCCAGTCGCGGTTCACAAAATACACAGTGTGATGGGGGACTCTGCCAGAACAAAAATTCAAAGAATTCAAGAAACATGAAATTCACTCGACATTACTTACTACACTGCCAAAATCACACCTAGAAGTAGGCTCATTCTAACATATCTTCACACTCTTTCTCCTCCAGCGCCATTTGCATCCGCAACAATACCACGACTAAGGACCTCAATGATTGTAATCTCGCTGTCATCTGCCATTCCTTTCATCGACGCGCCATAATTACCCACATTTACATGACTAAAGACTGGGGTTTCAACAAGCACCCTTCGTATCACTCCTTCTCGTGGGGACTAGCTGGGTTTGACGCTGCAAGCAGGGGCGGCACCTCTTCCCCCCAAGAAAGAAAGAGTGAGACACAGAGATGGTCACCCACACGCCCCCATCCCATCCTCGTCCACTGATCCCTGGCGACGCGTCCGGTTTAGTCACCCCACGACACAAGAACGAACTCTCCAAAACTTTTAAAAGAGAACAGAAAGAACTCGTCGAGTTGAAAGAATAATCCGTGTCCGCGGCGGTCCCACTCCTCCGTGAACAAGAGTCGTGGAAATGGCTTTAGGGGGGTTGACAGCTGCCTCGGTGGACATCGAGGTCGACCGGAAACGAAATGGATTTGAGAGAGGCGCCCTCCGCGTTCAACCTTGCGTGAAATTTTCCTCCTCCGGCTGGCTGTCCATGAGGCAGACAGACATACAAGCGAGAGGCGAGTGGAAGAAAATTAAAGAAAGAGGGAGGGGCGATATATTAATACGTGTGCTACAAGTGGGCTGTCGAATACTACTCTCTGCTAAGCAAACTTTTGTTCCAGAGACAGAGATTCGAGTCCTATGATTATAACCAAAATAATTGTAAGTACCCTGCAAACCACCTCAATGGTGTGTTGCCGGGGGAAGTCGACCTTGTCACGATTGTATCACTCATGGTAGTCAATGAAGACGATTTGATCATGTTACGACTGATTAACCTAGAACGGTGCTGAAGGATCACTTTGCGTGCATTGTAATAAAGGAAAAGGATATGAAGGTGAATTTTTAAAGGCTTGAACGGTTAGTGGCACGAGAAACTACGAAAAACTATAAACTTTGCTCCTCCTTCCGGTAATTTCCGTCGCGTTCTGTTGTTACGGTGACAAATTTTTCACACCCAACTTAGGGGCGTCTTCCTTACCCTTCACTATCATGATTAACTAATAGTGCTATTGTCAGTTAATGCCAATGATGACTAGCAAAATGAGTGGCATAAAACACGGTGATTTTTTCCAATCTCCTGTAGCACGAGTGAACGTGAATGCATGATCGCAGGTCGTCAGTAAGCTTATTCAGAGAGGTAGCTTCATTAGATTCGCTCATTTGATTCAGTTATTCATTTCCATCGTTATCCCCGCAACAAAAAGAAAGAATCTAGAAATAATTTCGGCCAAATATTTCTGCAAATTAATTTCAATCAACAACAGCTATTGCTGCGAACTTACCAAAAAATCTCAAACAGCGTTCAATTGAGCGCAAAGGAAACAGAGAAGAAATAGTTATTTTTCCTCATCCGCAGCGGTTAACTGCAACCATTTATGAAGAAGCATACAGTGCTTCCTTTTCACGAAGAATAACAACGTTACGTTTTCAGGTACAGATACCGAGTGATCGTCGTCAAGGTGCGATACGACAAGGATTTGTTTATCAACATGGTCATCGACACCGGATTCCAAGCATATATTTTTTCGAATGCATCCCTCGTATTACTAGCGACCAAATTCCGAACCGGCCGGAACCACGGTCACGGTCCGAAAAATCAGGACGCGCGACTATAGGCCCGAGGACCTAAAACCAGCGTAAAAGTCAACTCACAGCACAAACAAAGGAGGCAGCACAATTTGGGATGCAATACTGTCCCTTTCCACCATGTAATTTGCGAGCACAGGTACATACAAAATAGGACAGGTGGTGACGCAGCCGAGGAACACGCAACTGAAGCAAGTCACCACAAAAATTACGACGTCGACCTTTCAAAACTAGAAAAGGAGAAAGCACCGCAGAGCTCTACCAGGAGTACTGTCACAAATTCCTTTTGCGCCAGTAACATTTAACCAAGTGATTCAACGGATAAAAATGCGAGTCTACGCACACCACGCCAAGCTTGAGATAAGACTGTTTGCACGCCGACATGAGGTCATATAAAATCACGCCCTAAATTTACGACGAATCTCGACACACAAAAGATAAAAGGTTCTTCTGTGCCATACACATTAGTCTCACCAATTTGCAAAAATGTAACGAAGGTATCCCAAAATACTTCGACCATCAATGCTTAGAGTATTGATTTGGTGAGCCGTTTCACAAACGAGCTAGAGAGAAACGACTAGGAAGTGATTCTGTGGATTTTAAATTACTTTCTGTTGAGGATAAATCCTAAAAGCCAATGAAATGCAAAAGTAAATGAACTTCTATGCTCGGTCACTTAGATGACTGAAATGATAGCACATAGGAGTTAATTTCCTTTTGTATTTCATTGACTACTAGGATTCAACCTTTTTATTAAATTCACAAAAAAAATTCCATATTTATTTACTTTCTGTATCATTCAACCAAATGCAGGAGCTGAGAAATTCCACTGTGGCATATTTGCACTTTAAGTACAATAGAAAATCGAGAAAATAAATAAACGAATAACATTTTCGTTGAATATATTTATAATATACTAATATTAATCCACCTACTAATATAACAACGAAATTAGAAAAGACAGTGGCTGTCGTATTGGTAGAGAGAATTTTTATTTCTCAATTCTGACATATCGCCGGATATCATTGATCATCTGGAGGAATGGACAACCCATAGGCAAATTATTCACTCTCCTTACCTCAAACGATTTCCACCATTGCCGCCCTCCAGCCCCGTCATATTTTTATGGTTCGTTGGCCATTTCACCACGCATGGTATAGGCTGGAAGAACAATTCATAGTTAATTGTTCATTAAACATTATATATTTAAATAATTACAATGGATAGGAGCAATGTGATATTAATCACGAAGGAGGATAGCTAAATACTGTTGAACTTCTATAATTCGAACGCTTTTACGTCGAATTTTCAATTCCAAGTGGAACAATCGAAAATCGAATTTTCGATAATCCCACTTAACTATTTGATTTCAATTGTGTTCAACTGTTCAAGCAATATTATGGAATTAAATAAAGCAACGGATGCCTACAATATCCACCGTCATTCATTCGAGATTAATTTGACGTCACACCTGCTTCAGCCCCAATATTTTCTTTATCAAACTCTACAAGCTCTCCTTCGTCCCTTCAAGACCTGATAAGTGCCAACGGAAATCCTCAAAACGATATCTTTAGCCTGAATGGAAACTGCTATCCTGAAATCGAATTGGTCTTCGTGAATTATTCTTCCAACCTTCTGATGATGATCCAAGTCATTATTTTCGACAAATGCGCATTTTGGCTGATTTTTCTAGAATTTTCGCATACATCGGCTCTTATCTTCTGTATGACGGGAATAACTAGACGATTAAAAAACGACAACATACCCAAAAACCGACCAGCCGTCAGAACCTGTCTTGATATTCCACAAAATGCCATATTATGAGTTTCCACCTGAAATTTTTTATGAAGAAAAAACGGTATTGTTAACAAAATTTCATCTGTATAAGTGAATTCAAACTGTGCCATGTTAACGACCAGGCCTGATACGAATTATTGATGAATCTACTCTATTTTACTTGACATCATTATCACATTACATACACTTCTAAAACGTGGCTCACCTCCAATATCACTGACGATATGGTCAAAATTGATGAATATTTCTGAGGTGTGAAAGGTCTGGGAAGGTTGGGGGCGGTGTTGGTGCTTATATTCATCATGATATAAAGGATGTACTTCAGCCACCTCATGTGGTGGGTACAGCTCTCAAACAGCAGTTGCTGCTGCTGCAGTCTACATATACTGCAGTTGACCTACCTGCAGAAAATTCTCCAATAATCTTAGTGTCATATACCGGCCTCCAAAAAAATGAGCATATCAGTCTCTACCTCTGTGAACTTGGGTGTCCAGTCACTTTCAGGAAGACGCACTTTCTGGGCGAGTTTTTGTTCAGGATGTTTCTCAACAAAAAGCCAACCAACCTATTGAATATAATTTTATTTTTGTTTTTGAGAGATCACAAAGTGAATGTGCCTTAAAAACCAGACGCCGAGATCATAGGTATTAATTCCCTTCTCACATAAGTAATGTATACGGAAAGTCTTTTCTGGTCAATGCCATAAAATTATGGAACTCACTGCCCAGAAGTATAATTTATATCCGTACCATGCCAATGTTTAAAATAATAATTAAGAATATCTAATAAAAAACCATACCATTATATGTTTTTGGAATTCAGGGTCCTAATTTTCTGAGTCATCAATATTTGCAGATAATTCTTAATCTTTAAGATGGTTTATGCATCACAACCAATCTCTCTTGTGTAGTCATCAACAGATCTTGCACAACCTCCCAAATCTAATATATGTATTGTTATGTATATTCTGTTACATGTTGACTTGAAAATATTGTGAGCTGGCTGAAATAACCTGTAAACATTCCTTTTTTCTATTGTTAAATATAAAAAATGGAGATTGATATAAAAATTGCCAATCTTTATGAAATCCAAAATAACATTTACATTCCTTGTATGGTATTTCGTTTTTGTCCACCTATTCCACTGTAACGTGATTATTTATATACCTCCTGTGCGTTTGTTCAAAGGTCTCTTGCCACAGAATAATACATCTATTATTTTTATTAACCTTAAAGCATTCCCCCACAACCTTACCCCAGCCTTCACTCTCCCCTCTCATAACCCCTTTTCCTCTTAAACTGTAAACCCCTGGGCACTGTCGCCCCAGCCCTACTCTCTCATCACTAAGTGGGACAATAATATATTGAAGCCTGAGAATTCACTTTTTGATATTTCCAGAAGATCCTTCAGTGTAGCGATATTAGCTGAAATGGTGAAAATACATTCAGTGGAATCAAAAATTCTGAAATTTTTTCACACTGTTTGTGAATACGAACCCCAACATGAAGTTTCATAATGGAACACCACAAAGTTTCGGCCTCAACCATCGCACAATGAATTTTTTTCTTTTTTTTTTATTTCCACATCCCCGAAAACAGCACGAACATCGAATTACATCGGGTGTATTAACATGTAACAATGGACGAACACAAACACCCATGTCCTGAGTGGTAAAAAATCCACTCAGGTGGGAGTCGAACCCGCGACCCTCAATTTAGCAGACCACATTCGAGTTTTATTTTTTAATTTCAGCGTCTGCAAGACGTTTGAAGTAAATATTGTAATATTAAAGGCGCAAACATATAGTTATGCATGACCAAAATTCTCCGTAATTAAATAAATATATCAACATAAACCTCAAACTCGACTCATTTGTTCACGCCGTACGGCTAAAATGCATTCAAAACTGCAGTTTTTTGCGATTCTATAAAAATTACTGCGGTGAATAATAGATAATTTTTATAAATAGTTTTCAAAACATACAAACTACACACCGTTAGTTTTTGACGAAATATATGTGTTATAAATTACTAATTTTTTTCAATATTCTCTCTCTTCACAGCCGTCATCAATTCCATTTTAAACAGCTTGTATTTTTAGGCAAATTGCTCGAAAAGTAGTTCGGCAAGGGGTTAACATTTAAATATCATTGGAAAGATGAGTTTTTTTCTTTCAATGAGGTTAAATTCACAAAATTTTACGTGAAATGATTTTTCGCTCTAACTACCTTATAAATTGAAACAACATCAAACAAACACATCTCGCATCGCCAAACTACAATTTTATAAATTCTATGGCCTGCGTGTGATTCCGTTCCCCTCTCCAGTCCCTTTCCCGCCTATCTCCCATTTTTCGCGAACGTCCATCCTAATTATAGCGCAAATGACCCCCTTCCACTGCGATGAAGCAGCGGAGGAGGAGGAAAACCTCCCGCACGATAAACAACAACCCCTCCACACACCGCATGCTACGTACCCCACGCACACGAACACAATTCACACACACCCCCTTCTTCCCTTCACCCACCCTCAAGTTTCCCCTACTCTCACCCAGGTGTGACCACTTCCCTCCCCTTTGATCAAAACCGGTTTTCCGTGCCCCCCTTCTACCTTCCTTATTTCCCCTTCCCCTCCTTACGACGACCCGTTGGGTGAAGTGTGTGTGGGGGGGGGGGTGTGTGTGGAAACACCGAGCCTCGTGGAAGTGGGGAGAGCTGACGGTTTAGGAGCCAGGAAGAGCGGGAGCATCCACAGCCCCGAGTGGAGAAGTAGCCATATGCTCGTCCGCTTCTTGAAAGTCTCCTCCTTCTACAAGAAGATAGCTATCCGAAACGAGATCGAGGATTCTCGAAAATCATAGCGGGGAGTTCCGTTTCCATCGGCACGTTGCGTGCGGGAGGGGCCTCTGACGAATCTAACAATAACTGAAACGTTTTCTGGGATAATATTGTGAGAAAATATAACAAGCTAATAAGGTTGAAGAGTTAAAAGCAATTTTCCACGAATATAAGTTATTTTAATAAGACTTTATTACAACCTAGGTTTCGATTTTTTACACATCATCTTCACCGGAGTAATAATTATTAAAAATTAACCTGATGATGTCGAAACCTAGGTCGTATTAAAGTCTTTTTTTTAACTTTTATTCGTGGAAAATTCCTTTTAACTCTTCAACCTTGTCATGTTGAAATTCCACGCCATATCGCCTGAATCTTCGGAATTCATATAACTAGATAATTTTATAACTAAACTAACATACCACGGTCCTCTCGAAATTCTCTTTTCCTTCATCTAACAATAAGTAACATTCTACTAACCGTGGGAGAGAGATGAGATGAACAGCATTAACGGTATGAAGGGAGGCCAAATAAATCCACAATTTACAAGCGGTTTAGATAGTTTAATAATCACACTAAAGGTAGAAATTGTACGAGAAAACTCCCCACGATCGGAGAAATTACAGGTAGGACTTTGTGAAACAACCATTTATTTGGTTAAATACCTACGATGATGATGGGCTTCTTAGTTTCAGTTATAAAAATACGCAAGAGCTTTTAGGTATGGAGATGGCCAATCTTATTTCTCGAAGAAGATGTTAAAAATATTTCGTGAACGCCAACATATTAAGGCTAAATAGACCATGAACTTTAGATTCAGCAGTTTTAACATCTCTTCTACCGAGAAAAATAATGGATCGAAATATCCATGTCTGACAGGATAAACAGGTCACTCGACAAGTAGCATGGTAAAGTCTAGGCAACAATACTGCAGAGAAATCTTTCAATGTTGGCTTTCCCTCTGTTACTTTGAGAATTGTTATGTTGAGAATTTAACTTTTCCCAAGTACGGAGCCATTACGTCATTCGTAAGTTGTAAGTTCCCGAATTCACTGCCAACCATATATAGCAAACCAGCTATTTAATATAAAAAAACTACATATTTTCACAAATCTGAGTCTGAGACAATAAGTTCGACTGTTTAATGTCATTATACAAAGACAGCAATGAACTCCATTAAGGATAGATAGTGCTGGAACCAAGGATGAAGAAAGATAAATTTAAGTCCTGAGAGCTGGAGATGCTAAGCAAGAGATGCTAAGCAAGCTAAATTCGCGGAAGATAAGATCTGCAAATAATAAAAAAATAGTAAGTGGAGGAGTCTTGGGATTGGCGCTTCGCTGACCATGCATCGTTAAGGGTGGAATATCACCCTCCATAGGGAGAGGACATCTAGCACGTTTCAACGATAAAAAGTGCGCATCGCAAGTCTTATATATCTCCCAGCGTGACTTCCGCCGGCAACGACGAAGGGAGGAATGTCATCATATAGGGTTGGCTACGCGGGTCCATTTGAACTCTGGACGAAATAATTCGATTTGTAAACGTTTCTGTAACATCAGCACTATGTTAAATGACTTTTGATTTCCCCTAACGCCTCCTCATACAATTGAGCGCACTGGCATACTTATTTTCATATCAACAATACACTATTAGATGCTTACACCACGAATATCTTCCACTACTGAAATCTCTACAAAGTGTTTAAGTAATTTAAGCATGTATAACAGCTCTACATTCAAGACATTAGCTAATAATTTATTTCAAAACATTTCCAATTTTGTAACATATTTTGTAAAAATAAAGACTTTTTCAATTGATACAATGTTCTTATATTAGATTATTGACTAAAAGAGTATTTTGGCAAATGAACTAACTCTGCGATACTCCACACTTAAATAAACCAAGCCCATGGATTTCAACGCTTATGCGTCTTCAAGAAATTTACAACCTCCCTTGAATTGTTACTAGATGTCTTCTTGCAAACCTCTTTAAAAGAAGAATGAGGGTAAAAAACTCGGCAGGGGTGGTAGATTAAAGCGTGGGATAGAATAAGTTTAATTGATTTTCCAAA